>OY776663.1:24243630-24793027 GCA_963675795.1 Crossocerus cetratus
GGAGAAAGTTGGGAGGCGAAGGTACGAAAATCTTCCCTCTTTTTATAGAGAAGGAGTTTTTTAGTTGAGGCCACTTGCTTCATATAAGCACACCAATCATTGAAGGAATATGAATACTGCCATTTCTTAAAAGCAGCTTTTCGGAGACGAACCGCTTTATCGCAATTCGGATCCCACCAAGGGACCGGGTTACTGAGGAAGCGTCGTGAATAATTTTTCTTAGGAGTGGACAGATCAATTGATGTATGCATGTAGTTTACAAAAATGTCATATAGTTCTAATAGAGAGAGATGATGGTGGGATAGTAATGACTCATAGTAAGTGTCCATGGTAGCAGAATATAGGGACCAATCTGTCCTAAGAGAAGATTTCCTGAATGATTTCTTATTGTAAAGGAATTTGTTATTATTAATTTTAATTAAGAAGGGAAAATGATCAGATCCTAAGGGATCCTCTAGTTGCGAAAAGGAGGAGAGGGGAAGAAGGTTATCGTTAGCAAGGATAAGGTCTATGTTACTATAGGTACCAGTTCTCGCGTTCACATGTGAATTACTATTGTAATTGAGAATGTGTAAATTGTGCTGAGAAAAGATATCGAAAAACTTTTCACCGTCAGAATTTGATTGATTGCAATTCCATGAAGTATGGTGAGCATTGAAATCACCAACAAGAAGATGATAATTTAAGCTCTTTAACATGTTACAAAAGTTTTCCCATGCCAGGTTGCATACTGAATGGCCTGGAGGACGATAATAAGCAATGATATTAAGGGGATTCTCAAGGTTCAGAATTTTAAAGGACAATGTTTCAGAGAATTTTTCATGGATGATAATGTCATCTGTTATGTGAATGTTTAAGTGTTTCGCTGCCAAGATAATAATACCACCGCCATGTTGATTAGGGCGATCTTTACGGAATACATTGTAACCATTAATGTCAATTTTAATATTTGGCTTGAGAAAAGATTCTACACAAATGAGAATATCAATGCCCTTGATAAGGTGCCTAATCTCAGAGATCTTATTGGAAAAACTTCTGCAGTTCCAGTAGATTATGCTAACTTCCTTAAGCTGAATAGAGTTTAAGGTTTTTTGAGCCATAAATGGAGAGAAAAAAAATAGAAATATGAAACAGAAAGAGCTGGGCTTAATACACCAAAAATCAAATAGAATCAGAAAGATTCAGAAAAGGAGGAACGTTAACAGAAGTTTTTGAAGAACGATCAATGGAAATATTTGTGACTGAAGAAGAGTCAAAAGTAGAACAGGTTGGAGATGAACTAGAGGTAGATTCATCACTAATTTTGGGGTTAATACCCTCTACATTATTGCCAGGTGTAGAAATAGAGGAGGTTTTGGGATTATCGAGCCCCTTACTAATTTTATTAAGAGGATATGCAATACCGAATTGCTGTTTCTTAATATCCTGATCTCTATTTAGATTGAAGATTTCCTTTTCAAGCGTTCCCTGTTAGTAGAGGGCTTCAGGGTCTTCTTGATGAAGGATCCAGAGTGAATCGGTTTCGATTTCTTCCCTGATGAGGAAGGTGCAGACTTGAATGGCATTTACTGATATGTAGAGGAAGAAGAGGGGCCAGGGAGGATGGATCCTCCAATTTGCTTGAGCGCAAAAGCCCTCTCAGAAGTGATATCCTTCAATACTGGAAAGTTCTTCCCGGTCTTCACTATATTAGCATAAGAACCTTGTTTCTCCTTTTCAAAGATATTTGGAAAGGATGGCTTAATAGCAATAATTGTTTCGTGAATGCTAGCTGAGTTGAGAGATGTATACTTTCTCAATTCAGCATTGTAAACATGATAATCACAGCCTTTAAAGAAGGTACGATGGGGACCACTGCAATGGAAGCACATGGGAACATCCTGTTCACATGTATGAGGAACATTTTCTTCAGTAATGTTACAGCATGAAAAATCTTTTAACCTTGGCTTCTTGCACATATTCTTTGTGTGCCCATACTGCAAGCAGTTGAAGCACTTCTTGGATTGTTCAATGTAAGGGTGAACAGGAACACTATATAAGCCATATAGCTGCACAGTGTCCGGAAGGGTATTCCCCTCAAAAGTTACAATAATTGACTGGCTTGGAGTCCACTCGTATGAGTTACTGGAGGTGTTCAAAGTACGCTCGTTCAACCTTCTGATGGATCGGATTTTAGAGGGACTGATAATATGTTGAACAAGTTCTTCAACATCAATGTCTGTGTCTATACCTCTCACCAACCCTTTTCTGGAGGTTCTGAAGGATGATATGAATGCATTCAATATTGAATTACTAATATTGATGTGCTGGGCCATAAACTTGTTAGCCAATATATAGCTGCGAAACACAAGTTCCGCCTTATTGAAGTCTCTGGGTGTTAATTCAAGAGCACCACAGTTGAACGAGGAAATATACTTAGCAATTGCTATCATGTTTCTCGTTCTTGTGTTCTTTAGATGTTGAGATTTAAGTTGGGCATCAACAATGGCATGCCCAGCATGAGATGCTGAGTAGAGATGGTTACCATGAGGATCGGAGTCCATGTTTAGTGAGGATGCAGAAGCACCAGCCCCGGAGTGATTTCGTTTGGAAGCATGTATAGATTCCTCAGGATCACGTATAGGTTTACGTTTAAAAACATAATCGTTAGATGCGGGCACATTAGCCCGATCATCCGGAGGATGATCATCCATGATGTCCATTAACTCACCCACGCTTTCCTCATGCTTGGAGGCACAAGAGGAGGTTGGGATGGACGAAATGCGTAATTGAAGACGATGATAGAGTGAATACACAAAACACTATTAATCACTGTTTTTGGGGCACTCCCGTACGTTGGTAGGTCATAGGAAATGTGCACTGAAATGAGCCATAAGGCCAGAAAAGTGAAATAAAGACAGATCACCGGAGAAAAAGCGTCCTGATAGAGAGTTCCGCTAGAAAGGGACGCTCTCCACTTCTCACAGGTAGTGCTTGCAGCTCCCGGGAGCCCTCCGGCCGGGCGCGCCGCGGTTGGGTTACACAATTACCTGGGGTTAGTAGCCCTCGCGGTACTTACTTTGGTGCAAGTGTGCACTAGACTAAATATGGGATTTGGGATGGGAATGGCCATTCCCAGTCAATAACCATGCCAGCTAATCTCTAAGAAGGTCAGATCAGGTAGAGCGCGAGTTGCTACCGATAATAAACTATGGCGCTTGTTCCGCCGAACCGTTGCACGCTCGAGCGAGGGTATCCTCCTTCATTCAATTCTTTGTCTCCAACACAGATTCATTTGTTCATCATTAAAGAAATTCATAGAGAGAAATCGAAACTATATTTTGGATTGAGCTTCAAAGTGAGGAAGAGATGCATGCTGATTTTTATTTCTGAATTACAACTGGGTGTAATAATTTCAAGATAAATAATCAATCTACCGAAATAAGTAAATAAGAAATGGAATACACCCTGAAAGTGCTTACGGACGGCTGCTGAAAGTAATACTCAGAGCCAAATGAAAAGGTCGGTCTCACGGCGCGGTCAAGGAATCCTTTTTCTAAAAGATAGGCTTTTTAACGTCCGTTTCCGTCTCTCTGCGACCAATTGGACGGGGCCCAATTAGCTTTGGAGCCTGGACACCCGGTCTTACGAGTGAGTCTACTTTGCGCACAGTATTTTTGGACACGAGCCTCTTTTGGAACTTGCGCACTTGAGAAACAGGATTCATTAGACACTGCCCACATGAGAAACAGTGCGCGTTGGAAATTGCGCACGGTGGAAGCAGTTGACAATTGAAACTCTACACCTCAGATATTATTTTGTATGGAAACTGCACACAGTATTTATCGTACACTATGGACATAGAGCACATGAAAATTAGAACTTGTTCACATAATTCTGCAAATACGCTTTAGTATGAGTTAGTCGTTGAAATAAGATATTACGATAGATGAAATCATATACTACCCCCCCCCCCCCCCCCCCACCCAAATACAAACCTAACCTTACCTAATCCAGCACGGCCTCAGGTAAACCCTGCCAAAACAGTTAAAAATCTTTGTTTTGTAGCATAGCTACGTAACCTAACCCAAGTATTGATTACGCATTCCTAATCTTACAAATCATTAATTATTTCACTGTTATTCATAACTTTTCAGTTAAATGTGTGCTAAAAATTCATACTCCCAGCGATGTACACATCTTTTTCATATAATGTGTCCAAATTGCATTATTCGCGTTATCCCGTGTGCCTGTTTCCTCTGGGATGTGTACAGCTTCCACTGCCGATGTGTCCTGCTTCCACTGTAGTCAACTTCCAACGTGCGCAAATTCCACTGTGTCCAATATTCCACATGTGCGCAAGACGGAACGTGCGCAATGTGGACACTCCCGGCCTTACACTAGCTTATAAACTACCCAACACCACCCATGGACCTACACAGATTTAGGTGGGTTCCGGAACCACCAGGGGCCGCCGTAGTATCTTGCGATTATCATATTAAAAGAAATTCTCATTGGTGACGGCAGGGCTCGAACCACGACCCGCAACGTTGCGAGTCAAGTTCTCTGACCACTCTGCCACTACGGACCCTTAAAGGATAGGTATACGTTTGACTTTCCTTCCACAGTCGCCTGTCATATTCCGAGGCTCCGCTCCCGTCGACTTGACGGAGCGTACTTCTGAGTTTGTCGCTAGAGGCAACCTAGTCATTTCTCGTAAAGGGCATAGCCGGATAAGAACTGCAAAAGTGCCCCCGGTCCAAAAATAATTCTCTCGTACTCCACAGTTTCCTCTTAAACAAAAACAATTTTTCTCAAAATACGAGCCTTGTAGCCCTTCCCGTTTAAAAGTTCTAAGCAAAAATGTGTTTTTCTGTTTTTATTCGATTTCCATAATAATACCGCATGTACAATTTTCTCGATTTTTTTTACGATCTTACTAATAAAATGTATCACATATAATTTTTCTAGATTTTCTCATTAATCCGTAAAAAGTTACGATTTTTTCAAAACAAAATTCGGGTGGAAATTCGGGGTTTTAGAGTGATTCTTTCGGGTGTCAATCACGAAAAAATTACACAATGTGTCTTTTTTGCATACAATTACACTCTATTTTTTTCAGATTTTTCGATTTTGGTGCTTCAATGTTAAAAAAATTAAAAACTATTTTTTAGTTGTAATTGTGGAATAGTAGCAGATTGCAACTTTATTTTCTTCGCGTGGAATAACAAAAATACATTATTCGGTACTTTTTCAAGTGAGTACTTAAACTTACAAACTAAACTTATAAATTAATCGTCATCACTATTTTCATTTATAACGGAATTGACATTTTGGGTGGTAAAGAGACGAGAGAGAATTTCTGCAGGCTTTATAATTTTTGTTAAATATCGCGCATGGGATAAATAATAAATAACTGCAGCAACGTGCGAACAGCAGCCAACAGTACGTTTGCCATTCGCGCAGTCACACGTGTAGCGAGAAATTCCAGCGATACCTATTGTATCAGGACGGCAGTCAATAAAACCACGATATGTTCTTGCGTTAACATGTCGGGATCTTACAAGTATTTTTACAATATTTCTCGAACTTTTAACGTATTGTATATTCAACTTATTATCCTCGGCCATCATTTCAGCTAAATAAGAAACTGCCTGCGACATTTGATAGGAGCCTGTAAAAAGCAGTTTGAGATCTCTTTCAGTCATTTCTGGAAAATCAAACAGATCATTTGACGTAATGTGTTCAAAGGGTACTTTGCGTCTAGCCCATCAATTCATCTCTACTTCGTCAGCCAAAGTGTTATTTTCATCTTTCCGCGTCCTCATTGCAGCCACAATCTCATGAGAAAGATCCACGTTAGAGTTTAATCGCTTTCCAAACTTATTTTGCACAAAACAAGCAATCCGACAGTACGATTTGACTTTCGGAAGCAGCTTATTATCCAATTTATGATCTAAGAGCTTATATTTTTCTTTAATTATCCCATGGACAGCTTCTACTACCCAACGAACTTTTGTGACAAAACGAGATTAATTCGACTTTTGGGTGGCAGTCAATTGCGTTTGCCTTTGAGCGCAGGCATCAATACAACAAATTCCAGTTCCTCTAGATATGATATAACGTCACGCAAACCCCGATCTACAACAAAGATATCTTCTTTTCGCAACAGTTTAATTAAACCATTCGCGTCTTCCATAACGATTCTCATAATGTCGGCGTCATTCATATTTGCATTAAACGGACCAAGAATGTCTACAATATATCCATCTATGGTACATAAAGTAAACGGTTTGCATAGCGGCAGTTTCTTTTACCCAGAGTATGACTTTCTTTGATACTCATTATTCGTACTTTTTTGATGACGAATATATGTTCCGTCACATGTTATCATCAACTGTGTATTTACATCATACAACTTCTTACTTATTTCAGAAGAGTGGCTAACGAGAATTTCTCTTGAAATTCTCTGAAAATTTCTCACGCTCCAACCCGAGAATAGGAGCTATTACTTTATTAGAATTTATTAGAATTCCCGTTATGTTACGAGTTTGAGTATTACGTGTGGATTTCATCATGTCGCGAAGCTTAATAATATTTTCCCATGTCAAACCAGTAAATATTTTAAGCTTTTCTTCTGAGAAAGAGTAATCGCCTATATGATCAATAATTAACGAGTCACTCTTGACAGCCAGTTGTCCCCTCAGTTTTTCTAGTTCCATAACTTCGAAATTGCTAGTATTCGAGTAGATATGTAGGGCATTAATATCTTCTTCAAAATATCGCCTTTTAATAATATGGCTCTTGCAACATCGATTACCATTAGGAATATAGATTCGTCTTTTAACGAATACTTGCACACGTCCTTCAAATGGCACCACAGTGAGGTCTCTTGCACATCCACAAATGCAACAATATTTATGAGTGGCAATGACTCTTGGGAACGCTAGTTCAACATGCTCGATTTCGATATTCGATTTTTCAGCAATTTCAGTAAAAAAACTTGGATCTTCTGTCGACGATTGCGAAGCAGTCGTAATAGATTAAGAAGATATCTGGGATGATGTTGAAGGAAGAACATCCGTTGGGTCTTCAGGTGGTTGACGTATGATGTTTTGTTTGGGCGGTCGGTTTACAGCAAGACGACAATTGTTACACAGTACATCGTTAATCACTACCGACTTTCCAATTTTTAAAGCTACGTATTGTGCCTCATCATCAGTACGTATAACTTTTTTAAATCCTGCTACTTTTCGCAATAATGCATTGCATTTAATACATTCAGTATTTTTGAATGACATACTGAAATATAAACAATAAAGGATATAATATGAATGGTTATGTTGCCAAATAACTATATTTAAAACAAAATAGTTATGCATATGTAACTGTTACACAACTTACTTTTGTAGGGATGAATATAGATGTTGACTAATGGGATAGAATGGACGTATTCAAGGTTATAATTTAAACTGCTGGGTATATACAATATATAAAATTATTCATTCGTATTCTATGAGCTACGGTGAGTGACCGCTCTTCGGCAGCGCAATCGCAAATTCGATCTTTCGCTGGCACGTGTTTTGTTTTCCGACGGTGTGAATATCGCTCGGAAATACTCATGACTGATGTTCAGACCGTTCGATATGGCTAATATGGGAGTCACATAAATCGGCACAGGCGTGAGCATTTTCAGCGCGCTCAGCATGAAACTGCTTTGCTCCTTATACTGTTTTGTCTATTCTTCACTTCTTTACTATTTATTCTTTACGCTTAAATTAGTTACTTTTTTCAGCTGATCGAGCAAATATACTAGAATTACAACTAAAAAATAGTTTTTAATTTTTTTAACATTGAAGCACCAAATCGAAAAGTCCGAAAAAAATATAGTGTAATTGTATGGAAAAAAGACACATTGTGTAATTTTTTCGTTATTGACACCCGAAAGAATCACACTAAAAATACGAATTTCCACCCGAATTTTGTTTTTAAAAAATCGTAACTTTTTACGGATTAATGAGAAACTCTAGAAAAATTATATGTGATACATTTTATTAGTAAGATCGTAAAAAAAATCGAGAAAATTGTACATGCGGTATTATTAAGGAAATCGAATAAAAACAGAAAAACACATTTTTGCTTAGAACTTTTAAACGGGAAGGGTAACAAGGCTCGTATTTTGTGAAAAATTGTTTTTGTTTAAGAGGAAACTGTGGAGCACAAGAGAATTATTTTTGGACCGGGGGCACTTTTGCAGTTCTTATCCGGCTATGCCCTTTCTGATTTTCGAACAGTCGTAGCGTCGTTATTTATGAACCAATTGATTTCAAATTTCGGTTACGTACTAATGAAACTATTACCTAGTACATGATCGAACCAAATCCTGATCAGAAACAAAAAGCTTTTTCAAAAATCTGGCTCGATCATGTACTCGGTTATAGTAGGTAACTGAAATTTGAAATGAATCGGCTCATAAATAACGACAATACGGCTGTTCGAAAATTCAGACCCCGAGTACCGGCTTTTAAATGCAGAATATCTTTTTGTGTGACTAGAAGTTTTTTGGCATGCGACACAAAACTACTTGGCACTTTTTTTACATTCCATTATCGCAAATTGAATACTTGAGGGGAGGAGTAGTAGAACATACTCAGGAACCTTTCGCGCTCGAGGTAATTCGAGGCAAGCCGCTCCGTATTTGCAAAAGTGGAAAGATGAAAAGTTCCTGTGTAAACTTTATACTGAGATAATGGTCATACTAATGGTCTTTATACTGAGATAATACTCATCACTTTGGTGCTGCTAAGTCGCGACTCCACAAACTCCAAGAACACACTTTTGCACTTCTAAATCATTTTGAGTTTGAAATACTCAATATTCGAAAGTCTCGCGTTGCTCTCGATACCCAGCTCGTAATATTTCATTTTAATTTCTACGAAGAATATATGGTACCTGAAAATATGTAAATCGGATGCGCTGTCCTTGAAAGTTGTGAGTCTCCAATTTCCGGTCTTTAATAATTCGATCGAGCATTGATGCACCGTAATTTGGAATACTGAACACCGATACGAATTTCTGTTCACTTTTACTCCATATTGCACTGCTAATTGTATAAACAGGAGCGCAAATTGTCTGAATTATAGTGAAGGCTAGTAGCACTTTCATGGCAGAGCTTGAAGACAGCATGAATAGAGTGGTCGTTTAGGACTTTACAGAAACATGGAAAACTTATCGACGCCCTTTATTATTCTTTCCTTATTTTTTGTTGTACTTGTTTCCCTTTTTTGCATTTATTAATATTTTTTATCATTTTGCATTGAGTTTGATTACAATATGATGCGAATGAGTGTTAAATTCTGTGGAATATTAATATTTAGAAAATTTAACCGTTTAACTCAACCACTTCATTAACTGACTTCGACAAAAAAGATTCAAATTATTCGACAGTTTTATGTTATTCACAATCGACAAGTTTTGTCAGCAGTGATGACAAACAATGCGGCTTGCTAAATCGTAACTGAACCTGTCCCTTTACGCAAAAATTGTAGAAACTATTTGCTGTTTGCTATCGATGATTGAAATCGCAGTCGTACATCATTTTCATTCAACCTAGGCATTATGGGCAATCGCGTGGCTATGCAATCGATAGTAATGGCACATCTGTTCCGTTTTAGATAACCGGGAAGAAATAGTGCTAATGTCATTTTTGTACGTCACTGGTTACAACGAATCTTTTGACACGCGGACGTATAATTTGACAGTAATCACAGTACAGGTACAGTTACTACATCTTTAGCCTAATCGGAATAACTTTCTTATGTTACTAACGTACAGTTCCATGAAATGGAATTATTACATTTTAACTGACTACCGAGGACTGCTGTTCCGGATAACCAGAATTCTACATAGGTCATGTCAAATGCGATGTCGTTTTGCGCTTACCGATATCCTTTATCAATGCCGAATTTTATTTTTTTTAGAGTCGCCGCTGCCTGCCGAACGGCCACACAACCGACATTGACTCTCCTTCAACGCATTATCCCCGTTTCTATCAGAGACGTTAAAGCAAATCATTTTAAATAAACTGTAATCCACTGTACAAGGAACATATCGAAATTGTAACAAAATCTTGTAAAGTTAGTACAGGTACAGGAAAGTCGAAGAATATATTATTTTTTATTGTGAGATTTCTACAAGTAAAAAGGAGATTAAATAACTTATTGTCCCAAATTGAATACTTGAGGAAAGGAGTAACAGAATTTATTTTGTTACCTTTGCCGCTCGACGTAAACCAAGGCGAGCCAATCGTAGTCGTTACGAGCCTATGCTACCCACGTGATTTTTCGAGAGTTGAACCTTTGCCGTGTTACCTACAAATCTTGACGGTAACATAAGAAGGACACGGTGTTGCATGGGATATCTGTCGTTACATCCTCAGCGCGAATCTGACGGCTTTTCTTATCCAAAAACACCATTAGAATTCACCAACGTTTTCATTTCTCCTAACTTTCTCCTTGCGTCATATTCGAATCTTAAACTCGGCCGTCGACCGTGCGTTATTGCTCCGACCCTTGACCTCTTCATAGGGGAGACAGTCTCACAGCTGCGTGAATTTAGGATTGCACACACACATATTCCAATCTAGCTCACCCACGTTCCAACTCTTACTACTTTTTGCTGGAAGTTCGGTACTTTAGGAGTCTATAACCCCCGATTTTCTATAGCAAAGATAGACTTCGGTAGAATCTTTCGAGCGAGACGTATCTCTGCCCGTCCAATCTCAGTAGGCATAGTGCGTGGACGTGTATTAAATCAAGCATTAGTTCTCCTTCGAATCAGTTTCATTCAACCGTACACTTCAGCAATATACCGCGACTGTTAGGTAAATTAAAGTTCACCGCATCCCCGTTCAACTCGTGACGTTAAACGAGCCACCTTTACTTTTGAGTTCATCGCGTTTTTAATCATACCAAACCAAAGATATTGTACCAAAGACTAAACTCTGTTTTTGTAACAATACATCGATATTTTATTTCTCAAGTCTAAACTCAGAGATTCCTCTTAAACTTATTCAAACAGTCCATCCAAATTTCTCATTACTTTTAACTTCGAAAACATACAAGGGAACAGCATCGAACACCAGGTAGTCTTTGCCGCTCGAGACATAACCAAAGCGAGCCAACTCAGCAATAAGAGTTCAAATCAAACGAAAAGGGTTACTGAAAACCAACAGATTATCCTCGGAGTGAAGGGGTGCGCACACCACTGGACATTAGTCATACCCCAGTGCTAGTTGTGGATAAGTTATCTGGAGCTTGGAGCGCCTTCCCTTAATCCTTCGATTCTTTCACTTATAAATGATTAAGGCAATCAAATCAAAGTGGTATCTACAGGGTGTTTCAAAAATCTCCTAAACGAGTATTGCCATCTTGTTAAGAATTTCGCGGCGATGAAGATGGGTTTTCTCAAAATGTTGTCTCGCGCTTTATTTCGCGACAAAATACAAAAAATGATGCGCCAATACGGTTGATATATTCGGTTGATTCTCGCAATTGGGTGGTGCCAAAGTCGTTTAAGCAACAATAAAACACATCACTGAAAGGACAGATTATCCCTTCTGCCGGAGGAATGGGCTGACCTTTAGCCAGTGGGCCCTATCCGCTGACCAGCAGGGCCATGAAAGTATCTTATTGGCTTACAATTTTTTCAATTTTGTCGCGAAATCAAGGACGAATACAAAAATTTAAAGTAGCTATCTTGATCGCCGCGAAATTCCCTGCAAGATGGCTATACGCATTTAGTGCATTTTGGAACACCCTGTATAGAGTGGAAGAGAGAGTCGCACACCCCTGACAGATAGTCATACTCCTGTTCCGAGCCGAGGCTTAAGCCGGCGAGGTTTCCTTCATACTAAACCTATTCCTGAGCAATCTAGCCTTTTGGGCGATTCTAATGATTTTATTGTAAGTGAATCAGGAGCTCCGGATAAAGAATGCGCAACTAGCCCTGGAGTATGACTAACGTCCAGTGGTGTACGCACCTCTTCACTCCGAGGATAATCTGTTGGTTTTCAATACCCTTTCATTTGATTTGAACTCTTATTGCTCAGTTGGCTCGCCTTAGTTATGTCTCGAGCGGCAAAGACTACCAAGTGTTCGATGATCTTCCCTGGTATGTTTTCTAAATTAATAGTAATGAGAAATATGGATGGGCTGTTTTAAATGACTTTTTGAGGAATCTCTGAGTTTAGACTTGAAAATAAAGTATCGATGTATTGTTACAATTTAGAATTTCGTCTTTGATACAATATCTTTGGTTTAAGAAAACAGTAAAGCGCGATGAACTTAAAAGTACAGATAGCTCGTTCCACGTCACGAGTTGAAGGGGGACGCGATGAACAATAACTTGCCTAACAGCCGCGGCATATTGCTGAGCTGTACGGTTGAATGAAACTGATTCGAAAGAGAACTAATGCTCGATCTACTACACGTCCATGCATTAAGCTTGCTTATTGAGATTTGACGGGCAGAGATACGTCTCGCTCGAAAGATTCTACTGAAGTCCAACTTTCCTACAGAAAATCGGGGTTTATATACTCCTAAAGTCTCGATTTTCTGGGAAAAAGAAGCGAGAGTGGGAACGTGGGTGAGCTAGTTTTGAATGGGTGAGTGTGGAATCCTAGATGCACGCAGCTGTGGGACTGCCTCCCCTATGAAGAAGTCAAGGGTCGGAGCGATAACGCATGAAGGGAAACGGTCGAACGGTCGAGTTTAAAACTCGAATATTACGCACGGAGAAAGCTAGGAGAAATGAAAACGGAGATGAATGTTAATGGTGTATTTGGAAAATAAAAGTTCGTCAGATTCGCGCTGAGGATGTAACACTCCAGGGCTAGTTGCGCATTCTTTGTCCGAAGCTCCTGATTCACTTACAATAAAATCATTCGAATCGCCCAAAAGGCTAAATTGCTCAGCAGTAGGTGTTTAAAGTCGAGTCAAATGACGCGCGCTGATTGACAGGTGTCTCGTCGATCACCCGTGCAATGGATGACACCTGTCACCGCAAATTATGGGTTAGCCCGCCCACGGAGATTTTCACCTTGCTGGAATTGTGTCAATCCTTTCTGGATTCGTCTAGAAGATTCCAGAACAGGAAATTACGTCCGGAATTCCAGGAAGGGGGAAAGTGCATAAATGTGTGTCAAAGTGTCAAAATCGTCAAAGGAATCAGGTCAGATAGATAATCGAAAGTCAAAGTCAAAGTCTCAAGTCAACCACAAATTGTAACAAAGTCATCACCGTTTATTCAGTTGCAAGTGAGAATCTACTGCATGTAATTATTGCTTATCGCCAATCGCAATCTCTGCTTATCTCTTTACTGTACACTGTGCTCCAATCTACAATATACGGAATTTAATGCACGCTTCGCTTTTCCCCCTTTCCACAGTCTTCTAAGTTCACTTCTTGCTATTCTCCTATCCATTGCTTTGCGCTTAAACAGTAGGTTTAATATCAAGGAAACCTCGGCTCGTACACTGTGGATTGTTTCGATCAACAAACACATATGTGTTTTAATGAGTATATGTATCCGTTCGTCTGGCGACAACTTTGTATAACCGTAGCAAGGTTCACTTATCGACATTCTGTTCTCGGACTGGGATGTTCCTGACTCCAGGAGTTCCGAGATTGGGGCTAGAATTGTAGATATATATGTATGCATGGGTCGAAATACTCGTGTTTTGGGCGCATGAGCGCATTAATCTGCATGCTTGGGCGAGCAGATCTTCCCTCTGACATTTTTCATTATGGACTTCTGTTTTCTAGTTAGAGCAAGTTGAAAATTCAGTAGAATAGGCGCCTGGACAGCACCTTTTGACCGGCCGGTCGGGCATGGCAAAATAGGTCACGGTAACGACCGGGTCAAAACGGATCATAGTCGATAAGGCGATGTTCCTACCGCGAGATGGCAATAAGTGACATAAATTAACTCTGAATCCGTCATAGCGATGATTTCGGCACGCCGCGACGTCAGGACGAGCCGGCGTTATGCAGTCTGCAGATGGCCGGACCAGCAGGTTTGTTTGTTCGCAGCGGTGGTCGCGTTGGACAAATATCTCGCTACGGATCGATTAGAGCTTAGCTTGGTATCGAAACTGCAGATTCTTACAGTTTCCCTTGAAAGGACCTGAAAGTTTTAATACCATTTTTTTAAAAATATAACATTCCCTTCGACTGTGAATTGCTTGGACAACTTGTTCGATTAGTATTACGAGAGTTTGAGTCAAAGTTGAATAACGAGAACTTGTTAATCAAGTATTCTGAAGGAAATGAAATTGGGGAAGGAATGTAAAGGAATTTCTTCCGGCCGCGAAAGAGATCTGACTCGCCGGAAGAAATTCGGGATCTCTCTTTATTTTATTTTCCAAAGGGGATAGCTACTGTAGCAAGCAACAACTATCGCACATTTATTAAGGCCAATAGTAACGCGACTTTAATTGTTTTCCCCAAAATCCTTTACACTTCGGCCGGGAACTCCTTTCGACAAAAATGAACTCTCAATCGAACCAAAATCCAAACGAAACCGCAAGATTGGGCGCCAGGCACCAGAGTGCCAACGATATTGACAAACTAATGAAAGTCTTAATCCACGCGAAACGAAGTTCAATCGACAAGGAAATTCGGGGGCGGATTCCCAGGCTAGTCAGGAACGATAGGAGAGCAAGTGGATTCGGCGAGAGAGCCAGGCAGAACGATTAAAGGCGACAATGATTTCTTTATTCGAATATTCGAATACTTCGATAGAAAGAATAGAGGCGACGCACGAGGCCGGTGTACTGCGGCTCGTGCGTGGCACGCATCCGTTAGCTGATGACGCAACAGATACTCGGTCGCAGAAGTCGCAAAGTTAACCATACGCAGGTGGTCGGCACAAGCCTAAATCGCGATAATTGAACAGAGGATATATGACGCGATAGATGGAGTGAAGCAATAGGCTCGACAATGATAACCATAATGAGAATGCCCGTTGTAGACGGCGCAGAAGCCTGCAGGAAGGTCACCTTTTCATGCACTTGGAAAACGTAGAATTCGCGAGAGAGCCAAAAGAGTGCTTGCAGTCAGCATATGGAATAGACTTGCCAGAAGGGCGGAAAGGAAGCGAGTATCGGGCTGAGACTTCTTACAAAGATGAAAGCCTCACGCAAAAGCCCGCCGGTAGAAGATTCGCTTACCGATAATATCCGGTTATTAGCCGAAGCGCTAATAACACTCTCGAACTGAGACAATCCTGGTACGCTAGTTCGTCCTTCGTTCCTTCTAGGCGCTATTCGCTATTCGATAATCGGCAATACAGTTCGACCGCTCGCACGCACGTTTCTACAACAAGTGCCGGTCCTAACGCGCTTCGCTAGCCGTTCGCTTACGACCCCTTTGTCCCCGAAAACCGACATGCCTATGGTTCCCTTAGTCCCCGCCAATCCGAGTGGTCCTCGCTGTGCCCTGAGCCGAGCAGGCCACAGGGCCGTCTCCCCGCGCCAAATTTTCCCGCCGAAGTCGATTATCGTAGATACTTGTTCTTCGGCTGGAACCCACATGAGCGCCTGCGGTCGTCCAGTCGTCCAGGAAGATGACCAATCCCTCGCTGGAGTCCCTTCAGATGCTGCTGCTCCTTATGCTCAGCTCTCCAGGCCGAGTCCACGGTATGCGAAGTTGAATTGGCTGTTCGAAGATCCCAGGAGCCCTCGCTCCTGACGGGTGCTAATAGGCTCGCGCAAATACAAGAAGCGTTAGGATTGGCTACTAGTTCTTAGCGAGAATCTGGCTGGAGACGTTCCTATCCGGTAGATGGCTCCTATGGCATCAATTCTTATTCCGCGAGAGATTTTACTTTATGGGAAGGCGAGGAGTTGTCTCGCCCCGCGAGTTACATTACAATATCACGGCGACGATTGTGTGAAGGCGCCCTAACCGCTGCTACACACTTGTCAGAGCCGCTCGAGGTAAACCAAGGCGAGCCAACCGTAATCGTTAACGGGACAAATTAAAAGTTTCCTGGTAGTTTAAATATCCGAGGAGCACAGTATAGACGTAACTAGTAGGGTCACCTGGTCGATTTCGCGAAGCCACGATCAGATTAGGATGGCTATTAGTTCTCTGGTCAGCCACCAGGGGCATGACGATTTTGTTTGAGTTGGCCACGGCTCGAAGTCAAGCAGCGAGTGAGGCTGAGGGGGTGCTCTGGCCACGACTCGTTGACAAGCGGCACAAATCGATCACTTTCCGGCACCATGTCTTCCGTTTAGTATAAAATTGTAATATGTTATTGTTGTTACGTACGAGCGTAGGGCACGAGCGGGTAAATATCGTACGTGAAGGAAAGAAAATAATTATATTTTTAACCGAACGAAATGTCCGGTTGCTTACTCTCTGGGGAGAATAAGGGTAATTGGGATCGGCTCCAATCTGAGTCCCATACGGGCCCTCAATTTGGCTATTTGGGATGGAGGAAAATATAATGATATTAAGGTTGCAGTATTGGAATAATACATAATTTTAAGTAAAAGGTAAAATTAAGTATATTGCAATCAAAGCTGAACAAAACAGAATTAAACGATATCAAATCGAATTTACGGGTGTCAATAGTGACAAATGATGCCAATGGCTACAACGGTAAAGATGCCGGGTAAATCGCAGTCGGGACAGCGTCGCATAGTCTCTCATTCACTCTCGCTCGCGTACATATATAATGAGATGGAGACTGTCATGGACAATCGCCATTTGAGGACTTACCAGAAGAAAACGGGGAAGATACGGTTATAAAATCAGACAACTCCGATAGTCCGACTTCCTTCGAAGCTTTTGTATCTTTGGTAAAGCGGACGAACGCACGACACACAAAAGGAATGGTTGAGAGCTGGAAGAAGCAACACACTTAACCCACTGGCACACTGACTGACACTGAATGATATAATAGATATATAAAACGATTCCGGTTCTACTATAAGTGAGAAAATAACAAATCTTCCGTATTAACAAGAGAACTAGAACTAACTCGATCAGAAATGGTCGAGTGCTTGATCAAGAAATTACAATAATTTAACGTGGTGTCTGAGTTTTTGTGCGGTACCACTTATTACAGATTTGACCGACGCAACTCTGTCTCAATTGAATAATATAAAAAGTCGACCACGGACTCGACGACGCGTACCTCAGAGAGGGGACAAGGGAGAGGAGAGAGGAAAAATAAACAAAATAAATTGCTTAATTTAGTTTGACTAATGAATGGAGATTGTTTAATTGTATCAATAAATAAATACATTGTTTAATTTATAACAATAAAAATTGATCAATTTACGGGTATAAATTATTATTCCACCAAAAATTTTCACGAATAAATGCAAATAAATGAAGAAATTATAAATTGTTTAAATTTGTGACAGAGACGACGGAGACGGAGACGGAGACGGAGAAGACGTTTCTTAATAAAAACAGGTATTTTTAAGGTCCTATATCTCCACAATGGCTGAACAAATTGTTAATAACAAATATGGAAATTTGTCGCCCTGACATAGTCTTTCAAACAATGTTTGCAAAAATTTCAATTTTTAATTTATTTATGCAGTTTGAAAATTGTAAAAACCCGTGCTTATTGGTTCTGGAAAAGATACAAGGTCTCTCTTTCTTTGTACTTGGCCCGAGACAAGACCTTGTCTCTTGATTAAGATATTAGTTAGATATCACAACAAAAGCATAGTAGTGAGTCAATAATCAATATTGGCAACGCCACTCAGTAGTATTAAAGTATTCGCATCATAGTTTACATCTAGCATATTGTGTAGTAGACATAGATAAGAGTACCCCCAAAATACATTAAAATGTAAAGAAAAGCGCCAAGTAGTTTAATGATCCAAAAATGGAATAGATATCACACAAGAAAGCCAAGTTTTCAATCAAAGATACCACACGTTAATTAATTAATTAACCTGCATCTCTAACTTTAAAACTTGGAATGTGCATACTTAATTACCAATCAAAAAATATTACTAGCATATGACAACCTTGACACAAATTTGCACATGCCAAGTTTTAAAGTTAGAGATGCAAGTTAATTAATTAATTAACGTGTGGTATCTTTGATTGAAAACTTGGCTTTCTTGTGTGATATCTATTCCATTTTTGGATCATTAAACTACTTGGGGCTTTTCTTTACGTTTTAATGTATTTTGGGGGATTTCACGCCTTTTTGGTTGTTCATATTTTGAAGAAAAATACAATCGGACTGTACCACATTCATATAACCGTCATTATTGTTTTGACACATCACCAGTCATGGCATAACCAATGTGTCGGTATAAAACCATGTTATCTGCACAGCGCTCTGCAGCACTTAGCAGTGGTGCCCTTTCGCGTGAAACACGTGAGAGTAACATTTTTAGGAATTGTATTAATCCGGACGATGAAACTCTTAATCCGCTTTGCCTTTACCACGAGAAAAATAAAAGAGGAAATTAATATCTCCGGAACGACTGGACCGATCCACATGATTCTTGGCTCATTGGATTCAGAAAAATCAACGATGAAATACAAAATTCTGAAATAAATTCTTGGGGCTCTAACTTTCGCATAAATCGAGGTGAAAGTTTGGTAACTAAGGATAACAGCTAGAGTTCGGGATAATATAGCCTCGGCTGTCGCGCACCGGAGTGTCATATATATATGGAGAGGGAACTTCTACTTGGCGCGAGACTCTACCGAGTCTCCTGATATTACACAGTATAGACATAACCAGTAGGGTCACTCGGCGTCGGCACCTTTGATCTCGGTGAAGCCGAAATTGGCGGCGCTGCGAGCGCTGCGGAGAGCGATGGCCAATGATTTGCAAAGTATCCGCTAGGCACCACTAGTTCGCAAGTCCGGTGAAGCCGTTCCCCCTCGGCCCCGCTTGCTACTTGCCTACGAACCGCGGCCACCACCCCCTCGACCCCGCTCGCCGCTTGCCTACGAGCCATGGCCAGAGCACCCCCTCGACCCCGCTCGCCGCTTGCCTACGAGCCATGGCCAGAGCACCCCCTCGACCCCGCTCGCCGCTTGCCGACGAGCCGTGGCCAGAGCAACCCCCGGCCCCGCTCGCCGCTTGCCTACGAGCCGTGGCCAACTGAAACAAGATGTCATGCCCCTGGTGGCTGGCCAGAAAAACGATGGCCATCCTAATCTGATCGTGGCTTCACGAAATCGGCCGAGTGACCCTACTGGTTATGTCTTGTGACGAGCGAGCGCTTATACGGCTCCTGGGTAAGCAACTCTCGGCACCTTCGTCGGGCAATTCGCCCTGCTCAGTAAGGAGACCCAGGCCCTGAAAAGGGCCTGTAGTGAATACGTTCAAAAGGTGGGTTTTCGAGACTGGCAGGCGAGCTGGGCCCAACGGGAGGTCCTTGGTCCAGCCAGATGTTTCACAAAATTTTAACAAGCGGGACGCCCAAAGGAAGCACAGTAAGGTTAACCAAGGAGCCCAATAATTAAAGCAGTGTTTAAGGATAAATGAAGAAAATAGATTTATTCAGAATTGCAGAAGATATCAGTGAAGTCAGTTAAAAAAGGAGAAAATAAATTGTAATCAGATCACGGGCCGGAGGGGCCAAATTCCAGTCTATAGAGACAATTCTAATTAACAATCTTTATGACACAGTCAATACAGAACGCCTCGTTACACGCGCTGTCCCTATTTTAGTCGGACCCTAGGTCCTCCGCACTTTCATACACAATCAAAGGTCTATGCCGCAAAGCATATTATAAATCACCAAGCAATTATATCCACATTGTAGAATTCAAGCAATGATAACGCAATTACATGCCGAAGTCATTTCCCTACTCTCGGGACGCATTCCCGGTCCACGCGTTAACATGCGGAATAATCCTTAATCAAACTAATCCATTACGCTAGTTCTACGCTAACCCATTGTGCCCAGAAGGGGCACCAGGAAGGGCTGGTTATCCGGGGCAGAAGGCCCTAATATGTGGAGACACTTGGTCGGCTTACCGAAGTTCTAACGATCACAATCCACCCTCAGAGACTAGGTACACAATTGATCCGGACTCGGAGTAGACGGAGCAGCAAGAGAGCGTTCGATACTCGGCTTGCACGCTTGTAGGCTCGGTTTTACCCTTCCCTTCCCCCCATTCCCTTCGCGGATCCTAGATCCAGGCAGGTGCGCTATCCTAATACGCGAATCTTTGGCGGTCCTGGAGTCACGTGGGTTGACAGGTGGCGTAGTCTGGCCTAATTTCGTTTCGGCGCAATTGGGGCAAGTCGATCCATTGGCGTCGACTGCTCGGGCTGGTGACCGCCCGTGTGCCTGGTCCCGCGTGCTCCCCGCCGCTTGCCGGGCTACCCTCCCGGCTTCATGCTGTCATTGCCTCAGGGTGGGGGGTCAGGAGGTTTCTCGCCTTGTCTCAGCTGACTGCGGCCCGTCTCTCCTCCTTCCTCGTCTTGTTGGCCCACCAAGTTCGGCCTGATACTTCCTTATCCTATCTCTCATACAAAAAGAACGCGAAGCCAATTTCGTGTTTCCACTTTAAGTTCCGAGCCTAAGGGAACCCTTCCTGGCTCTGCTGCCCTACCCCGAGCCCGGGATACTCTCTGTACATCGGGTCCAGCTGACCACTGAGGGCCACTAGCCGCGATTCATAGCGAAGCGCCTGACGCTTCGTTACAAACTCTCCCCCCAGCGGCAACTGGACCGAGTTGCTCGGGTCAGCCTTCCAGAGTCTATCTCCCAAACACCAGCTTCCATTCCGGGTGTCCCTTTGGCTTTTCACAGTCGTACTCAGTCCCATCACCAATGTTCGGCTCCGCAAACTAATCGTGGGAGCCTACTCTTACTAGGAATACCATAACCATTTCCCAATTTTCCATATACCCTTGGTACTGAGCCGATTAAAGCTACGGCTCTACGGGTTAGCTTAACATGTGATATTCCGCCGAGTCTTTCTACCAGATCATTGGCCTTGCATGTTCTCTCGCACGTTGGGTTATTACGTTACCCGTGTCGCGGAGTTTCGTTCGCCGGAGTTTTCCCCTGGTCGCAGTAGAGTCAGTCGAGTGCCCTAGTACCGAGTCGCGCAGCGATGTGTAACCTACTTCGGCTTGTGAGTGCTGCCTACAGGCTTATGGTAAGGCTGTCCTGGCCCTGGCACTTATTCGATAAAGCTCAATTACTCGGTACTTCCCGACGGCCTAGATGTTCCGACTTTAACACTAGCCTCTTATTTTCAACGGAGGTACGGCGTTCTTTCCGAGTTATGTCGAGTTTTCCCGATTCGGATTTTCTCGAAGGCGGCCTTGACTATTACTGCGCGATTCTGCCAGCTCGCGAACTTCCGAAGTGGATAATCTATGCTTTAGGTGTTCTTCCCCGAGGCGCTGGCCCTTCGGCGGACCATCCCCGTAGGTCGTGTGAGAGAATTATTCTCGAGTTTACTTGAGTTGTTGCGCACGGAGTGGGCTCGCGCTAAACGCACGCGGAATAGAAACCAAGAAAAAGCACTCTTTAGAAAGATAGGAAAGAAATTAGTATACCTGAGGGTCTCCCGCTGGTCGGCCTAATGCCTCGCCTCCCTCGTTTCGCCTAGCTCACACGATAGTAGAAGAGTACAGGGGTTAGTATTCGAAACGGAAAGTTAGTTGAAACACGGGGTTACCTTGAAAGCGAAATGGTTAGTGGACAGGATAGCGGCCAAATTCGGCAAAACCCGGGGCTACATAGGGAGGGAGCCAGAAAACCCGACCGAGGAGGACAGGGTCCGAGTGCCCTGCCCTCCTGTTACACTGTTACGGCCGGTGGTGGTTACTGGGAAGCGTGGGCCTGGGCGGCCTCCTTCGCGGCCACCCGCTTTTTGGTTTCGGCCAGTATCTCCTCCCAGTCGTCCCACTCCGGCCCGGGCGAACCCGCAATGAGTACGGCGCGAGGGATGCGCGTGATGCCGGGTCGCACCGTGATCTCCTCGTAGTCTTCGGACCGGACTCGGAAGGTGTAATTTTTCCCTTTAGGCATCTCAACCCTCACCAGCCCCTCTTTCCTTGTTAGGGTCAGGTGGTGCCCGGTTTCCTCCAACTTCCCCTCGAGGAGCTCCACCGGTGCATCTACGAGGTCCAGCCTTCCATAGGTGTTGTACGCGAATAGATACGAATCTAGCTCGTCTGGTCCTTCCACGGCAACGACCCGATCTCGCCGCTGGTCCACTGTATATTTTCTCTCCAACGCCTCCCTCATTCGGCGCAGGGCTTCGCACTCCGGTACCCAGCGCGGCGTGTCGTTAGGTGGTTCGGGTTTGTAAGCCCGTTCCAACGCTTTCCTTGATTTCGGCGCCAGCATTTTCGACTAAGTTTTTTTTTGGATTCTACGGGGTCGAACGCGTATGCCTGTGTTACTTAACGGTATTTCGCTACCAGTGGTACGGCTTCAGATGCTTTACGTGGTGCTTTCCCGCGGACTTGCCATCCAAAGTTTCTAAACGGTATACGGAATCTCGGACCATGGAATTTCGGCGCTAATTTCGCGGCTTTCCCTTGCGCGGCGGACGATAGTACGCACAGTCTCTTTAATACCAAATCCCCCTCCCCGAAAATTCGTTCGCCGTGCCTTAGATTGTACCTATCGGCCTGTATCTGATACGCCTTATCTAGGTTTTCGCCGACCCATTCCCTTAGAATCGCTAGGTTTCCCATTCTATCTAACCACGGCTCTCGGTTGGGTTCTTCAATCTCAGGCGGCTCATCTACTGTATTTCTTAAGCAACGCGATGGTTTTGGGTGTCTCCCTAGGTTTAGATATGCAGGTGAAGTTTGTAGGGCGGAGTGCACTGACGTATTGTACGCGAATCGGAACTGCGGAAGGTGTTCGTCCCATTCCCTATGATCGCTACCGATGTACGCTATCATCATCGTCTTTAGAACTCGATTAACTCGCTCCACGGGATTTGCCTGAGGGTGGTAAGGTGGCGTGGTACTATGAGTTATCCCGTACTTTTCCGTGAGCTCCTGTATCGTGCTGTTAATGAATTCGGTCCCGTTGTCGGTTAGAATGGTCCGCGGCGCTCCCCAGCGCGAGATAACTACGTCCTCGAAGGCTTTTACAATCTTCGGGCCGGCCGCCTTCTTTAGCGGCACCCATTCGATCCATTTCGTGAAGAGATCTTGTAGAACCAAGAGGTAGACGTTTTTCTGCAGGCTCGGTGGAAATGGACCCATGATATCCGCGGCTACGACTGTCCAGGGTTGCTCGATCTTTCGCTGTGACATGAGGCCTTTCGGCGCGGATTGCTCCGGTTTGCTTGTCTGGCAGATCGGGCAGTTCTTGACGTATTGTCCGATCTCTTTGTGCATTCTGGGCCAGTGGTATCTCGCTAGTATCCGCAGGTAGGTTTTGTGGAAACCTTGGTGTCCGGCCTGCGCATCTCTGTGGTTTTCCTCCAGGATCTGGGCCTTTTCCGCCTGTCTTGGTACTAGTTTCCATTCCTCGATGTCGTTTCCGAATATGTCGCGGATCGCCGGATCCTCCCTTCGGAAATATAGTCGATTTCCTCTCACGGCCTAATCCGGGTGTCGGTGTGGGTCTTCGAGCACGTTCCTCCGTTGCTCGTCGTGAAAGTCCGTTTCTTCCAGATCTGAGTGGTCCATCGTTTTGAGCTCTGATGTGCTGGGCTCGGGGAGCTTCTCGGTGTCCTCGGCTCCTCCTTCCTCCTCGGATTCCACGACACCTTCCTCGTTGTCGGTCGGAAGCTCCGGATCGTCGGCCCCTCGTTCATCCTCGGATTCGATGGCATTATCCCCGTTGTTTGTCGAAGTTTTCGGATCGTCCGTGACTTCGGGATCTTCGGTCTCTTCCTCGGCGTCGGTCTCTTCTTCGGCGTCGGTTTCGGAGGTCGTGTCGCCGTCGGCGCTCTCCGGGTCGGTTTTCCGGCCGCTTCTCAGGGTGGCACAGCACAGGGATGTTTCCGTGGTTTCTCTAGTTTCCTCGGGCTCCTCGTCTCTCCGAGACAGGGCGTCTGGCACGTGATGGAGCCGGCCAGGTCGGTGTATGACGGTGAAATCGTATTGCTGTAATTCGAGGGCCCATCTCCCGAGTCGGCCCTTCGGATTCTGTTTCGACCTCAACCACTTCAAGCTGCTATGATCTGTGATGACGGTAAATTTGTACCCTTCAAGATATGGCCGGAATTTCTCTACGGCCCAGAGTATGGCCAAGCATTCTTGCTCCGATGTCGCGTATTTTCATTCGGGCGCGGAGAGTGTGCGGCTGGCGAAAGCGATGACTCTTTCGCACTCGTCGATCTCTTGGGCGAGGACTGCGCCCAAGCCTACGGTGCTGGCGTCCGTTTGCAGGACGAATTCTTTGCTAAAGTCGGGACAGGATACTGTCGGCGCGGTTGCGATCGCTGTACGGAGTACTTCGAATGCCCGCTGTTGCTCCGTTCCCTAAACCCAGGGGACACCCTTTCGCAATAGCCTATTTATTGGATCCGCAATTGTAGCTAGTTGGGGAATGAATCGACGATACCACGACGCCATCCCTAAGAATCTTTTGATCTGACGAACGTTTTTCGGAGGAGGGAAATTCAGAATGGGTTCGATCTTCGCCGGATCGATTTTCAACCCCTCTCGATTGATTAAAAAACCCAGGTATCGCGCTTCCGAGCAACAGAACTCACTCTTATCCCGATTCAGTTCTAACCCGGCTTCCTGTATGCGGACTAGCACTTCTTTCAACCTTTCGAGGTGCTCCTCAAAGGTCCGGGTTACAATAATTATATCGTCTAGATATGCGAACGCGTACGGCTCCATGGCAGGTCCGATTAAACTATCCAGAAGCTTTTGGAACGTGGCCGGGGCACCGGTCAACCCATAAGGCATCCTTATGAATTGATATAACCCCCCTCCCGGCACTGTAAAAGCAGTAGCTTCCCTCGATTTCGCTTCTAGTGGAATTTGGAAGTAGGCTTGACTTAAGTCCAAGGTAGAGATGAACTTCGCGGAGCTTAGCTTATCCAGAATTCGAGTCATGTGTGGGATCGGGTACGCATCTTTTTTCGAGACGGCATTGACTTTTCGAAAATCTAAACAGAATCGGTATTTTCCCGTCTGCTTTTTAACCATTATTATTGGGCTAGACCACGGACTATTAGACGGCTCGATGATACCTTCGGAGAGCAAACGCGAAACCTCTTCGTTTATCGCTTCCTGTACTTTCGGCGATACGTCATAGTAACGTTGCTTGATGGGAGCATGATCGCCTGTGTCTATCTTATGTTCGATCAAATTTGTGAGGCCGGTTTTATAGCGAGACGGATCGAGGATATTAGTCAGAAAGGCCTGGAGTTGGCCTTGTTCGGCTTCTTTCAGTTCTTGGATCCCGTAGCACGTAGGAACGATGTTCGGCTTTGAGTCGATCTCGAAATCGTATCGGATGTCGGGTTCATCTTCAAAGTACCACGCTAGCGATTTGTACAGAGCGGTTATGCCAAAGGTGACGATGGCGAAAACACCAAGTATGAGCGGGACAGCTAAAGTGGAGAGTATTTGCACGGTAATCCGGTGCGTTCGGTCTTTAATTGTTACTTCGAGCGTGGCGACTCGATCGGCTCGATCCAGCAGTCCCGTCACGACTATGAAATATTTCGGTTTCTCTTTCGGAGTCTCCCGTAGGTGACCTCGGAGCTCCAGAGCGAGTTCGTGGCTGATGAAGTTGCAAGATGCGCCGGAATCGACTAACGCGCGTACGTAATTTCTTCCAATTATAACCGATAGGTATAGTAATTTGGCTGAGTTCCCGTTGGTGGATTTTGGAGTCGCGGCGCAAAAGAAAACGGGATGGTTTGCGTTATCTAGAGGAAGGGAGACATTCGGGAAGTGTATCGGTTCGGATAAGGAGCTAGACTGGTCGGTGGGTGTCTCGGGTCCCGAGGTTGGTATTTCGGGGCTCTTGTCCTTTACTTCCGGTTCTGCCCCTGTGACCGGGAGGATTGGCCGTTTCCCGCACACTTCGGGCAACGTTTTCGGGTGTAACCGGGATCCCCACAGGTAAAGCAGAAAAGCCGTAACGGTTCCGGGCATGCGTTCGTCTCGTGCGTTGTCTGTCGACAGTACCAACACTCTCCCTCCTTTGGCCGGAACGGACTGTCCGGCGTCGGTGTTGTAGCCTGGGAGGTGGACGGCTCAGTCGCCGGACTAGGAGATCGAGGTGGAGGAGGACTGGGAGGTTGTTTCTTCTTCGAACGCGTCTCGATCGCAGCCATTCCCGGGGAAAACGTTAGTTTCTTCGGTTTCAGTACCCATTTCTGAGGTGGAGAGTATGCGAGGTGTGGGAACGCGGTATCCTCCGGACGTGGTGGCGGAAGATATTCGGTCTTGTCGGCTGCTTCTATCCCGAGCGCCCGAGCGCACAATCTTTCTAGAGTTGATATCGTGGCCATGTCTATTAATTTCCTCGTCTCGACCTTCATATTACGGTGGACTATACTCAATATTCGGCTCTCTGACCACGGCGGCTCCAGCCGAGAGAACAGACCTTCCAACGCGGATAAATATTGCGCGAACGGCTCATCGCGGCCTTGAAATATCTGTTCGATTTCTCGCTCTAAGGTCTCACGGAACTCCGGCGTTCCAAAGCGGGCTCTACACGTGGCTTCAAATTGCGCCCACGTGTACCATGATCGATAGTGATATCGGTGCAATTCCGCGGCCAATCCGGTTAGTAATAATCCGATGCAGTTTAATAATTCTGAATCAGACAGAACGATCATGCTCCGACGGATCTGAATCGCGTAGAGGAATTGTTCTGGGTCTTCCCCTCTGGCTCCCCCGAACGTGAAGTTCCATTTCCGAACGGTATCATAGCCGCGTTCGGCCCTACGCGCGGTAAAGCTCTGATCTAGAGTCCCGCGATTCGTCCCTCGATTCTCCTCTCGGATCGTCGAAATGGGGTTAAAGAAGTCTGTTATCCTAGGTTCCGCGCGGGTGGCTTGGGGACGGTTTCCCGCTGCTGACCCCTCAGCTCGCGGCTCATCGGAGCTGGTGGTGGGTGCTCTGGTTTCATTTAGGCCAGTTCCTCGGGCGTGTGGCGACCAAGCTGAAGCTTGTGTGTCGGGGAGCGGTATCAACGGGTTAATCCCTAACCCTAGTCCTGCCCTTCCTAACAACCCGGGTGTCCGCGGTTCCTGCGGAGCGGACAGTTCCATCGGTATGACGCTCCGTTGGGTCCGATCTAACACCCCCGTCTCGAACCGAATCAGTCTCTCACGTAATCCCACCAGCGATCCCACGCATGACAGCTCTCTCTTATGATGCTCATCATATACCTCGGCCTCCGTCAGCCGGTATATCCACGCGAATTCGTCCAGTGGCATGTTTACGCGGCGCGTTCGCACTCTATTGTCTGGGATCACGCGATACTCTTCTTATGTCCGCGCTATACTAAGCGTTATTACTTTTGACTAGCCGAGTCTCAACCGTCTCGGCTCGAAATTCCAAACCGAGTCTTACAAATCCGTTTTGTCAGTGGGGCTCTCGGAGCAAGTTATCAAATTTCTGATTTCGGAACTTGAACGATACGAAGCTTCAAAGTATCGTCCGGTCCTCCCTCAGCTATTCATCCCCCCCGAGTTTACCCCGACCGAGATTTACACTAATAAATAGGATCCCACTCGAGAATTATCCGTCACTGGACTTTGCCAACCCTGCGGGCTCGGCCCCGTGAATTCTCAATTTACCCGTTTCTTAGCGCTCGTCTACGGCCCGGATTCACGTTCGGACGTCAGTGCGGTCACGCTACTGGTAGTTTAACTCTCGCGACCCCTCGGTACTTTTTAACCCACGGTCGATTGCTCGGAACCCTCCAACCCGTCCATAAGTATCCAAGATCCTTCTACCCGAGTCTATTTTTCCCGAGATTATCTCAATCGTATCTCCGTTTTACATATTATATCATGTTATACAAGAATACAGATGGCAAGTCCTCAGTCCCGACACCACATTTCATTCACAACAATGTTTTTCGTGCGGGATAGACCTTGTGCGGCTCGTTTTTACGGACCACGGCATTCGTTTAGCGAGTTCTCAAAATGGCGGTTTACCGCGTTCCTATACTGTGCAACCTTAGCGTCCCTGTTCGGGCGCCATTTGTGACGAGCGAGCGCTTATACGGCTCCTGGATAAGCAACTCTCGGCACCTTTGTCGGGCAATTCGCCCTGCTCAGTAAGGAGACCCAGGCCCTTAAAAGGGCCGGTAGTGAATACGTTCGAAAGGTGGGTTTTCGAGACTGGCAGGCGAGCTGGGCCCGACGGGAGGTCCTTAGTCAGCCAGTTGTTTCACAAAATTTTAACAAGCGGGACGCCCAAAGGAAGCACAGTAAGGTTAACCAAGGAGCCCAATAATTAAAGCAGTATTTAAGGATAAATGAAGAAAATAGATTTATTCAGAATTGCAGAAGATATCAGTGAAGTCAGTTAAAATAGGAGAAAATAAATTGTAATCAGATCACGGGCCGGAGGGGCCAAATTCCAGTCTATAGAGACAATTCTAATTAACAATCTTTATGACACAGTCAATACAAAACGCCTCGTTACACGCGCTGTCCCTATTTTAGTCGGACCCTAGGTCCTCCGCACTTTCATACACAATCAAAGGTCTATCCCGCAAAGCATATTATAAATCACCAAGCAATTATATCCACGTTGTAGAATTCAAGCAATGATAACGCAATTACATGCCGAAGTCATTTCCCTACTCTCGGGACGCATTCCCGGTCCACGCGTTAACATGCGGAATAATCCTTAATCAAACTAATCCATTACGCTAGTTCTACGCTAACCCGTTGTGCCCAGAAGGGGCACCAGGAAGGGCTGGTTATCCGGGGCAGAAGGCCCTAATATGTGGAGACACTTGGTCGGCTTACCGAAGTTCTAACGATCACAATCCACCCTCAGAGACTAGGTACACAAATGATCCGGACTCGGAGTAGACGGAGCAGCAAGAGAGCGTTCGATACTCGGCTTGCACGCTTGTAGGCTCGGTTTTACCCTTCCCTTCCCCCCATTCCCTTCGCGGATCCTAGATCTCGGCAGGTGCGCTATCCTTATACGCGAATCTTTGGCGGTCCTGGAGTCACGTGGGTTGACAGGTGGCGTAGTCTGGCCTAATTTCGTTTCGGCGCAATTGGGGCAAGTCGATCCATTGGCGTCGACTGCTCGGGCTGGTGACCGCCCGTGTGCCTGGTCCCGCGTGCTCCCCGCCGCTTGCCGGGCTATCCTCCCGGCTTCCAGCTGCCATTGCCTCAGGGTGGGGGGTCAGGAGGTTTCTCGCCTTGTCTCAGCTGACTGCGGCCCGTCTCTCCTCCTTCCTCGTCTTGTTGGCCCTCCAAGTTCGGCCTGATACTTCCTTATCCTATCTCTCATACAAAAGAACGCGAAGCCAATTTCGTGTTTCCACTCTAATTTCGGAGCCTAAGGGAACCCTTCCTGGCTCTGCTGCCCTACCCCGAGCCCGGGATACTCTCTGTACATCGGGTCCAGCTGACTACTGAGGGACACTAGCCGCGATTCATAGCGAAGCACCTGACGCTTCGTTACAGTACATAGGTTTTCATGTGCATTACAGTTGGAAACTTGGGCCGAGGCATGTAGATTTTCATCTGTATTACCTTTGGCAACTTCAACTGAGGCACAATAATACTCATCTGCATGCCTATTGGAAGCTTCAATCGAGGTACCCAGATTTTCATCTGGATTGCAGTCGGGAACTTGGACCAAGGCATGTAGGTTTTCATCAGGATTACAGTTGACAATTTCAACCAAAGTATTCAATGCAAGTATATTTGAAGCTGATACTTCTGCAATATCCACTGTACCCACTGCAGAATTACATACCGCTATAATTATAAGGCTTGCTATTAATAGATCTTTCGCTTGTATATAGTTCATATAATAAATACTACCATTCACTTACAAATTTCTAAACTATTGAGCTGTAGCCTTGGAACATTTCTATTTAAGTTGAATGCAATGGTATTTAGGACGTCCGTCGACCACGTGGACGCATCGTCGCGTTTGAAGTGCTGCGTGCCGCCTCGGCTCGAACGGCGAAAGAACCGTTCGTCAAAGTTCGTACGGGAAGACTTCAATCGGCCGGACTTCACCAAGAGGTGCCACATTTCATTATTCATTGGGGGGCCCGCGCCGCCAGAAATAATCTCACGTCCTCCTATCGCTCGTGGGTAGTTGTTTGAGTTTCGGGGCCCCGTAGCTCCAAGCGGGGAATGCATCTCATTATTTTCTAAAAACAAAACCAAATCATAGACTAATTATTATTATTATTATTAACATAATCCCTGCCTTTCAGCTTTGTGTAGCTTGCGATTAAACTCATAGATTAATTCTATTTCTAATCATACTTATAATCGGAGTATTTATGAATGCTATACATATATACTCTAACGACCAGAAAATAAGACTTGTATGTACATACTTTTACATACAGATCGATCATGCGCATCGACTCGAGATAATAGATCACCCAGCGCGCTCCACATGCGCGCCCTGTCGACTGTAGCTTGAACTAATCTTTCTAATATTTTGGCAAGCCCGACTCTCGCTCTTGCCTTGGAGATGTGTGTTACACCTATTACATTTCTGATCGAATCATGAATTCTCAAGCCAGGTCGGCTAATGTGGAGGTCCCAAGCCTCCACAATTGCAATTCCATAAATCTAACAGAATTTCTTAATAATTGTCCTAATCGAGGTATTGTTGCCAGGCCGTTTTCATGGCCTTGTGTGCATCAACGGCGCAATTCCCTGATCATGTGGATCGCTAACCCCTTTCCACTCCTGTTGAACCTTATTCAAGTCAAATCCTCGTGTGTGGAAGTTCCGTACGGAACTTCGTGTACATCATCATACACACACAGTGTCCAAATCACCTTTTCCAAAACTTTATGCTCTGAACATTAATTATTCGCCACTTATACCTGACCGATCCAAATTGGATCATTTGTGTAAATATTATAGAATACGTGTATATTTTCATATTGAACTAGAGCGCATTGTACACATTTTGACCTTGTACATTTTGTAACGATCACACGATCACCGAGTGTCACCAGGCATCCGCGCTCAATAAACTGCCACCTATTTATTTGTTCAAATCTAAAATACAGTCCACTATTAATTTCAACCTTTGACCACCTTTAATCATCCCCAATGTTTATCCCAAACATAGGCCAAAGTATACTTTGTCAGTACTCGCGAAGATTCATGACGTCACGAATTTTGACGTCACTTCCTACTGCGGTTACTACGGCTGGGGAGGTGGTGTAACGCCAGTAAGATCAGAAAATCCAAAATGGCAGCGCCCACGGAAACATTGCGTCTTTTAGATGCAGAATCTAATAAAGAATATATTATGCAGCTGCCTGTAGAAGATGCTGAGAGAGCAAGAAATGCTACACATGTGACTTTTTACATTTGTTTATGAACTGTGGATAATTTCTATCGATGTGTATATACATAACCCTCATAAATATTCGGATGCTATTTTTAACTTGGATTAGTACTGCAGTATACTGCAACGCCGCTCGGTTTTACGGCCGTATTCTGTACGGAAAGTATACTTCCCAATAGCCGAACGCTACTCGCAGTATACTTAATGACGTCACATTGCCAGTACTCGCAGTGCAAAAACGAACGCACCCTATGATATTAACATTACAAATATATTGTACGAATGCCACGATGCTCAAAGGCGCGCGAGTACGTCGCACATACCATATGTATTCCGAACCCATCGCTTCTATGCAAAGATACTCCGAAAAATATTATACTTACCGTTGCAAACAATTCGCTCATGGCGCGTTTGAGGCCGTGTGACAACTTTATATTTATTCTTATACTTCACAATATACGACATTTTGCGTATGCTCGACGACGCTGCTTGTTGCCTATAAAACGCAGTACTGCGTACTCTGTAGCCGCAACGGAATTTTTCGAATTCTGAGCGTTGAACGTTGTTACAATCAACTGAAGACCAGCGTGAACGATGCAAGCAGCGGCTTTCAATATTTTCTGATAATTTCAACTTAAGAAAAGTTTTACGTAAATATCCAGTACTTTAACATCTTTAATATCAAATTAAATCTAATATTTGATAGATGTTTGAAGATTGTATAAAGCAACTTTAAGTACACTTTCACAAAAACAAACTAAATAGAAATTTATATAAAATTTCTTTTCATCCTTTTTTTACAATTAAAGATTAGAAGTTCTTATTCTCGCTGTAAGTTAATCAAACAACTCACTCCGGCCTATGTATGTATGAAATTAATCTCCGGAGTTACCCAACCGATTTGCATCAGTCAAGTTTTGATTTTACTGCATTATCGAGAATTCAAGTGCGCCGAGTTTTATTAAACTAGCACGACTAGATGGAGACCAGACATCTAATAGTTTGAAAGTATAAGTTGGCGAAGCCGAATAGCACCCACTAAGCGCGGTGTGTGATTGTCGCCGAGCAAGAACAGCGAAATAGTTTCGTTACACCAAAATTTCGTCTCCAAAATTGCTTCATGTAGGATAATGAATCCATGCATAGTTATTAAGCATGAAAAATGCTTAAAATGCGAGATTTATTTGATTAAAATCGGTTCGGTATACATAGTGTTTATGAGGGGGGTTTCCCTTCGGCCGTCCGTGAATTAGCCGCTCGGAAACCCTGCCTGCATAATAGCCGGCCTGGCTATCGGCCGCTGATCCTCGACTTCCTGAAAACGCGAATCGAGCGCTCTAAGCTGATTTCTAAGCTGGTATCGAGGGCAGCTGGCTCGTCCGCCGGTACTCCTCGTGGTGGTTCCTCCCGGCTAGCTGAGAGAGGGGTTCCTGTCGGGGAAGAAAGAGGGGCGAATCGACAACCCACACGGTTGGGTAACAAAGACAGTTTATTGCACGGTCGTTATAGCAATTTCAAGGGCCCTCGCTTGGGCAGGCCGTCGCTCGGCCGATCACAAAATAGCCGGACCTACGAGTGGCCCGGCACCTCGGCGTTCCAGCCGCCGCTTACAATCTAAACCTTAATCCTACGTGAGATGATTGGCGTACGCGGATGATTCTAGGAGCTACGACGCTCCGGCCAAGATTACGAATTCGCACGTTAACCAGCTGTTCTTCGGTTACAAAGAAGGCCCCGATGCCTCGCACGTGGGTGTGATTCACGTTCGAACGGGATTCCGCCACAATGGCGGGCGTACGTCCGTTTCTCGGCCGAAACCTTACGGTCTGATTATCCTACTTGACTCTTGGTGACTGGAAGAGTCACCTCAAGGGACACCGGGCTGGCCCGCGGGCTGCCTATCGCTGCTTCGGACAAAGAGAGCCTACGGCCGGCACCGAGACTCGCACGGGAAGTACAATGAACAAAGAACAAAGGGACGCGCGGGGCTTACCGGTCGTTCGCTGGTTCGCCTTTCTCGCCTTTCTCCAAGATCCGTGAAGCCTCCGGGATGTTCGGAAACTCGTCCGGGAAATCGCTCGTCAACGCGTGGTTCTGATCCTCTCGCTCGTTCGCTCGCTCCGCACACAAAAGGTTCAGGATTCGCTACGTCCGCTCGATTGGTGCGTCACTACAAGAGTGGCGAGTTCCTACGCGTTCCCTAATTTCTAGCCCCGCGCGCGCCCCGCGTCCCTCCCGCTAGTCCATCAGCGCCGCGCCGTGTCAAGGGGTTGCCGGGTAACTTAGCGCGCCTAAGTCCCTCGGCCTGGGCCTCTACCGCTGTCGGTAGGGCAGGAGTCGCTGGTACGTTTGCCGACCTTCGTTCGCCGAAGCCGGCCTTCTCCCAGGCTGCATCGTGGCTTTTGTCGTCTCGTTTTCGCAGGGGATGAGCGCCTCCGCTGGACTTCGACCTTTCCCTCCGCAGCTTCCATCGGCCCTGTCGCTCCTTATGCCGACGGAACATACTCCTTGTCCCCTTGGTGCCACCTCGTCTCGTTCTAACTGCCGAGGACTCGTTGCCCGAAGGCGAGTTAGTCTACGCGCTTCGATCTAGGAGGTGCCCCTTGGAGTGACGGCTGTTCGAGCCGGCGGACGTGCGTAGCGAGCGCGTGTACGTGCGAGCGACGAGCGGTTCCTGTGGCGGGGCGATTCTGCCCCGTCACATGTTAAATTAAAGTTGCACAGCGGGAAGCCAGCACACATTTTGACGAACGGTGAACTTGGAACGCTCGTATCTCCGCTAATATTACAGATACATGCATGAGACTGGGATATTAGATTAGCTTGGAAAATAATCTTTGAAAGGACTCTGGGTTTCGTGCATGCATCTGCAATATTAACGGAGGTACAAGCGTACCAAGTTCACCATACTTCAAAATGTGTGTCGGTTTGTCGTTGTGAAATTATGACATTTAATATTTCGACAACTACAAAACCGACTTTAATCAAACAGGTCTGGATCTTCCTCATTTTCTACGCTTAACAAGAATGTCAAGTTTCATTATCGCATGAGCAGTAGCTTGAGATGAAATTTTGGTGTAACGAAAATATTTCGTTCTGTTCTCGCTCGGTCGCAATCGCATGTTGCGCTTAGTGAGTGCTACTCCTCTTCGCCAACGTATATTCTCAAACTACTGAACCTAGTTTAACAAAACTCGGGTAAGTTTTCAATATTGTTTTAAGTGTTTGGTTGTGCGGTAAAATGAAGACTTGTTTGATTAGAATCGGTTCGGTAGCATCTGAGATATTGAATATCAAAGTTTTCGTCATAACGTGCCAATCGTCATAAAACTTTGGAATGTTTATATCTTCGTTAATAGGGTAGGTAGGATATCGGGTTGTGGCTCAATTTCTTGCTTTCTAGGAGTACTTTAGCTGACAAAAGCTTCGATTCCATGGGATTCGTACAAGTGATGTAATTAGACGAGGCGTATTATTGCGTAATAGGCTAGGAAAGCGTAAATAAAACTTGGGAGCTTTCGCGAGAAGGAATCTAACATGCTGGTGCATTCGGAAAGTTTTCATTTTAAAGCTTGTTTTCTACGCTATTCATGTAGCCTAGTCCCGTCCAGATACCTATAGCATTAACGGAAATATGAGCGTCTAAAGTTAAGCATACGTAAAATGTGCATCGACTATTTGTCGCGAAACTTTGACATTCGATTTCTCAAAAACTACCGTACCAGATTTTAATCAAACAAGTCTTGATTTATGTAACTTTCCATACTTAATAACTATGGCAAGTTTCATTATGATGCGTGTAGAAGCTTAGTAGATGAAAAGTTGCTCTTATAAAAATTCGTCGTTGTTCTGTGTCGGCGAAAATTCCGCATCGCGCTCAGTAAGTGCTATTCGGCTTCGTTAGTTCACATTTTCCAACTGTTAGATCTAGTTCTGCGAATCTCGACTGAGTTATAGTGCTCGAAAATCCACGGATATAAGGATTCGCTTGAGTAAAATTGGTCTCGTAGTTTTTGAGATATTGAATGCAAACGCTTTCGCTGTGACACACGTGTGACCCGGCACAAAACTTTGAAATGTTGTATATTTGTTACTCGAGCAAGTAGGATAGTGGACAAATAGCAAAACCAAGAATGTTCTCATTTTAAAGCTTGTGTTCTACGCTAATCATGTAACCGAGTCCAGTCCATGTATCTTTAATACTAACGGGCATATAAGCATTCAAAGTTAATTGTATATCAGAGATGGAACCGTAATAATTCAGATCATTATCGCTCATCAATGTTATTTCATACAATGTCGTCATTTCGAACTGTTTTATTCTATTAATTGGAAAACTTTCTATGTACGATTGCTGCATGAATGAGAATGCGGTACAGTGTGAATATGTCAAATAGTATTCAACAAGATGATTTTAATGAATTGTTATATATTAATGATTCACTTGTACTTTTAGATTAGATTCCTAGATTTGAGTAGGATCTGGTTGGACCACCTCAATGAAACTTCATCACAAAATCAGCTTACGCCGGAACTCATACATGGTATATTTAATCATTCGACTTAACTTTAGAAATACTGTTTATATTGTTACGTCCCGAACTAACTAACTAACTAACTCCCGGTGGCCTTGCTCTTGGACGGTGGTTGTGGGAGGGGAGGGGGTGACTTCCGGTGGCCTTGCTCTTGGACGACCGTTGTGGGAGTGGAGGGGTGAGGGGCCGGAACGCCCGCCCGCCCGCGCCCCCCCTATGGCAAGGCGGGTTCTGCGACATAGGTGTGGGTGTTACGGGGAGGGGGAGGGGTTGGCTTCCGGTTGCCGTACTCTTCGACGAGCGGGAATGTGTCAAAGATGTTGATGATGATGATGATGATCGATGGGTGACCTTGCTCTTGGACGAGTGCTGTGGGAGGGGAGGGGTGAGGGGTCCGCCGCCCGCCCGCCCGCGCCCGCCCGCCCGGCTATAGCTAGGCGGGTTCTGCGACAGAGGTGAGGGGGTTACGGGGAGGGGGGAGTGGTTGGCTTCCGGTTGCCGTACTCTTCGACGGGCGGGAATGTGTCAAAGATGATGATGGCGATGATCGATGATTGATGACGACGATTAAAAAACAAATGGCCGCCGCGGGGCCGCCGCCACCTCCGCCCGCGCGGGGAACCGGGGGGTTGCCGCACAGTATAATACAGTAGGGACACTTGTACCACGTGACTGGCCAGGGCCGATGTACGCTCCCTCGGTGGAAAAGCGGCATGTCACCTGTAAATCCACCAGGCGCCGACACAGTCGCTGCGAGGGAGCGAGAGGGAGATACGTTCCCTCGCAGTCACACTCAGTCGCGGCCGAGCTGCGGGTAGGGGCTTAGGAGGCCGTAAGGGGAAGTGAAAGTCGCTTCCCCTTACGGCCTCCTCAGCGCGAGAGGGAGCGCGATGGAGATATATATCGACATGTGGGCACGCGGTATAGAAAAGGAGGCTCGATATTCCCACCGACTCCCGATTCTCCCGAACCAGCCGACCGCTTGCCGAGCCAAGCCAAATCGAGGCTAGCGTCATCTCGTGCCCACAGCGTAAGTTGCCGCTTAAGCCGCCATTTTGGTGGGGACACCGACATCAAAGGTGCCGACAGAGAGTGTCCCTACTGTTTTATACTGTGGGTTGCCGCGGTAAGATCACCGCCGCCCGCGCGGGGAAACCGGGGGGTTGCCGCGGTAAGATCACCGTCGCAGCCCCGCGCGGTAAACGTCGCCGATCAGCTACGATCGACAGAGGTTGTAGAAGCTGCAGAGACCCGTTCGAAAGTGTGCTATATTTGTTGAACAAGTGATATTAAGGTATAACTAATCGTTGTTTTTCTCCCCTCTATTCAAACATGATATTAACATTCTGAATTATAGATGAGTTCAAAACGCGTATCGTTTAATGATACTAGTGCAATATACTATTTATCCGACGATGATGATGCGCGAAGCGCTCGTGTCGGCTATCATGCGATCGATGCCGCTCGATTCCGGAGACGTATCGCTGAAACGGGGAATAAGTTGGAGAAAGTATTGCAACGAAAACTTATGCAAATCAGAACTGTGACATGGACATCGACTGCCGTGTGAATTTGGGGATGTAGTGAGAGAGAGGAAATTTATCAAAAATATATATATGCTTTATTGGTAATACGAAGGTGACGATGATTTATAGAAATATGTATATACTAAAATATTAAATTTTTTTAAAATATCTTTAAAATGTTCCGTATGTAAGCGTACGTAGTCCCGATATCACCCCATACTTCCTCGTCGACACCGAGCGCAACACCCACTAAGTCTAGATGTATCGAGGAATTCCCGCAACAAACTTCGCGTTTTTTTCTTTCGAAGCGGTTGTGCGCTCGATAAATACATGACAAATTTTCTACGTACTCCTCTTCCCGGTACCGATATACTCGGAGTATAAACATTTCATGGTCATGCGTAGGTTAAGGGAAATGCGATATGTTTGTCTTGCGATATGTTTGTCTTCCTATCCTTCTCAAGTGTAACGCATTTAGCGATGGGCATGAGCAAATTTGTAATACTAGTGACATTTTGTGCACGGTGGCGGGGGTGGGGGGTAAAGGATAAAAGCGGCTGTCGATGAAAACGCAGCATTAAATCCACCGCATCATGTCCACGAAGAAAACTATCACGACAACGCTGTTCAGCAGCATAAGGCGGTGTAAGTAATTTTAAAACACACGCACATTTTTCTCAACATTAGCAATAATTTTTTCTTCTTTAGTCCACAGCCGACGGTGTCGGAACCGCGTATACTCGGACGGAGATACCCGTTGACGAAAGGTTTCGCCAAATACCTGGAGATCGGTGTGTGCGTCGGAAGTAACTGTTATGTCGAACTGGCTATCGGCGATAACCGTGGTCATGAGATCACCTTCACAATGGATACGTGGAAGAGCATGATCCTGGCTGGAGACACGATCGTTGGGATGATCGGCGGGCCGAGCGAGATAATCGAAATAGACGCGTTGTCCTCCATCACCAGAACCGGGCGTGTCAGACACCTTTGAACGCACCCTTTCAGTCTTTTCAGGTACTCGCAGAAGCCGGCCATGTCGCAGTTGGGGGGTATGTAGCATCCAACGACTACTATTTTCCCCCAGCTCACCGCTACGAATCCATCCCCCGCAGTTACCTTGCTGATCAAGGGTGGTTCCTTCGGGGTACTCCCGCGTCTGATCACTGCCACGTCTCCTCTTTTGTCCCCTGCCCAGAATGGGTGATCCAGGACACGGTAGGGCTCAGCCACCACTGTTAACACCACCGCCCTTTCCCCCGTTTCTTGCATTAGCAAGTCTTGTGCCGCTCTGCACATATTAAGATTCGTCTGAAGGAGACGAGGCATTAAGCGGCCGTGTCCATCGCCTCCCCCAGGCGTTGTTCCTCTGCTGCCGCAGCAGCTACTGCGGGGCGGGTGCTCGCCTTCTTCTGCTCCGCGGTGTGCGTGGGCCGCGTGTTGGTGGGGTGTTTGCCCCCGTTTCCGCCCTTACTGGGTCGCTTGGAAGCGCATGCCGCGCTCCCCAAGCGATGGTCCGCTCTCTGCCCCTTCTCCGAGCAGATTACGCAGCTAGGTGGCTTGTCGCAACCAGCCGCATGATGACCCGCTTCACCACACCTGTAGCAGGTGTCTTCCCGGTCCTGGTTTTGGCATTTGGCGCGGACGTGTCCCCACTCCAGGCATCTGAAGCGCTGGAGGGGTCTCCTCTCCAGAACCTCCACTCGAGCTACCACCCAGCCGACCTTGAAGGGAGTCGACTCTCGCTTGGCGTCCCGGATAGCCCGGTGCAGTAAGTCGGTCGAGGCCCTGTACTCTGCATATAGGCTATCCTCAAGGTCGAGGTCACGGACACGCCTTCTGCGCGAACGCGTGAACCTACGACGCTTGGAACAGCAGCCCTTGCGCATATCGGACAGTTCTTCTGACCACCAATACACGACCTGCTGTTTAGGGACGGCACCGACCCTCTTCATAGAGGCGTCGCAGATGCGCGTCAAGTTCTGACGCAGGCGCAGCGCCTCAGCATCTACGTCGCCATGTGGCTCATCCGGCTACCTGGGCCATCCGGTGGAAACACTGGCCGCCTGCAGTAGATCGGTGCTGAGGCTCTTCAGAGACCACCGAGGGCGTCCCTGAGTCGTTCCCAGGTTCAATCCAGAGGCTCCACCGCGCTGGCCGATGTACTCTGCATATAGGCTATCCTCAAGGTCGAGGTCACGGACACGCCTTCTGCGCGAACGCGTGAACCTACGACGCTTGGAACAGCAGCCCTTGCGCATATCGGACAGTTCTTCTGACCACCAATACACGACCTGCTGTTTAGGGACGGCACCGACCCTCTTCATAGAGGCGTCGCAGATGCGCGTCAAGTTCTGACGCAGGCGCAGCGCCTCAGCATCTACGTCGCCATGTGGCTCATCCGGCTACCTGGGCCATCCGGTGGAAACACTGGCCGCCTGCAGTAGATCGGTGCTGAGGCTCTTCAGAGACCACCGAGGGCGTCCCTGAGTCGTTCCCAGGTTCAATCCAGAGGCTCCACCGCGCTGGCCGATGCCGTAAGCGAACACAATGTACTTGTGATCGCTCAGGGTCTGTACGGACCCTAGCACCGCCCAGCCGGACACCATGCGTTCGGCAGCGGCGTTTGCCCAGGGCAGATCGACGATCGATCCCCCGCCGCGCCTCACGCAGGTGAGTTCTAAACCCCTGTTAAGGATCCTAAGATCCAGAGCCGCCGCCCAGTAAACCGTCTCAACCCCTCTGACGTTAGTGTCGCGGCTACCCCATAGGGGAGCCTTGGCGTTAAAATCGCCGAGAAGAAGGATGGGACGGGTCTAGGACGGGAAGCCCCGGATTTCATCCAGGAGCCCCAAGTAGCAGCGCAGAGGGAGGCTGGGTGGGGCGTAGACGCCAACCACCGTACATGCGCCCCATTCCACAGCCACATAACCCTGCCCGCGTGCAAGCATCCGGAAACCAAATGCCTGACCCGGGCGAGAGCACGTAATGGCAACCGTACCCCCAACATCTCCGACCCAATCGGGGCGATCGGGCACCCGGTATGGCTCCGCAAGCACGGCCAAGTCAGCTCCCCGCTCCACAAGAGTCTGCGTGAGCAGCTCCTGAGCAGCGAAGGAGTGATTGACGTTGGCCTGGATGAGGTTCCTCTGGCGTTTATTCGCCATTGGAGGGCCCTACATCCATGGCCTCCTTCGGGCCATTTGCCGTCGGTGCTGGTGCCGTCGGAATAGTAGCCGCATCATCGGCTGCTGGCGTGTCGGCAGACTCCTTGCCGCTCTTCTTCGTCGCCCTGGGTGGGGCGGTGCAGGCTCTGCCGCCCATACGGGGAGCAGAGGGCTTGCCAACCTCTTCGCACAGCGGGCACTTGGCAGGCGCCTTACAATTCCGGGCAGTGTACCCCGCTACACCGCAATTGTAGCAGTCTTGACTGCGGTCTTCGTGGGTGCACTTGACGCGGACGTGACCACGGGCAAGGCACGTGAAACATTGGAGGGGCCTAGCCGGCAGAGGATGCACTCTGGCCGTGGCCCACCCCACGCGAAGCTTCCCTTCGGAGGCCAGCTTCCGAGCGACGGCGGTGGGGCACCTCACCCAAATGCTGCCGACTCCGGTGGAGGTTGTTCGGACCGGGCTAGTCCGGATGTCAGCCTCCCTGCAAAGGACACGAAACCTTTTTTTTTTTTTTTCGCAGTGAAATCCCTGACGGATACCCAGTTTCCCTGGGGGGAGAGGCGGGGTTATGTGGAGCTTGCACCCACTAAAACACTGCGGTGGCCATCTTCTGTTAGACGGAGGAGGAGATCCGGGGTCTCCAGAGGCACTTCACCGGGACTCCTCCGCCTATGCCTCGTTAGAGGCTCATGCCCAAATGAAACACTTTTGTGTTTCCTATTGATATGTGTATGGTGGTGTCGGGGACCACACCCGACATCACCATTCGCCTCGGAGCCATTTGCTGTGATCTTCAGGCCCCCACCTGAAAACACTGGCTTCTTCCCATACAACTAGCATACGTGCCTAGTCGCCCTCCTAAAGAGACGGGGATGCGACGAGCGCTTATTGGGCCCGAAGTTCCCTCCTTCTCTGTGCTCTTACTCTGCGTGCTGCCCTTCTGGCGCGCCTGGCGGGTATCTCCCTTTCTCTCTCTCTTTCCGCGGCTTCTTTCCGTGTGAGTACGTCCTCACAGAAGGATGCCACAGCGTTCCATTTGCCGCGATCTGCGACCATGGCCTTCACGAGTGTCCGCATCCTCAGAACGGGACCCACTACCTCTATGAGGGTTTGTCTCTCTTCGGCAAATGCCGAGCACGTCTCCACCGTATGTTCGGGCGTGTCGACGTCTTCTTCCTCGCACATGAAACAGGTCGGAGATTCCTCCGCACCTATCTCATGTAGGTACTGCCCGAACACACCGTGACCGGTCAGCACCTGGGTCGTTCTGTATGACAGACCTCCGTGTTGGCATTTCAGCCACGACTCTAGCATGGGGAGCAGCAGTTTGGTCACCCGGCCGCGCCCCGTGCCACCCCTCTCGAGCTGCCGTCTCCACTCGACGGTCGCCGCCGATTCGGCCTCACTTCTGGCGATGTTTATGTCCGCTGCGGAGAGCGACTGACCCTCGGCCCGGGCTCGCCGCACCTCACAGAACACCTCTGCCTCCACGCCTGCCCGTAGGTCGAATGGGAGCAGTCCTGCAAGTAGCAGGGCCGCATCTGTAGACACATCTCTGTATGCCCGGGCTATCCTCAAGGCAATACCTCGCTGCACACGGCGCAGCGTCAGGCGGATCTTCTTGCTCTTGAGAGCCTGCTCTGTCCAGATTGGTGCTCCGTAGAGAAGCATGCTTCTTAGGACACCCCCAAACAGGCGGTGCACCCCGGTTCTGGGGCCTCCCAAGTTCGGGAGCAGCGATCCCAGCATCCTTCCCACCTTTTCCACCTTTGGGCCAAGTTTCGAGAAGTGGCCCTCGAACCTCCACCTGCTATCAAGTTCGAGTCCTAGATATTTCATACGCTTGTCTACGCGGACAAACGCATCAGCTACTCTGATCCACAGTGTCGGTGGGTTCTTTGACAAGGGGAGGTCATGGAACCACATGGCCTCCGTCTTGTGCCCAGCCACCGTGAGCCCCAGGTCCGTGATCGCACGGGCGATGCACGCCACGCCTAGCTCTGCCAGGTGAACTGTCCTCTCCCATTTCCTACCCGCCGCCAACACCAGCGTATCGTCCGCGTAGCAGACCACGCCGACGCCTGACGGCAGAGCTGCACGCAGAACCGAGTCGTAGCCTATGTTCCACAGAAGAGGACCCAGAACGGATCCCTGTGGAACACCGCGTGAAAGGCTCTTGCGCTCTTGCCCCCCGGATTTCACGGGGAACTCTATAGCCCTGTCCCGAAGATAGTCTGCTATCACTGCTCTTAGGTAAACCGGAACGCCTAAGTATTCCAGTCCCTCTAGAATAGCCTTTCCCGGAATCGTGTTGAAGGCGTTGGCGATGTCCAGGGACACCGCCAGCACCACGCCCCCGCGGGACACCGCCGACTCCGTCATAGTGCGCACGCTGGCAATGGCATCCACCGTGGAGACCCCGCGTCGGAAGCCAAATTGGCTGTCGGCGAGACCCGGTCCGTCGCTGGATATGTGGTCTTCGATGCGAGAGGCTACCACTCTTTCGAAAAGTTTGCTGACTTCATCCAGCAAACAGATCGGCCTGTAGGCCGACGGCTGTCCTATATCCTTCCCAGGCTTTGGGATTAGGACAAGAAGCCCTGTCTTCCACAGAGCTGGAACGCGCCCTTGCAGTAGGCAGTCGTCAAAGAGGCCTCGAAGTCGCCGCCCCAGTCCTCCAAGGCTTAGAGCCAGCGCTTTGGCGGGGACCCCGTCCGGACCGGGAGCCGTCCTCTTGGACCTCATTCTCTCGATCGACTGCCTCCATTCCTCGTCGGTGATAGCCGGGACTTCCTGCTCGTCCGGGCCCCTCGTGTCGTTTAACCGCGGGAGCTCGCCCGGGGGGAAGAGATCGTCCAGGACCCGGGTCATCGTCGCAGGCTCCAGCTGCTGTGTGACCATTTGACCACGTGGGCGGAGCGTCCCAATAACAATCCTATAGGGACGACCCCACGGATCCTCGTCCAGTGTCTTGAGCAGCTCCTTCCAGGCGCCGCTCTTCGCCTCCCGTATGGCCTTCTGTAGGGCATGTACGGATGCCCTGTAATCCTCGTAAAGCCTGTCCTCGAGTTCGGTGTTTCTCACGCGTCGTCTTCGGGACCGCGTGTACTTTCGGCGCTTGGTGCAGCAGGCCGTGCGCAGACCGGACAACTCCTCGGACCACCAGTACGCCGCTCGTCTAGTGGGGGTCTTACCGGCTCTTTTCATCGAGGCATCGCATATCTGCGTTAGATCCTCTCGAAGGAGGGCCGCCGCATCGTCCACGTTGTCGGACGGGATCGGCTCTGCCTTGGCCCAGTCCAAAGCCAGGGATACCGCCTCCAGCATATCTTTGTCTAAGCTTTTCGTAGACCAGCGGACACGAGTCGACGATGGCGCAACGGCGGAACTAGTCGCCTGGCCTCTCTGCCTGTTCCGGAGACTGATGGCGATGTACCGATGGTCGCTTAGGGTCTCTACGCCCTGTAGCACGGCCCAATCGGTAGTCAGGTGTTCGGCTGCCGCATTAGCCCATGAGAGATCGACGATCGATCCTCCAGTCCTGCGTACGCAGGTGAGCACAGCCCCCCTGTTTAGCAGTCTAAGGCCCAAACCTGCGGCCCACTCCAGGGTCGCGTCACCCCTCGCATCAGTGGCACGTCCTCCCCGGACGGTGGACTTTGCATTACAAAGGACACGAAACCTAACCTAACCTAACCCAACCTAACCTAACCTAACCTAACCTTTTTGTTCTCGCAGTGAAATCCCTGACGGATACCCCGTCTAACCTGAGTGGTTAGGCGGGGTTATGTGGGGCTTGCACCCACTAAAACACTGCGGTGGCCATCTATGGGTGTTGGCTGAGGAGGCCCGGGAACTCCAGAGGAACACTTCCGGTTCTCCTCCACCCCAGTCTCATATGGAAACATCTCCCCTGGGAGTGTGTCTGCTCCCGCCTTGCAGGGAGAAAGGTGTGGCAGTGACCGGGACCAAGCCCATCACCGCCACTCGCCATGGGGCCTTAAATGGGGTTGCCGGCCCTCCACCCAGAGAATCTTCAGGTCCACAGTACGAGGATATACTCGTGCAAATCTCCTGTTAGAAGCCAAGGAGAGTCATGGTCGCTTTGGGCATTTAATGACCCGTTGCCACCTCCGTTTCCTCGCCTCCCCTATGCGGGCCCTCTTCCTAGCCTTCCTGGCGGGGATCTCCTCCTCCCTATTTCGTTCGGCTACCTCTTTCCTCGTTAAGACCTCTTCACAAAAGGTCGTCACAGCGTCCCATTTTTCTTTGGTCGGCCGCCATGGCCTTCGCCAAGGAGCGAAGGCTAATGTTGGGTCCTACCACCTCCACAAGAGTTTGACGCTCCCTTTGGAACTTCGTGCACTTTTTAGGGTGTGGTATGGGGTGTCTATGGACGACTCGGCGCACATGAAGCATGCGGGTGTGTCCTCCGCCCCAATCTGATAGAGGTACGCTCCGAAAACCCCATGTCCCATGAAGAGCTGCGTGGTTCGGTATGAGAGGACCCCATGTGATCTGCCTCGCCATTCTTGGAGGAGAGGAAGAAGTGCTCTAACAACAGTCTGCTTACGGCGGACCCTCCTGTCCGACAGCTGGCGTTGCCATTCCTCCCATGCCTCACCTGTGTGCGCCTCCCGTATCGTTCTCTTCTCCTGCCGGGATAGGCTATGGTCAACCATCCCTGGATGATGAACCTGGGCGTAGGTCTTGGCTTCCACTTCCGCCTGGAGATCTAGAGGAAGTAGACCTGCGAGAACCATCGCTGTTTCGTACGGTATATCCGAGTATCCTCGGACCACCCGAATAGCGATCCTTCTCTGGGATCTCCGAAGGAGCATCCTACGACTCGTACTTCCCCATGGATTTGCTGCCCACACGAGGGCTCCATAGAGCGCCATGCTCCTAAGAACGCCTGCATAGAGTCGGCGGACCATAGAACATGGCCCCCCCCCCAGATTGGGGAGGAGGGAGCAAAGCATGTTCCCCGCTCTTTCCAGTTTGGGGGTTAACCGTTCCATATGTCGGGGGAATCTCCACCTACCATCAATGATGAGGCCTAAATACTTCATATTGTCCGAGATTCCGACATATGAGTCAGCTACCCACATCATGCCCCCGGGGGGTCGCTCAGACAAAGCGAGCCCGTGGAGCCAGATGGCTTCGGTTTTACCAGCCGAAACCTTTAACCCTAAATCGTCGATGGTACGCACGATGCATGTTACACCTAGCTCTGCAAGGCGCAGGGTTCGTTGCCACCCCCTCCCGGAAGCGAGAATCAGAGTGCCATCGGCATAGCAGATGATCTCAATCCCGTGCGGGAGTGTCGTTCTTAGGGTCAGATCGAAACCAAGGTTCCACAGCAAGCGTCCAAGAACTGACCCCTGCGGGACCCCCCGGTTCACCTGCCGTGAGACTATCCTTTCCTGCTGCCCCGGGTACTGAATATTCCTGCCCTGAAGATAGCTGCGAATTACAGCCTGGAGGTATAGTGGAATCCGATGCCGTTGGAGGGCAGACATGATCACCTCCCAAGGTAGTGAGTTAAATGCATTTGCTATATCTAACGATACCGCAAGCGTCACTCCACCCTGTTCAGTACCGGAGTCCGCCAAGTCCTTTACTTTCAGCATGGCGTAACCTTTTTTTTTACGCGGAGGAAATCTTCGAAAGACACCCCGACCTTCTGGGGGAAAGGTTCGAGGTAGTGCGGGATTTTTACCCGCTAAAACCTCCACGGTGACCATATTCGGGCGTGGGGGAGCCCCGGGATCTCACAGGAACACTACCGTTGCTCCCCTGCGCCTTGCCTCAGATGAGGCTCTTCCACGCGGTTTGCTCCGCGTACCTTCCGAAATTGTGTTGGAAGTGCCAAGGGTCACTCTTGACACAGCCCCTTCCCGAGTCGCAATCTGTCGGTATCCGGGCCCCCACCCGGTTAGCCTGCGACTGCTACGCCCTGGGTAGCTATCTAAGGGAACCTGGCGTCGATGTTTGTTAACGGCAGATACTGGCGTCCACGTTTCCTGCGGGTCCGCTGCCGTCTCCTCTCTCGACGGAGAGTGTGCGTTTCCTCCCGCTCTCTCTCCCGGGCCTCCTTGATTCGCATGACCTTCTCGCAAAAGGAGATCATTGCATCCCATTTTGCGGCACTATCGATCACAGCGCTGACTACGGCCGTCAGCGATAGGTCGTGGCCGATGTCGGCTCTTAGTACCCGATCGCTGTTCCGCGAAGGCCGGGCACTCCATGACTGTGTGTTCCGGGGAGTCGTGTTCCTCTTCACACATCATGCACTCCTCGCTTTCCTCCGCCCCGATTCGGGACAGATAGTCACCGAACACCCCGTGTCCGGTGAATACCTGTGACGTGCGGTACGTGAGGACTCCATGGCCCCGCTCCACCCATTCCTCTAATCGTGGGAGGATAGCCTTAACCGCGCGCTGCCTCGCGCCCCTGCCCTCCGCCAGTTGGCAACGCCATGTCGTCCTCGATGCCTTGAGGACCTCCCGTCTCAGGTCCTCCGTCTCCTGCTGGGACATGGGTTCACCATCGCGCTGATGTGCCCGTGTTGCGCGGGAGACACTCGCATCCGCATCTGCCTGGATGTCAAAGGGCATCATCCCCGCCAAAACGGAAGCGGTTTCATGGGCAAGATCGCAGTAGCCCCGTACAGCTCTTACGGCTATGCGCCTCTGGGCCCTGTGCAGCATACTGCACCTCAGCCGGGCGCTCCCGGGGTTGATCGTCCACACTGGGGCCCCATACAGCGCCATGCTCCTCAGGACGTTCGCATATAACCGGCACACCTTCGTACACGGCCCTCCGATGTTAGGCAGAAGAGATGCCAACATATTTCCGGCCTTCTCTACCCGTGGGATTAGGCGTTCAAAGTGCGACTCGAACCGCCAGCGGCCGTCCAGCGTCAGATCGAGGTATTTGAGGTGCTCCCCTACGCGGATGTACGCCTCGTTGACCCTCAGCCAATACTGCGGGGGCTTCCTAGCCAGTGGCAGATCGTGGAACCACAGAGCCTCCGTTTTATTCGCACCCACCTCCAGGCCAAGGGCACCTATCGCCGCTATGACACAGGCAACACCTAGTTCCGCAAGGCGAAGAGTTCTACCCCAGCTCCTGCCGCTCGCTAGCACCAGAGTGTCGTCCGCATAACAGACGATACCGACGCCAGCAGGTAGGGCGGCTCTTAGGGTCGCGTCGTAACCGAGATTCCACAGGAGTGAACCCAAAACGGATCCCTGCGGAACCCCTCGGCTAACGACGCGGCGCAGTATATCACCCCCCGGTCCGGGATAGATTATTTCCCTGTCTCGCAGGTAGGCCCTGATGACAGCCTGGAGATACATGGGGACATTATGGGTTGCGAGTGTAACGCACCGTAAGGGTTCTAGGAAGCCTATGACGCCTAGGACCCTTATCGCGCCCCCTACTCCAGCGGCTAGCGACAACCAGGGCACTGGCCCAAGGGACCGTCGCCAGTCGCAGTCTCACTCAATCCCAGTTCGGTCGCAGCCTAATAGTACAGTCACCCTTTGTACCTTCCACGAGCTGTGTTAATAAAGTGTTAAAACGCAACCCTGCCTCCTGCATTACAACTGGTGTCAGAAGTGGGATAACAAGAGAACCCACCCACACACACACAAATGGAAAGGAAGGAAGCACACACACAGAGAAAGGACCAACACATGTACACCTACATTTTCCTGACTGCGCTCATACGGTAAGTGGAAACAAATTATATTAACATTAAGATAGTTATCCCTAATCCACCAAAATTCCGCGTCAACGTCCAGAACGCCACAAAACTCACAATCAAATATTCTACGAACCACCTCAGGACATAGAAATATCACCCACGACAGAGACAAACATGGCAAACACACTAACTTTCCGTGACATATATAACATTATCCCGACCTTTGACGGAACCAACATCCCAGTAGAGCATTTTATTAAAACATGCAAAAGAGCAACTATGTTATTAAATGAAACAGACAAAGTAAAATTTTTAGAGATCCTTCCGTCGAAACAAACGGGTACGGCTATTGAAATCATGGACGCGAAACCTTACGATAAATTAGACGAACTCCTCAACGATTTTAAGACCGCTTTTAGCAAACCAACGGAACTCCCAGCCTTAGAATTAAAACTACGTACACTAACCCAACACTATAACGAATCTGTATTCAATTACGCCACTCGACTGCGTAAGATTTTAAACAAGATATTAGAGCGACTCGACACTATCTATACGACGGTAGAAAACAGCACGTACCTAACAAATCGATAGCTAGAAGTACGGAACATAACTGCGAGAGTATTCGTGAGAGGCCTAGTAGCGAGTATTAATAGCAGAATGTCCAGAAGCCCCATAAACTTACAAACCGCAATAGACGAAGCCATTGATATAGAAAACGAACTCCTCCGACGAACTTCTCGCCGTAAAACTCCGTAATAAAAACTCCGTAATAAAACTCCGCCGTCTCGCGAATTCCGACCTTGGACACATAATAACCGAAAACGGTGTGAAACCAAACAAAAGCATAATAGAAGCAGTTCAACATTTCCCACGACCAAAAGATAAAAAGAATATTAAACAATTCTCTAGCCTCACCGGATATTACAGACGTTTTATAAAAAATTACGGGAAAATTATCGCACCACTAATATTGTTACTCAAGAAAAACGTGGAATTCAAATGGGATACAGATTGCGAAACAGCATTCAATACACTTAAAGATAAACTCACGGAACAACCAATCCTTCGATATCCCGATTTCAAGAAACCGTTTACACTCACCACAGATGCATCAGATTACGCGATAGGAGCAGTACTTAGCCAAGAACATAATAACTTTAACCATCCCGTAGCATTCTATTCGAAAATCCTCAGAAAAGCCGAACAATCTTACGATCCCATGCAAAAAGAGGCGCTAGCAATTATAAGAGCAGTAGAGCAGTTTAGACCGTATCTCTATGGTAAGAAATTCACACTCGTCACAGATAACAGAGCGCTGACATACCTAACACATAAAGATAAACCTCCACAACAACTGCAACGCTGGCAGACAATCTTAAACGAATACGAATTCGAAATAATACATCAACCCGGAAAACTTAACGTAATAGCAGACGCGTTATCACGAAACCCAGTATCAATAATGCCAATTAGATCAAGACGCGACATTACGGACAGCGACACAGAATCGAATAATCCACGTGAAACTAAGATACCTAAATCATCTCACCAACCGCATACTAGACCGCTTTCCACAAGGAACTCGGAATCGGATAATCCACGCGAAACTAAAAAATCTAAACAATTTCACCAACCGCGTACAAGACCACTCTCAACATCGGACTCAACATCGCGAAACCCAGCACCCAAGAAAAAGCCACAAAAGGCCCAAGAAACAAGCAACGAAATAATGGACGCACAGGGTGATTCGGGTAAGAGCTATCGGCTTTTTACCATAGTATTTTGAGTTATTGATTTTACCGGTAATTGACTCGCCTGCCCCGTGATGTCACCGGTGTCGCGTGACTGCTCGGGGCCAACTGGTCGAATCGCGCCAGATACCGACAGTCTCCCCATTAACCGGCAAGGGCAGAATGTGCCGGGACAATAGTTCTGCAGCACACTGGAAGGGAGAGTGCGAATGATGACATAATAAAATGTTTCACGCATGATAAATACTGTCATTGTTATATTCTGTCATTCGTAATAGTTTTAGTCTTTCTTTTTACTATAAAGCGTAATATTGAAAGAGCCAGCAGTTCTCCAATTAGTTCGGGGGTCATCATCATCGGGCCTTTGCACTTTTGCGACGGGCTGGCATTAGACGCGCTCGTCGTCAATCGCCGTGAAATCACACGCCGCATGCTGCACCTGCACGCCCGTCTGCAGCAGCAATGCGATCAAGCGGTGCGATTCAATTGCGGACTGCTTCGCACTCGGTGTGCGTGCTGCCTTACGCCTATAAAAAATCAATAAGGCTGATGTCTGAAAGTGTCGATCGTCCTCCGCCAATTTCGCGATGGATCGGTATTTGTTTAACCGGCTCATTTCCATCACGAACGCCGCCAGCTACGGTAAGTGATACAGGTTATCATAGGTTAAATTAATATATATTAATTAAGATATTATTATTCTCTCTTCGTAGATATGGACGAAGCTAAGCCAACCACCAGCGGCACCAGCGGAGGCGGGCAGGCGGCCACTTCGTGTAAGTTTCCCATCTCGCTCTCTCAACCTCTCTCAGTCCCTCCAAGTCTCTCTCAGTCCCTCCAAGTCTCGCTCAATCTCTCTCAGTCTCGTTCAGTCTCTCTCTCTCTCTCTCTCTCTCTCTCGTGAGTAGACTCCACGCACTTTTCTTCGCTCCTACTTTTAGAGCCATTTTCTGCCGGTTCTCTGCCCCGTGGGGCCTGTTCCAGGTTTTGAGCGTATTCTCGATCGGCCCGCCTACACTTTGGCCTATTTACTTCATCGGCCTCTTACCTAGCCGACGAGAATACGCCCTATCTTTCTGTGCCAAATTGACAGAAATTCTAACCCCCAATTACTGGGTCGGTTAATTTTTGTCGCCTGGGAAATTTGAATTGGTCAACCTACACCCACGCCCTCCTGCTAACCGCTGCTACGGGTGCCACCTGTCATACATCACCTAGCCGCCTCAACCTAACCTGCTATGGAACGACTGACAGCTTGCGCCAAGTGTCGCAAAGATATTGCGAAGGAGGCGGTCACCTGCTCCTCCTGCAAGGGCAAGATGCACCCTGGGTGCCTCAAATCGCATTCATCTGCGTGCAAGGGCGCCCTGATGCCTGCGATGCCTAGCCCGACTGTCGCTGTCCCCAGCTTACCACAGCGATCTACTGCCTCCGCCGTCGCCTCAGCGGCAACCTCACCTGCTGCTTCTGCTACGGCCTCCTCTCTGCCGCCCGCTCCGGTGCCTGCCCCGGGTACGGTCACGTCGGTGGACATCAGTGGACTTACTGCCATTATTGAGGTGCTAGCTAACAAGCTTGATAGCTTTATGGCAGACCAGCGGAACCAGATGACAGAGTTGAAGTCTTGCCTACAAGTCCTGTCCGCGACTTCAACTCAACACGCCGGCATGATTGCTGATCTAGACGGCCGCACTTCATCGTTGGAATCAAGGGTGAGTGCGACTGACTCGCAGCTCGCCAACCTTTCGTCCGTCGCGAGCTCTCTTACTGTGACCAAAAAGGCCGTGGATAGCCAGGCCTTGGAGGTTACGACGCTCAATCGGCGACTCGCCAGGCTCGAGCTCGCTGACCGTTCCAGCGATATATCAATATCGGGAATCCCGGAGACCTCTGCCGAGGATCTTAAGACGCTCGTGACTCGGCTTGCGCGTGCGCTGGGTACTGCCATATCCCCCAGTGATGTGGTCTCCGTCTCGCGCCTGCGCGGGACGCCCACCGTTGATCGGCCGCGCATGATCGTCGCGCACCTATCGTCTGCCTCCGTGCGGGACTCTTTACTTGCCGCTAAGCGCACGAAGCGCGATCTCTCCGCTTCGGCGATCGATCCTGCCTTCCCAACTAGGGCCGTGCATGTTAACGAGTTCCTGCCCCGGGAGCTATCCGTACTTCTTAGGCAATGTCGCGCGATTGCCCGAGAGCGTCGTTATTCGCGCGTCTGGCACCGGAACGGGAGCGTTTTCATTAAGAAAACGGACTCCAGTGCTCCGATCCGGATCGACTCCTCGGCTGAGCTAGAGTTTAAGTTAGAATGATGTCCGGTCCCCCATGCGTCGCCTTCAGTTCGCCCCCTACGCCTCGGACACATTAATGCCGAGTCTCTTGCGCGGCATTTTGTTCCCTTCGCGTCTTTCTTCTCTTTCTCGTCTTACGACATCATCGCGGCTACGGAGACTTGGCTCTCCCCCTCTACTCCAAGCTCTGTCTGCTCGCTACCGGGCTATACTCTCCTTCGGTGTGATAGGAATGGCAGAATGGGTGGAGGCGTCTGCCTCTTTATTCGCGATTCCTTCCCGACTACAGTAATCGCGTCTTCCTCTCACAGTCAGTTTTTCGGCCCCGAATATCTTTTTGCAGAGGTGGTTATCCCCTCTGCCGGCTCTCTTCTTGTGGGGGTGGTTTATCGCCCCCCGCACGCTCCTCTCTCGAACTTTGAGCCCGTGTTCGCCGACATCGTCTCGGACTTCCCGAATAAGGTCATTCTGGGCGACTGGAACGCGGACATGTGCTCTCAGTCCTTCGACGCGACTTACCTTGGAGGACTCTTTTCTCGTCATAACCTCTACTCTATCCCCTATTCTCCCACCTTTCGCACCTCCTCCTCTTCCACTTGGCTTGACCTCGGGCTTGTTGACGACTCTAGCAGGGTAGCTTCTTTCTCGCAAAGTACAGAGCCCCATTGCTCTAATCATGATCTAATTTCGCTAGACTACGTTTTAACTTCTCGGGTAATTCCTACCACTCATCTCCGTCGTAGGTATGGTGCCATCTCTCGTGACGCGCTGCTCGATGACATCTCGCAGCTTAGCTGTGTTCGTCTTGTCTCGAACTCTTGTGAGAGTGGCGTTGATCGGTTGGTGGATGATCTCAATGCGGGTCTGCTCTTGGTTCTCAACGAGCATGCACCGCTCCGAACTCTTCGCTTTCGACGGCCTCCTGCTCCCTGGATCACCCCTGAGATCCGAGACGAGATGCGCTTGCGTGACTCGCTCAGGAGATCTTTCCGGCGTACTGCTAACCCGGGTGCTTGGGCTCTCTACCGAGCCTCACGTAACCGGGTACAGTCTCTTCTGGTGCGAGCCAGATCTTCTTTCTTGTTCCTCCACTTCTCTTCCCCCAGGCGTTCGTATGATCTTTGGCGTGAGCTGAGATCATTCGGTGTCCTTCCCTCCTCACACATTCCCCCTCCCTCTCACCTGTCTCCGGACAGTCTCAATTCTTTCTTTCTCACCGCTCATGCCCCCTCCCCACCGGCCGTCCCTGCTTGCCTCTCAATGGCTCACCATACCTCCGCTGATTCGCGTTTCTACTTCTCCCCCGTCACGGTGGAGAGCCTTGCTCGCGCTGTGCGCCTTTCTAACTCGTCGATCTCGCCCTCGGATGAGCTGAGTGCGAGATTTCTGCTTCTCTCTCTCCCTGCTATCTTCTCTACTGTACTTCAACTCTTTAACTCTTCTTTTACTTTCTCCATTTTTCCTAATGCCTGGCGTAAAGCCATCATCACCCCTATCCCGAAAAAACCCAATGCCTCTGCTCCTGCCGACTTTCGCCCTATTTCACTCCTTCCTGAGCTGTCCAAGATCTTCGAGAGGGTTGTCCTCCACGATATCCAGGGTTTCCTCAGTAGCTCTGGGATGTTGGACCCCTCGCAACATGGGTTTGTGAAAAACCGATCTTGTCAGACGGCTCTCCTGACACTCCTGGACGATGTCCGTTTTGCTGCTGACCAGCGGATGGTCACAGTCCTGGTGTGTCTTGATTTTTCTAAGGCCTTTGATACCGTAGACCACTCTATTCTTCTATCGAAGCTCCACTCTCTTAATTTCTCTCTTCCGGTCTTACGGTGGATCTGGTCTTACCTCACAAACAGGGTTCAGGCAGTCAGAGTCGGACGGTGTATCTCCTCTTGGTCCCCGGTCCATTCGGGCGTGCCGCAGGGTTCCGTCCTTGGTCCGTTTCTCTTCTCTCTCTACATCCAGGATCTCAATTCCGCTATCAAGTTCTCCAAGGTCATAAAATACGCGGATGATGTGCAATTGTACATCTCCGCGCCTTACTGTGAGTTGGAGGGTGCTATTACAAAGATCAACTCTGACCTCGCTGGTGTCTCTGCCTGGTCTGCAATGAATTCTCTCTCTCTTAATGTCTCGAAAACGCAGTGCCTGATGCTCGGCTCTGCTCGTGCCCTGGGCCTGCAGTTTGTCTCTGGCGCTCCCCTGGTCCAGATGGGTGGTATGCCCATCCCGTACGCCTCTCAGGTTGTCTCGCTGGGCCTGCACATCTCGCCCTCCCTCGACTGGGGCGATCACGCCGGTCACATCTGCAGCAAGGTCTATGGTGCGCTTGCGGGACTTCGACGTCATAGTACTGCGCTACCGCGGAGCCTAAAGACTAGGCTCGTATCCTCCCTCATTCTGCCACACCTAGATTATTGCTGTCTAGCTCTCCTTGGGCTCGGCGTCACAAGCGATCTGCGCCTCCAGCGTGCGCTGAACGCCGCCGTGCGTTTCATTTTCGACCTTCCACGCGATGCGCATATTACGCCCTACTATCGACGGTTAGGGTGGCTTAAGGTCCGGGAGAGGAGACTTCTCTTCCTTGGACTGAGCATTTTCCGGGCTCTCAACGCCGACGAGCCGACATTCTTTCGGGCTTTTCTCACGTCCAGGGTAGCGGTTGGCTATCCGACTCGACAGAGAGGCCCTCTTTTCCGCGTGCCTATACACCGCACAAGTTTCTGCGGGGCCGCGTACGCAGTGCGTGGTCCTCTTTTCTGGAACTCACTCCCACCTTCGATTAGGGAGTGTAACAGCGAGATGGCCTTCCGGAGAGCGTTAATGGCTTACTTCCTCGACTCCTATGAGGACTGACTCTTGTCACCTCTCTGCTTTTTCTGTTGCTGCGACTGCATGGGGTGTTCTTATATTCTTATATTCTTATATTGTATATATTGTATGCTATAATTGTATATTATTGCCTCTGCTTCTGCGTGCGTGCATGCTACTGCTTGCTGCTTTTATCCTAGTTTATAAGCTCATTGTAATGTACATATCTCTTCTGTATACTTTTTTTTTGGCCTGAGAGGACTACTTAGTCCTAGGACAATAAACCTAGTCTAGTCTAGTCTCTCTCTCTCTCTCTCTCTCTGTAAGTAGCCGCCCACGCTTTACTTCGCTCCTACTTAGAGACCATCTTTCTGCCGTATTCTGCCCTGTGGGGCCTGTTACAGGTATTTCGGCGTTATCTCGGTCGGCTTGCCTACATTTTGGCCTATAAGACCTTTCGGCTCTCCTTGTAGCCGACGAGATTTCGCCTACTCTTTCTGTGCCACATTAGACAGAATTTCTAACCTGCCATTTTTGGGCAGTTAATTTTCTGTCCCTGGGATAATTTTGAAATCGTCGGCACGCACTGTGCGCCCTCTTCGCTATCATCCCAAGGCTACCACCTGTCACAGTGCACCCAACTCTACTATGGAGCGGGAACTCCCTTGCGCGAAATGTCACAAGGACATTGCCAAGGAGTCGGCCCGCTGCCCCTACTGCAAGGCAAAGATGCACCCAGGATGCCTCAAAACGCATGCACCGGCGTGTAAAGGTGCCCAAAGACCCACCGTCATTACGGTTGCGTCGCCTCCGGTCGCCTCCACCTTGGCCGCTGCCTCACCGGTGCCACTGCCTCTGCCTGTGCCCAGTACATCTGCGGGGGAACCTTCGGACATTACATCTCTGACAGCAGCAGTCCAATCCCTAACTACAACGCTGACCAGCTTCATGGCTGACCAGCGCGCTCAGATGGACAAGCTGCAAGCCTGTATGGAGATGTTGGCCACCACTTCTACGCAGCAGGCGGACAAGCTGACGCAGCTCGACAGCCGCACCAGCTCTCTCGAGTCCCAGGCCAGCACCACCAGCACTCAACTTACTGGACTCTCCACCGCAGTTAAGTCCGCGCACACCGAGTCCAAGGCTGTTGTGGCCAAACAGTCCGCATTAACCTCCGAGCTTGACTCGGCGAAGGCGCGTATCGCCCGGCTGGAGCTCGCTGCTCGCTCCTGTGAGCTCACCATCTCGGGTGTCCCGGAGGCCTCTGGTGAGGATCTCCGAAGCCACGTTCTTCGTGTGGCGCTTGTGTTGGGAGCTCCCCTTTCTGCGACTGACGTCATTGCCGTATCGCGCCTGCGCGGTACCCCCTCCGTGGATCGGCCGCGCACAATTCACGTTAGGCTAGCCACCACCGCGGTCCGCAACACGCTCCTAGCCGCTAAGCGTGCGAAGCGGGATCTCCCCGCGTCTGTCGTCGACCCGTCGTTCACCTCTGACTCTCTCTATGTCAACGAGTTACTGCCGCGCGACTTATCCTCGCTCCTCAAGCAATGTCGCTCGCTCGCCCGTGAGCGCAATTATGTTCGCGTCTGGCATAGGGACGGGAGCGTCTTCGTCAAGAAGACTGACTCATCTGCCCCCATCAGAATTATTTCTGACAGGGACATAGCAGCCAAACTTGCGTGAAGCCAGGGGTCCCCTGCGTCGCCGCTTAATAGTCCCCCCGCCGCTCCCTTACTCCGTCTTGCGCATGTGAACGCGCAGTCTCTCGCCGCGCATTTCGATACTTTTGCTTCGTTCTTCTTACCCTCTACTTTTGACGTGGTCGCGGTATCCGAGACCTGGCTATCTCACACCAGCCCTGGTACCAGCTGCGTTTTGCCCGGCTACTCTCTATATAGGTGCGATAGGTATGGTAGAACGGGCGGAGGCGTCTGCCTGTATATTCGTGATTCTTTCTCGGTCACTGTAGTCGCGTCCTCCTCTCGCTCTCTATTTTCTGGTCCTGAGTTTTTATTTCTTGAGGTGATCATTCCCTCTGTCACTTCTATTCTTGTGGGGGTCGTCTACCGTCCCCCACACGCTCCCCTTTCTGACTTTGAGCCCGTGTTCGCCGACATCGTCTCGGACTTCCCAAACAAGGTCGTTCTTGGCGACTGGAACGCGGACATGAGCTCTCAGTCCCCTGACGCGAACTACCTTGGAGGACTTTTCTCCCGTTTCAACCTCTACTCTATCCCCTATTCTCCTACTTTTCACACTTCTTTCTCCTCCACTTGGCTTGACCTTGGGCTTGTGGATGACTCTAGCAGGGTAGCTTCTTTTTCTCAAAGTAAAGAGCCTCACTGCTCCAATCACGACTTAATTTCGCTAGAGTACGTCCTAACTTCTCGGGTTATTCCTACCACCGATCTTCGTCGTAGATATGGTTCCATCAATCGTGACGCGCTACTCGATGACATCTCGCAGCTTAGCTGTGTTCGACTTGCTTCGAACACTTGTGAGAGCAGCGTGGATCGGTTGGTAGACAACTTCAATTCGGGAATGCTCGGAGTTCTCGATGAGCATGCCCCGCTTCGGCCTCTGCGTATCCGACGGCCTCCTGCTCCCTGGATCACCCCTGAGATTAGAACCGAGATGCGTTCTCGGGACTCGCTCAGGCGCTCCTTCCTCAGGTCTGGTAACTCGGTTACTTGGGCCCTTTACAAGGCCTCTCGTAACCGCCTGGCGGCCAGCCGGCGCAATTGTGCACTGATATTCAGGGTACAGCGTCGGATGGCCGCCAGGGTCGTGCGAGGATATCGCACGATCTCCCTGGCGTCGGCCACCCTACTGGCGAGGTTTCCGCCCCTGGACATCCTGGCGGTGGGGGACGCGAGGACCTATTTGGGTCTTCGCGCCCTCCGCAACAGGGGCGGAACACCCACGGAACGGTCGGTCGAGGAGCTCAAGCGCCAAACCCGACGGCTCGTTGTCGAGATGTGGCGGGAAAGGCTGGAAGATCCAGCCAACTCCCGCCACAGAGCCGTCGGGGCGATTCTCCCGAGCCTCGAGGCTTGGTTGAGTCGCGGCAGGGGGCAGCTCTCCTACCGCGCGACGCAGGTGCTCCCGGCACGGCTGCTTCGGTGAGTACCTGCGTCGCATCGGGAAGGAGGCGACGGCACAGTGCCACCATTGTGATGGGGACCCGGACACGGCGCAACATACCCTCCAGTATTGCAGGGCCTGGAGGGAACAGCGCCGTGTCCTGGTCCGGTATATCGGAAGGGACCTCTCGCTGCCGACGGTCATCCGACAGATCCTCGGCAGCGAGAGGTCGTGGAGAGCCTTCCTCGCCTTTTGCGAGGAAGTGCTCTCCCAGAAGGAGGAGGCGGAGCGGCGGCGGGAGAGGACGGACCCCTTCCGTCTGCAGAGGGCCCGTCCCCGCCGCCGACCCGCGCGGGGGGATCTTGTCCCCCCGCAGTAGAGCGAAGCCCCGGTCCCGTCGACGGATCTCGACCCGTTGACGGGCCGGGTGTTTGCCAAGGGGCCGCGAGGCGGCAGAGTGGTGGCTCTGTCGCCTGCGCAAGCGGCCCCGAGGCGGGGCGGGCGTGTAGTGGTCGCACGACCCGCCCAGGAGGGATGGGTAATGCGGGGGCGCGGTTCCCGCCTCCTTCGCCGCTAGCGAAGGAGTGCGGTGAGCCGTGTCTCCCCGCGAGTAGTGGGGGAAGCCTCCCTCTCTCGTGAAAGCGAGAGAGCGGATGGCCGCTCCCCCACCACGAGACGTGCCTCCAATAGGGGGCGGGCGCGGGGCGGCACCGGTAGTGTTCTACCAGAGTTCCCGGTGTCGCCCCAGTCAGCGCCGAGGATGGCCACCGTGGGGTTTTAGCCGGTAAGAGTCCGGCACTACCCCGTCGCCCCCACCAGGGCGGCGGGGTGTCCATGAGGATTTCCCCACGTAAAAAAAAAAAAAAAAGGCAGCGGGGAAAGTAGAGAAAGCAAGAGAGGAGTTGAAGACCTGCAAAATGGCAGGGAATAAGACAGGAAGAGAGAGCAAAAGATATCTCGCACTCAGATCGTCCGAGGGCGAGATGGATGAGTTAGTAAGGCGCACAGCGCGAGCAAGAGTTTCCTCCGTAACGGGGGAAAAATAGAAGCGCGAATCGTCGGAGACACGGTTAGACAGCGATAGACATGCGGGGACGGCCGGTGGGGAGGAAGAGTGCGCCGAGAGGAAGAACGAGTTAAGATCGTCCGGAGACAAGTGAGAGGGAAGAGGAGAGTGAGAGGGAGGGAGGACACCGAATGACTTCAGCTCGCGCCAAACATCATTCGGGTGCCTAGGAGTAGAGAAGCGGGCGAAGAGAAAGGAGGATCTGGCTCGCGCCAGAAGGGACTGCACCCGGTTACGAGAGGCCCTGTAAAGAGCCCAAGTTTCCGGGTTAGCAGTTCGTCGGAAAGACCTCCTGAGTGAGTCGCGAGAACCCATCTCGGCTCGGATCTCAGGAGTAATCCAAGGAGCAGGAGGCCGTCGAATACGCAGAGGTCTAAGCGGGGCATGCTCGTCGAGGACTCGGAGCAGTCCCGCATTGAAGTCGTCCACCAACTGATCCACGCTGCTCTCACAGGAGTTCGAAACAAGACGAACACAGCTAAGCTGCGAGATGTCATCGAGTAGCGCGTCACGATTGATGGAACCATATCTACGACGAAGATCAGTGGTTGGAATAACCCGAGAAGTTAGGACGTACTCTAGCGAAATTAAGTCGTGATTAGAGCAGTGAGGCTCTTTACTTTGAGAAAAAGAAGCTACCCTGCTAGAGTCATCCACAAGCCCAAGGTCAAGCCAAGTGGAGGAGAAAGAGGTGTGAAAAGTAGGAGAATAGGGGATAGAGTAGAGGTTGAAACGGGAGAAAAGTCCTCCAAGGTAGTTCGCGTCAGGGGACTGAGAGCTCATGTCCGCGTTCCAGTCGCCAAGAACGACCTTGTTTGGGAAGTCCGAGACGATGTCGGCGAACACGGGCTCAAAGTCAGAAAGAGGAGCGTGTGGGGGACGGTAGACGACCCCCACAAGAATAGAAGTGACAGAGGGAATGATCACCTCAAGAAATAAAAACTCAGGACCAGAAAATAGAGAGCGAGAGGAGGACGCGACTACAGTGACCGAGAAAGAATCACGAATATACAGGCAGACGCCTCCGCCCGTTCTACCATACCTATCGCACCTATATAGAGAGTAGCCGGGCAAAACGCAGCTGGTACCAGGGCTGGTGTGAGATAGCCAGGTCTGGGATACCGCGACCACGTCAAAAGTAGAGGGTAAGAAGAACGAAGCAAAAGTATCGAAATGCGCGGCGAGAGACTGCGCGTTCACATGCGCAAGACGGAGTAAGGGAGCGGCGGGGGGACTATTAAGCGGCGACGCAGGGGACCCCTGGCTTCACGCAAGTTTGGCTGCTATGTCCCTGTCAGAAATAATTCTGATGGGGGCAGATGAGTCAGTCTTCTTGACGAAGACGCTCCCGTCCCTATGCCAGACGCGAACATAATTGCGCTCACGGGCGAGCGAGCGACATTGCTTGAGGAGCGAGGATAAGTCGCGCGGCAGGAACTCGTTGACATAGAGAGAGCCAGAGGTGAACGACGGGTCGACGACAGACGCGGGGAGATCCCGCTTTGCACGCTTAGCGGCTAGGAGCGTGTTGCGGACAGCGGTGGTGGCTAGCTTAACGTGAATTGTGCGCGGCCGATCCACGGAGGGGGTACCGCGCAGGTGCGATACGGCAATGACGTCAGTCGCAGTAAGGGGAGCTCCTAACACAAGCGCCACACGAAGAACGTGGCTTCGGAGATCCTCACCAGAGGCCTCCGGGACACCCGAGATGGTGAGCTCACAGGAGCGAGCAGCGAGCTCCAGCCGGGCGATACGCGCCTTCGCCGAGTCAAGCTCGGAGGTTAGGGCGGACTGTTTGGCCGCAACAGCCTTAGACTCGGTGTGCGCGGACTTAACTGCGGTGGAGAGTCCAGTAAGTTGAGTGCTGGTGGTGCTGGCCTGGGTCTCAAGAGAGCTGGTGCGGCTGTCGAGCTGCGTCAGCTTGTCCGCCTGCTGCGCAGAAGTGGTGGCCAACATCTCCATACAGGCTTGCAGCTTGTCCATTTGAGCACGCTGGTCAGCCATGAAGCTGGTCAGCGTTGTAGCTAGGGTTTGGACTGCGGCTGTCAGAGATGTAATGTCCGAAGGTTCCCCCGCAGATATACTGGGCACAGGCAGAGGCAGTGGCACCGGTGAGGCAGCGGCCAAGGTGGAGGCGACCGGAGGCGACGCAACCGCAATGACGGTGGGTCTTTGAGCACCTTTACACGCCGGTGCATGCGTTTTGAGGCATCCTGGGTGCATCTTAACCTTGCAGTAGGGGCAGCGGGCCGACTCCTTGGCAATGTCCTTGTGACATTTCGCGCAAGGGAGTTCCCGCTCCATAGTAGAGTTGGGTGCACTGTGACAGGTGGTAGCCGTGGGATGATAGCGAAGAGGGCGCACAGTGCGTGCCGACGATTTCAAAATTATCCCAGGGACAGAAAATTAACTGCCCAAAAATGGCAGGTTAGAAATTCTGTCTAATGTGGCACAGAAAGAGTAGGCGAGATCTCGTCGGCTACAAGGAGAGCCGAAAGGTCTTATAGGCCAAAATGTAGGCAAGCCGACCGAGATAACGCCGAAATACCTGTAACAGGCCCCACAGGGCAGAATACGGCAGAAAGATGGTCTCTAAGTAGGAGCGAAGTAAAGCGTGGGCGGCCACTTACAGAGAGAGAGAGAGAGAGAGAGAGAGAGAGAGAGAGAGAGAGAGAGAGAGAGAGAGACTGAACGAGACTGAGAGAGATTGAGCGAGACTTGGAGAGACTGAGAGAGACTTGGAGGGACTGAGAGAGGTTGAGAGAGCGAGATTGGAAACTTACACGAAGTGGCCGCCTGCCCGCCTCCGCTGGTGCCGCTGGTGGTTGGCTTAGCTTCGTCCATATCTACGAAGAGAGAATAATAATATCTTAATTAATATATATTAATTTAACCTATGATAACCTGTATCACTTACCGTAGCTGGCGGCGTTCGTGATGGAAATGAGCCGGTTAAACAAATACCGATCCATCGCGAAATTGGCGGAGGGCGATCGACACTTTCAGACATCAGCCTTATTGATTTTCTATAGGCGTAAGGCAGCACGCACACCGAGTGCGAAGCAGTCCGCAATTGAATCGCACCGCTTGATCGCATTGCTGCTGCAGACGGGCGTGCAGGTGCAGCAGCATGCGGCGTGTGATTTCACGGCGATTGACGACGAGCGCGTCTAATGCCAGCCCGTCGCAAAAGTGCAAAGGCCCGATGATGATGACCCCCGAACTAATTGGAGAACTGCTGGCTCTTTCAATATTACGCTTTATAGTAAAAAGAAAGACTAAAACTATTACGAATGACAGAATATAACAATGACAGTATTTGTCATGCGTGAAACATTTTATTATGTCATCATTCGCACTCTCCCTTCCAGTGTGCTGCAGAAATATTGTCCCGGCACATTCTGCCCTTGCCGGTTAATGGGGAGACTGTCGGTATCTGGCGCGATTCGGCCAGTTGGCCCCGAGCAGTCACGCGACACCGGTGACATCACGGGGCAGGCGAGTCTAAATACTATGGTAAAAAGCCGATAGCTCTTACCCGAATCACCCTGTACATACGCCATCAAGTTCTGGTATTAAACCAAAGCCACAAAGTGAAGATATAACGAAAGAATACGACAAAAATATAGATAACGATAATAGGGACTCATCGTCATCCATATCGTCAGACGAAGACATGGGTAGCAAAGAATATGCACCCACAAGGCAAAATCCTGACAATGTAAATGACAGAAATTCCTTAAACTCGAATCAATGCGGTGAATCACCACCAAACGAAGATGATAAACCCGAACCGGAAAATCAACCGAGCACGCAACCTATGGAAATCGTTCCACAATTCCGATCTCCTTCAACAAACACAAGAAACTCCACCGGCCAGAAAAACCAAAAACCGGAGAAATCATCACAGCGTGAAAAATTGTCAAGCACCACTAGGAAATATTTGGAGTCAAGTACCGACTCAGAAATAGAAACGATTCTCCACAAAATACAAAACGACGGAAATCCCTTACAAGTACCACAGGAAACCATTAAAACTAACAGTCACCCACCAACAGCGAGTGTCCAAAAGCGCACCGAAGACACAATAGGAACACATCTTGAACCTATTGAGCCAACATTCCGCTCACCGCCACACAAGCGAAAAGTCCCGAGAACATAGACACTCCAGACGCCGACCAGAGGCGCCTAGAATCAACGCGTAAAAAAACTGAGCCAATATATCACGCGAGTCCTCAAGCCGTAGCAGGACCGAGCAAAAGTCACACAGCGGAGAGACACCGACATACCGACACACGCAAGGCCGACTCAAGTGCCTCCTCAGATGACGAAGCCGATGACCCAGTGCGCCGATTACCGCCTCACCGTCCCGAACAGCTGACCGCACCGAACACTAACGCGGATACAAATAAACCCATACACACTTCAAACCCTCAAGTTCGTAACACCATTGCAATCACCCGAAATCATTTCCTGATAAAGAAGGACAATATTGCATACTTTCTCCCAGCGGATTGTACAATGGAATCTTTAACTACACAAGTATTAAAAGAAAAAGGAATTATTAACACAGACAGTCACTTAGAACAAAAACCACACATAGGCGAAATTCTAATCACACATCGGAAAACCAGATATTATTTCGGTATGATATGCAAAAACAAAAACACAGACACAGTAAACCCACATATCATAAAGCAATGCATTAAAACACTTTTGGAGATATTAAAACAACTTAAAGTAAATTCGTACACTACTGCAAAAGACCCCCAAATTATCGATCAACTCCAATGGGCAGATCTAAAAACATACTTGTACACACATATTTCTCAACCAGATTTAACAATCACACTTTGCGAAGGTCTATTATCCGTCCCAAATGCGTCAAAAAGAAATATAATAATGACGGAATTACACAACTCCGCAATTGGAGGTCATAGAGGAATCGAGAAACCATATAAAAGAATAGCAGCCCAATATTATTGGAAGAACATGAAAAATGGCATTAAAACATTCATAAAAAATTGTTTCGATTGCCAAAGAAACAAACTAGTTCGAGTAAAACCAAAAGCCCCAATGATAATTACAGACACACCAGCCGAACCGTTTGACAAAATAGCCATTGACATTTGTGGCCCATTACAAGAAACAGAAACCGGATACAGATACATACTCACAATCACAGACCTTTTTAGTCGATTTTCACTAGCAATCCCTTTGAAACATCAAACTTCGGTAGAAGTAGCCAAAGCATTAGCAGAAAACCTAATTTGCACTTTCGGAGCTCCAAGAGCTATATTATCAGATCAAGGTCGATGCTTCATGTCTAAAATATTCAAAGAATTCAAAAACCTTTTCCAAATTAAACACTATAACACTTCCACTATGAGGGGGTTTCCCTTCGGCCGTCCGTGATTTGGCCGCTCGGAAATCCTGCCTGCATAATAGCCGGCCTGGCTATCGGCCGCTGGTCCTCGACTTCCTGAAACGCGAATCTGGCGCCAGGTTCCGCGGACGGAACCGAATTTCTCTGTTCGCGCGTGGAAAAGCTGGTATCGAGGGCAGCTGGCTCGTCCGCCGGTACTCCTCGTGGTGGATCCTCCCGGCTAGCTAGAGAGAGGGGTTCCTGTCGGGAAGAAGGAGAGGCGAATCTACAACCCACACGGTTGGGTAACAAGGTCGTTTATTGCACGTTGGTTACTGCGTTTTTACGGGCCCTCGCTTGGGCAGGCCGTCGCTCGGCCGATCACAAAATAGCCGGACCTACGAGTGGCCCGGCACCTCGGCGTTCCCGCCGCCGCTTACAATCTAAACCTTAATTATACGTGAGATGAAGAGCGCTCGCGGATGATTCTATTAGCTACAATAGTCCGGCAAAGGTCACGTATTCGCACGAAAACCAGCTGTTCGTTTGGTTACAAAGGAGGCCCCGATGCCTCGCACGTGGGTGTGATCCACGTTCAGACGGGCTGCGCCACAATGACGGCGTACGTCCGTGCCTCGACCGAAACCTTAATATCTAATTAAGCTAGTTGACTCTTGGTGACTAGAAGAGTCACCTCAAGGGACACCGGGCTGGCCCGCGGGCTGCCTATCGCCGCTTCGAACAAGGAGAGCCTACGGCCGGCACCGAGACTCGCACGGGAAGAACAAAGAAACAAAGAACAAAGGGACGCGCGGGGCTTACCGGTCGTTCGCTGCTTCTCGCCTTTCTCCGAGCCTCAACGCCTCCGGGATGCTCGGAACGTCGTCCGGAAAATCGCTCGTCTGTGTCTGGTCGGGCTCGACTCGCTCGCTCGTTCGGATTTGAATCGGTTTGGTCGCCTGTGTGTCGCACGTCCGCTCGAGATTCACGTCACCACAAGAGTGACGAGTTCCTACGCGTTCCCTAATTTCTAGCCCCGCGCGCGCCCCGCGCCCCTCCCGCTAGTCCTGCAGCGCCGCGCCGTGTCAAGGGGTTGCCGGGTAACTTAGCGCGCCTAAGTCCCTCGGCCTGGGCCTCTACCGCTGTCGGTAGGGCAGGAGTCGCTGGTGCATTTGCCGATCTTCGTTCGCCGAAGCCGGCCTTCTCCCAGGCTGCATCGTGGCTTTTGTCGTCTCGCTGTCACAGGGGATGAGCGCCTCCGCTGGACTTCGACCTTTCCCTCCGCAGCTTCCATCGGCCCTGTCGCTCCTTATGCCAATGGAACATACTCCTTGCCCCTTGGTGCCACCTCGTCTCGTTCTCGCTGTCGAGGACTCGTTGCCCGAAGGCGAGTTAGTTTACGCGCTTCGATCTAGGAGGTGTCCCTTGGAGTGACGGCTGTTCGAGCCGGCGGACGTGCGTAGCGAGCGCGTGTCTGTGCGAGCGACGAGCGGTTCTTGTGGCGGGGCAATTCCGCCCCGTCACACTCTCCCCTCCCTGGAGTGAGCCTCCGGCTCGCCGCCTCGCGCCCCTCGCTCCCCGCCGTCTCGGTGCCGTGGCTCCAAGGGCCTCTGCCAGCTGGTATCCCCACCACCTATGATAATCGGTCGAACACTACAATTACGGACGGGAGTACAAACACATGGCTCTTATAATTACGGGTTGGTGTAAATCAGGTACATGATGACTAGGACGTTGGATTCCGACGGATAGGACTGGAAAAATTTTTAGCAGAGTCCCGCTCTGCCGTGGCCATCCTTTTCCGTGAATCTGGACGGTGTCTTCAGTCTTCTTGCTTCTCTCTTGCTTGATGTCTTCGGTCTTCTTGCTTGGCAGCTTCAGTCTTCCGGCTTCTCTCTTGCTTGGGTCAGGGCTGATACTAGTAGTATTCTAATATCCGCTCCCTTACCCTCCCGGAGGACATGGCCTTGCGGCCGGTGGCGTGGTCCTCTTTTCTGGAGTCGGCCGATGGTCTGCCGACTCGTCCCGGGATCGGCTGGTGGACTGCCGACCCCCCCCCTGGATCGGCCGATGTTCTGCCGATCCTTTACTCTTCCTCTCCGTCGACGCCCGGTGTTATGGCGCCCCTTCCGTGGCTACGGGTCGCCCCCGCGGCGCACCCCGTCTGACTTCGCCGCATTGGCGGACGGCCGTCCTACTCGCGCTCGTGCTCCCTGCGCTCCCGGAGCTCGCGGGCGCGGCACGCGTTCTCCGCGCTCAGCTCGTGCCACGGCTCGTGGCGGTAGGGGCAGCGGTGAGTCACTGCCCCTTGGTAGCCGCAGCGGCGGCAGTAATCCCTGCGTGGTGGGTTTAGACACTCCGCCTGGCGGTGCCCGGGCTGGCCGCAACTCCAGCATTCGGCCGTCATTGTGGCGGGCCGCACAATCGGCCCCATCAGACGCGGCCGGTGCGGGTCACCCGCCGGTCGGTCGCCCGTCCGTAGCGGCTTGGGTAGAGCCGGGAGGCCCATGGCCCTCAACTCGGCCTCTACCTCCGCTTGGAGGCGTTCCGCCTCCCTCTTCTTGAGTCCGATCGCCCGGAGTTCCTCCTGGCGCCTCTCCCAGGCTGCTCGGTGGGCCTCGGCCTCTTCCAGGGCGCGGCGGGCCACGTAGCAAAGACGGAGGGCTTCCCAGCCCTCCGCGATGCCGACCCACTGGGCTTCCTCCCCCTCGTGGAAGCCCAGCCAGTGCTGGTCTCGCAGCATTTCCGTGGTTCCGCTGTGACGGACGTCCGGGTGGTCGGCTATTCGACGGGTTGTTCTAGGGAGATAGGCAGGGGAAACATAGGAATGACTGACACGATTCTACCACCACGCACCTGAGTTGACCTATTGCTAGTTACTCCCGTCTTACTTGGCCACGTACGGTTTCAAATCTTGAACGTGGATCACACCTGCTGGCTTACCGTCGATCGTCTCGCATTCGTATACGAGGGTGGATCGGACCTTGGAGATTACGAAAGGGCCGTGGAACCTGGTTGCTAACTTAGCGGCGACATTGTTCGCCGCTGACGAGAGTACGTGTTGACGTTTCAACACTCGGTCGCCGATGCCGAATTTTCTCGCACGTCGTCCGCGGTTATAATACCTGCTCTGGGACTGATAAGCGGACTCTAGATTTTCGATTACCCAGTGGCGTATCTCTCCCAGTCGCTTCATTCTCGCGGCCCAGGAATCTCTGTCGACCGGTGGCCACTCATCTTCGCCGCCGGTCGCCCCCTCCCTCCCTAGAAAACAGCGTGGAGGTAGCGGTTCGCGGCCGAGATTTAAGAAGGCTGGTGAGGCTTGGAGCGTGGAGTGTTTCGCCGTGTTATACGCGAATTGGAACTTGGCTAGGTGTACGTCCCAATCGCGGTGGTCGTTTTGTATAAATGATACGATCATTGTTTTTAGTACCCGATTGACTCGTTCGACCGGGTTCGCCTGTGGGTGATACGGCGGTGTCATTGCGCGTTTCACTCCGTACTCTTTCGCGACTGTGCCGAGCGTTTGGTTGACAAATTCGGTGCCGTTGTCGGTCAGCAATACTCTGGGGACTCCCCATCGTGAGAAAACTAGGTTTTCGATCGCTTCGGATATCTTTTTCCCGTTCGATTTTCGTAAGGGCGCTACCTCGATCCACTTCGTGAACAGGTCCTGGATCACTAATATATACATGTATCCGGCCCTACTCCGCGGGAGCGGTCCCATAATATCGGCCGCGATCACCGACCAGGGTTCGTTCACGAAATGTTTGCCCATCTCGCCCGCCGGCGCGCCCTGCTCTACTTTCGTAAGTTGGCACGTCTCGCACGCTCGCACATAGGTCGCGACGTCTTTATACATTTTCGGCCAGTAATATCGTATGGCCAGCCGTTCGTACGTTTTCTCGCGCCCAAGGTGTCCGGCTTCCGGTGTATCGTGCGCTTCCGAGAGGACGTCCTCTTTTTCTCCGTTCCGCGGTACTAGTTTCCACTCGTCCCGGTCGTCTCCTAGGAGGTCTCGCGCGATCGCGTTCGTCCGTCGATAATACAGGCGATTTCCTTCTAACTTCCAGTCTTTTTCCTGCAGTGGCTCTTTCTGTACTCGCGTGATTTTCCTGTCGTACCATGTGTCCGGACGCGACGTTAGGGCTGCGATTCGTTCGGTCGCTTGTGATTCGAACATCCTCGCGAATGCTCGCGTTACTACGCGCCCGCTCTCTGGTTCGTCTTCGTCCGAATCGCTCGCGTACGTGTTCTCAGCTTCCGGTATTCGCGACAGCGCGTCGGGTACTTTATGTAGCGCGCCTTTACGGTGTACGATTTTAAAGTCGAATTCCTGAAGCTGGAGTGCCCATCTCCCTAATCGGCCGGCCGGGTCTTTCAAATTCGTGAGCCACTGGAGGCTACTGTGGTCGGAAATTACGGTGAATGTATATCCCTCTAGATAACAGCGGAACTTTTTGATCGCCCATATTACGGCTAGGCATTCCTGCTCGGTCGTTTTATAATTTCGCTCAGCTGATGTTAACGAGCGGCTCGCGAACGCGACGACTCTCTCTATCCCGTCGATCGTTTGCGTGAGTACCGCTCCTAGGCCGACCATACTCGCGTCGGTTTCCAGGACGAATGGAATTTCAAAGTGCGGATAGGTTATAACCGGAGTTGTGGCGACCGCTTCGCGCAGGGATTCGAACGCTTGTTGACGCTCGGTCGTCCACTTCCAGGGCTCGTCCTTTTTCAGGAGTTGGTGCAGCGGGTCTGCCACGGTCGCGAAATTCGGAACGAATCTTCGGTACCAGGAAGCCATACCAAGGAATCGGCGCAGTTGGTGTATCGTTTTCGGGGCCGGGAACTCTATTATCGGGCGTATCTTCTCGAGGTCAACCTTCAAGCCGTCCGCGTGTACCACGAATCCCAAGTACCGAACTTCCGGACGGCAGAACTCGCATTTATCCGGGTTTACAGTGAGACCGGCTTCTCCGATTCTATCCAGCACCGTATGGAGCCATTTAAGATGCTCATCGAACGTTTCGGTGACGATAATTATATCGTCTAGGTATGCAAAGGCATAGGGTTCCATCTCCGGGCCTATCAGTCGATCGAGTAACTTTTGAAAAGTTGCGGGCGCTCCTGTCAGGCCGTACGGCATTCGCGTAAAATGGAATAATCCGCGTCCCGGTACCGTGAAAGCTGTTATTTCTTTGCTGGCTTCGTCCAGCGGAATTTGGAAATAGGCCTGACTAAGATCGAGTGTCGAAATATATTTGGCCGCGCGTAGTTTATCGAGGATGCTTGTCATAATCGGTAGCGGATAAGCATCCTTTTTGGAAACCCTATTTACCTCCCTGAAATCGAGGCAGAACCTATATTTCCCGTTCGCTTTGCGTACCATGACGATTGGGCTCGACCATTCGCTGTTCGATCGTTCGATAAATCCGTCCGCGAGAAGTCGGTCCACCTCGGCGTAAATCGCTTCTTGTACTTTCGGGGAAACTTGGTAATAGCGCTGCTTGATCGGTTTATGACCTGCCACGTCGATGCGGTGTTTTATTAATTCCGTTCGCCCCGTCATCTGCTCGAGGAGGCCTACGCGTTTCTCCAAAAATTGGTGTAGTCGTTCGGTTTCCGATTCCGTTAGTAATTTTATTCCGGAACACCTTGGGTACGTGTTCGTTAATCCAGGTAGGAAGTCGAATTTCTGTTCTGGATTCTCACAGAAATACCAATTCTTCGCTCGGTAGTCCGCGATTATGCCAAAGGCTGCGATCGCTGTTATTCCGAGAATTACCTCTCCGGAGAGTGACTCTAACGTACGGAATTCGAGTTCGCGACTCATGCCTCGAATGTTTACTCTTGCCGTCGCGGCGGCCTTCGAGCAGTCGGTCTGGCCGTTGCCGAGAACGTAATATTTTGGCTGAGTCGGACCGATGGTCAATCGCGCGGCTAGTTTTCTCACTAGGGTTGGGCTCAGGAAGTTATCGCTTGCTCCCCCGTCTACGAAAGCTGACACGACGTAATCTTCGATTCGCGCGTCCACGTATAATAGCGTGGGTTTTATTCGCGCTCGTACGGGCGGTCGGAGATCTAGCGAGTCGCACGAATCGCTTGAGTCGCTCGCTTCCCGATCCCCATCGCTACCGGCTGCTATCGCCCCGCTTAGCGCCGGCCGTCCTGGTTTCCCGAACAATTGGGACAATTATTCGTCGGCGCTCCCGGCGTATCGCACCGATAACAATGGTTGGCCTCCGGCGCCACGCAGCCGTTACTACGGTGTCCCGTTGCTCCGCAGTTCCAACATCGAACCTGCTGCCAGCCTTCGAACCCGCGTCTTTTCGCGCTCGCGCCGCCGGATCGTCGGCCGTTTCCGCCTCGTTCGGTCGCGCCCGTCTTGCCTTTTTCCGCGATCTGGGCGATTGCCCCTTTCGATGCTTTCTGCGGTCTCTCGGCTGTTGTCGTGGTTTCGTCCGCGCCTAGCACACCGAAGATGCCTTCCACCTTCTCGGCCTGTCTCCCTAGTTCGTACGGAGTGGTGAACGAGTCGATCGATATGTAACCGCTGAGGCGGGGGTTCATGTGCGTATACAGGAGCTGGAGTATCTGAGATTCGGTCATCGGCGGATCCATATTCCGGCAAGTCGATATTACGTCCGCGTGAAAGGATAGGTACGGCTCGCCCGGACGTTGTTTCCTGTTTACCGCGAATGCGAGATTCTCGCCTAGGGTCGTACGCGCGAATCTACGGCGAAGGCCTCTTTCGACCGCTTCCCATGAATCTAAGCCTTCCTCCTGTGTGGCGAACCACATGAAGGCGTCGCCTCTTAGCAATATCGGCGCGCACGTGAGGAGTTCATCGTCTCGCACCGGGTATATTTTGCGGAAGGCTTTTACTTGTGCTAGGAAAAGGTTTAGATTTCCGACCGTGTCGCCCGCGTATTGTATATTCCACTTCCGGATGGTAGTTTGGAAGTTATTTGTCGGGGTAGGAGTTCGTTCGACGTGCGCGCTCTGTCTCCCGATCGGACGTCGCGTGCTTTCCTCTCGCCACCCCTCCCAATGCGTGGCTTCTGGCGCGATTGTCACTCGCCCCGGGCGCGTAGGTCGTGTCGGTCGAGCATTCGGAGACGATGTTTGCATTTCCGCGTGAAAAGTCTTTCGCGGGTATTCTTCTCTCTCTAACCTTGCCTGCGCGAGGCCGGTTGTAACGAATTCCATTCCGTCCGAAAAATCTAATTCCGAGGTGCGTACCGGCACCACGCGGCGTTTTGCGCCTAGCCCTATTCCTCCTACCGCGCCTTCCCCGTCCGAATAGTCCGGCTCGAGTTCCCCCTCTCCTTCGCTCGCTACCTCTATCTCCGGCGGCCCGTCCGCTCGGTCTTGCGCCACAATGGCGTCCGCGAGGCGATCTCGTCGCTCCTCTCCCGTTCCCTCCGTGCTTAGCGCTCGCTCGGTAAGGCGGCGCTCCACGCTCTCGTCCCTCATCGCTTCGACGGTCTTTCGGATCGTTGTCCTCCGTAGCCGGGGAGGCATCGCGCTCTCTCGGATATTTTCGTCCGTTCGAATTTTCGGCCCCCGATTCTACGCCTCTGCCCGCGTCCCTACGCCGCTGGGTTTGTATACGCCCGTGCGTACTTTTACGACCTTGGGTCTTTCCGCGTTCCCCTTTGTCCCTGACTCTAACGGTCGCGAGTTTTTGCGTCTCTCGACGGTTACTTCGAGAAACGCACGGCTTACCAGGTTCCAATGCTTTCCTTTCGTATTCTCCTGCAAGAAAGGGGTTAGACAAAATTCGAACAGCTGGTTTTTCGTTCGTTCAACCGGGAATTTCGTACTCGCGGATCTAAGGTTCGATCGTAACGCGCGTCTCCTCTCCTTTCCCGATTGCCGTGGTAGTTGGGCGCCAATTTATGAGGGGGTTTCCCTTCGGCCGTCCGTGATTTGGCCGCTCGGAAATCCTGCCTGCATAATAGCCGGCCTGGCTATCGGCCGCTGGTCCTCGACTTCCTGAAACGCGAATCGGGCGCCAGGTTCCGCGGACGGAACCGAATTTCTCTGTTCGCGCGTGGAAAAGCTGGTATCGAGGGCAGCTGGCTCGTCCGCCGGTACTCCTCGTGGTGGATCCTCCCGGCTAGCTAGAGAGAGGGGTTCCTGTCGGGAAGAAGGAGAGGCGAATCTACAACCCACACGGTTGGGTAACAAGGTCGTTTATTGCACGTTGGTTACTGCGTTTTTACGGGCCCTCGCTTGGGCAGGCCGTCGCTCGGCCGATCACAAAATAGCCGGACCTACGAGTGGCCCGGCACCTCGGCGTTCCCGCCGCCGCTTACAATCTAAACCTTAATTATACGTGAGATGAAGAGCGCTCGCGGATGATTCTATTAGCTACAATAGTCCGGCAAAGGTCACGTATTCGCACGAAAACCAGCTGTTCGTTTGGTTACAAAGGAGGCCCCGATGCCTCGCACGTGGGTGTGATCCACGTTCAGACGGGCTGCGCCACAATGACGGCGTACGTCCGTGCCTCGACCGAAACCTTAATATCTAATTAAGCTAGTTGACTCTTGGTGACTAGAAGAGTCACCTCAAGGGACACCGGGCTGGCCCGCGGGCTGCCTATCGCCGCTTCGAACAAGGAGAGCCTACGGCCGGCACCGAGACTCGCACGGGAAGAACAAAGAAACAAAGAACAAAGGGACGCGCGGGGCTTACCGGTCGTTCGCTGCTTCTCGCCTTTCTCCGAGCCTCAACGCCTCCGGGATGCTCGGAACGTCGTCCGGAAAATCGCTCGTCTGTGTCTGGTCGGGCTCGACTCGCTCGCTCGTTCGGATTTGAATCGGTTTGGTCGCCTGTGTGTCGCACGTCCGCTCGAGATTCACGTCACCACAAGAGTGACGAGTTCCTACGCGTTCCCTAATTTCTAGCCCCGCGCGCGCCCCGCGCCCCTCCCGCTAGTCCTGCAGCGCCGCGCCGTGTCAAGGGGTTGCCGGGTAACTTAGCGCGCCTAAGTCCCTCGGCCTGGGCCTCTACCGCTGTCGGTAGGGCAGGAGTCGCTGGTGCATTTGCCGATCTTCGTTCGCCGAAGCCGGCCTTCTCCCAGGCTGCATCGTGGCTTTTGTCGTCTCGCTGTCACAGGGGATGAGCGCCTCCGCTGGACTTCGACCTTTCCCTCCGCAGCTTCCATCGGCCCTGTCGCTCCTTATGCCAATGGAACATACTCCTTGCCCCTTGGTGCCACCTCGTCTCGTTCTCGCTGTCGAGGACTCGTTGCCCGAAGGCGAGTTAGTTTACGCGCTTCGATCTAGGAGGTGTCCCTTGGAGTGACGGCTGTTCGAGCCGGCGGACGTGCGTAGCGAGCGCGTGTCTGTGCGAGCGACGAGCGGTTCTTGTGGCGGGGCAATTCCGCCCCGTCACACCACATATCATCTACAATCGAATGGCATCGCAGAACGAGGTCATCATACCCTAATCGAATATCTAAAACATTACATCTCTGAACACCGTGATTGGGACCAATGGCTCCCATACGCAACTTTTTCCTACAACACCAGCACATACGATAGCACAGGATTCACCCCATACGAATTAATCTTTGGGAAAACAGCGCGAACACCCTCAGAGTTCCCACCTCCAGAAACAATACTTACATACGACGCATACCTACGCACGCTAACGGAACAATTAAAATGGGTACAAGAAAAAGCAACGGAAAAGCAAGTCCAAGCTAAAGAACGAAACAAAAGATACTACGACAGACGAACAACTATACCAAACTTTGAACCAGGACAATTAGTATTTCTAATTAGAGATCATAGAAAACTGTAACGGGGCCGTCTGCCCCGTCACTAGCCGTCCCATTCGTCGCTCGCGCCCAGGCGCAGCTGAGCCCGCACGCTCGCTATCCGAACAGCCGTTGCTCCAAGTGGAACCCCTAGGCCAATTTTGCGTATACTAACTTGCCTTCGGGCACCGAGTCCTCAACAGGGGATCTATTAGTTGAGGCGACCTCGAGGGGAATAGGGACATGTCTTGTCGGAGCGAAGGAGCACCCAAAGCCGACGAGAGCTGTGGAGCGTGAGGCTGGCGCCCGTGGAGGAGACGCTTCCAAGTACGAGCGGGCGAGCGGGCCGAAGCACAGCCTGGGAGTTGCCGAGCATAGGAGGAGGCCCGGCGACGTACAGCGGTCCCTGCCTTACCGGCGCGGGACAAGGCCCAAGATCGGGTGTCCTAGGCGCGCTAAGGCACCCGATCCACCCACGAGATAGCGCGGCACCGAAAAGACCGACAGGACAAGGAAGGGTGCGCGGCGAGCGGGGCAAGCGATTAGGGAACGCGTGCCGGCTCGTCACTCTTGTAGCGACTGTACAGGGTGATTCGGGTAAGTGCTATCGGCTTTTTACCATGGAAATTTATCGATTTTTGAAATTGGTAATTGTCTCGGCGGCCGTCTAATGTCACCGGTGTCGCGTGGCTGCTTAGGATCAACTGGCCGAATCACGCCAAATACCGACAGTCTTCCGATTAACCGGCAAGGGCCGAATGAGTCGGTAATAAAACATTTTTGCAGCACAATGGAACGGAAAGTGTGAGCGATGCGTGGCATAATAAACATAGTAAAGAGCGTGTCATCGGTGCACTCTGGCGAGAAATCATTCTTGTTTTTCCTTTTATTATAACTTTAGAGCTAAATATTGAAAGAGCCAGTAGTTCTCTCCTTACCTCAAGTCAACAGCCAGGCTTTCACCCTTTTTTGGAAGGCGGAGGCAGCACGCCTGCAGCAGCGGCGCGATCAAGGATTGCGGCCGAGTCTTTCAATATTTCGTTTTATAGTTATAATAAAGAGAGAAACTAGAATTATTTCTCGCCAGAGTGCAAGAATGATAGGCTTCCCTATATTATTTATTATGCACAAATCTTTATTATATCACGCTAATATCTCGCTGATAATATCAAGCGAATCGGTTCAGCCGTTTGGGGGCTATAATTATTTTCCTCGTAGGCAAGCCCGTTTCGTTGGTAAAACCTTTCTGCACTGCACACTGGCAGGGGGGAGTGCGAGATATTAGCGTGATATAATAAAGATTTGTGCATAATAAATAATATAGGGAAGCCTATCATTCTTGCACTCTGGCGAGAAATAATTCTAGTTTCTCTCTTTATTATAACTATAAAACGAAATATTGAAAGACTCGGCCGCAATCCTTGATCGCGCCGCTGCTGCAGGCGTGCTGCCTCCGCCTTCCAAAAAAGGGTGAAAGCCTGGCTGTTGACTTGAGGTAAGGAGAGAACTACTGACTCTTTCAATATTTAGCTCTAAAGTTATAATAAAAGGAAAAACAAGAATGATTTCTCGCCAGAGTGCACCGATGACACGCTCTTTACTATGTTTATTATGCCACGCATCGCTCACACTTTCCGTTCCATTGTGCTGCAAAAATGTTTTATTACCGACTCATTCGGCCCTTGCCGGTTAATCGGAAGACTGTCGGTATTTGGCGTGATTCGGCCAGTTGATCCTAAGCAGCCACGCGACACCGGTGACATTAGACGGCCGCCGAGACAATTACCAATTTCAAAAATCGATAAATTTCCATGGTAAAAAGCCGATAGCACTTACCCGAATCACCCTGTACACGTGCGAGCGTACGATTACAAATCTCTACCATCCGAATTGACTGAGCGAGCGAATTGAACTAGGACGAGCGACGAGCCGAGGACGGGAAGCCGCGCAGACGTACAGCGTCGACCTACACCTGGACGAGCCCGGTGACGAGAAGGCCGAACGAGGCGAGGAGGCTTGCGACCGATCAACTAGACCCCGGTAAGCCCTGCGCACCCCTTTGTGTACGCCGATCCCTTTCCCGTGGTGTCTCGGTGCCGATCGCGATTCCGCCTAGTTCGAAGGTTTTGGGGGATAGCCTTCCGCTATCCTGGGTTCCCTTGGGGCGACTCATCTAGTCGCCAGGAGTCAGCGTAGTTTAAGTTAACTGTAAGGCCTCGGGCAGCCAGGAGCGACGCATCCACCGGCGACGCCTACCATTGTCTTTGTTCGGACGTGTTCCACGCGGCCAGCGCGGTACCCGACGTCGGAACGACCGACCGCCTGTCGACCGGACTAGTTCGAGGCGTTAGATCATAAGAGCGTAAACTAAGTCATCCACCGCGCGCGTATCATCCATCTAGGTTAACATAGATTGTAGGCGGCTACGGGAAAGCCGAGGTATCGAGCCGCCCGTAGGCTCGATCGTAGGGTAATCTAAATAAACAACGAATAACTAGATCCCGCGTTTCGCATTCAAAGACCCGTTTCCCCACCAGTAGGAACTCCACGCCCGCTCCCTGCTGCTAGCCGGGAGGACACCAGCCACGAGGCCAGGCGGACGAGCCGATCGTCTCCTTCGGGACAGCCGTCCCCGTACGTGGAGCACATAAATTCGGCCCTTTCGGGCCTGGCGCCCGCTTCGCGACTTTCAGGGCGACGACGGAGACGAGGCTCGGGACGACTAGGAGACCCTTGTGAGCGGCCAAGCCTCGGGGACTTCTTCCCCAGGAATTCCCCTCACAAAATTGGCGCCCAACTACCACGGCACGTGGTGGGGAATGTTAGGGGGTTAATCGTACATCGTTGATTTCCCCGATAGTGTACCGACCATCGAAAATTTGTGGATGACTTAGGCCGAGAGACAGGGTCGGTCGAAAAATTTTTGCTCGGTACATGTGCCTAACATTTCTTTCAGGAGATCACGAACGGTAGAAACTTGGTTCGAACGTTCGAGAACGGCTTGGCGAATAGCATAAAAACGAGAGTAAACACGGTCGTAACAGGTAGGCGCGGGCGTAAACACCCAACGGCGTAGGATCAGCGGCAACGGTTGGGCAGGTCGTTTCGGATTCCGGTAGACAATGTCACTGCCACCTCTAAAAGCCAAATTGCGCGCGATCATAGATAAATTATCGGACTTAAGTGTGGATCGTCGCCTCGGGACACTAGTCATCGTCGAGCAAGGCCCTAGGGAGCAGAGGCGGGCGCGATTACTAGAAGCAATGACGACCGTGCCAGGAACCAGCGAGTCACCGCCCGCCGCGCAAGCGGAGCCGCGATTGTCGGACGAGGAGCTAGTAGAGCTCGACAATTACGAACCGTCGGAGGCGGAGGAGCGACCAACAGGCCGCCGACTTATACCGTTCCGGGCATCGAACCTCGACATCTCGGCCGGGACCGACGCGTTCGTGGCAGGGCTGGGGGTAGGGCTGCAGGACCGGGAGGAAGACACGCGGCAACCAAAAGCGCCGCGAAGCACATCATCTCCCATAAGGACGACCGCACACATGGGAGAGACAAAGCCCGCGGGACCGGCACAGACGGACGAACCGAAATCAAAGCGACCGGTCGAATATCAAGCTCCGAAGGCCACCGAGCGCCCGCCACGACACGCGCTCGACATAGACGTCGGGGCGGTACAAATGACACCCTCCACCAACGCACACGTGGAAATCCGGAAGTGGAAACTCTCGTACTCGGGCGACGCCACAGACAACCTAGACGCGTTTTTAGACAGAGTCGGAGCACACCGCGAGATAACGCCGGTCACGGATCGCGACCTCATACGCTGCGCGCCTTTATTGCTAACGGGTGTAGCGTTCCAATGGTTCGTCGCGTCGAAAGGTAACTTGACCACGTGGGAGGAACTAGAAACGGGCCTCCGACAGGAGTTCGACACCGACACGTACGACAACCGCGTCTTGTACATAATGCAGCGGGGTCAGCGCGACAACGAGTCGTTCGCGCGATATCGGGCCGATATCGACATGCGGCGGCGATACCTAGTTCCGCCGATATCAGAGGAAGTCATCTTGAGATGGGTTTACGGAAACCTAAATCCACACTTAAGGACGAATATTCGGCGAGCCTCGTTCGACACGCTGGATGAATTGGCGCGGTTGGCTAAGGAAATAGAGGCGGAGGGCGACCCGCCACACGCACGCAAGGTAGTGAGCGTGCCGGCGACGGGGGGATACCCCCGACAGGGGTCGTCGCCCAGATAGAAGAACAGCGGCCGGCGGGGCTGAGTGGTCGGGGCGGAAAAGGGAGATCGGGCGGAGGACGAAGTAGCAAGAAGCGGGGGTTCGAGGGGTGGGATCAAATCCGCTGTTGAAATTGCGGCGCCACGGGCCACCGCAACTCCGGCTGCGTAGCCCCCGAGAAAGACCACTGCTATCGCTGCGACACGCCGGGCGCGCCGACCTGGAAATGTTCCAAGTGTTCGGGAAACCAGGGCGGCCAGCGCTAGCGGGGGCGATAGCAGCTGGAGATGAACGGGGGGAAATAGCCTCCACCGATTCCGAGGATTCGTCCGACCCACGGGATCTCGACCCAATCGAGGACGACCCAATAGCACCGACGCTATTGTACATACCCGCAAAGATCGCGGGACATCGCGTGAAAGTATTTGTCGACGGGGGCGCAAGCGACAACTTTTTGAGCCCCACGCTCGTGCGTAAGCTAGCAGCGAAGGTAAAAGTAACACGTACCGACGCGAAGTATTACGTCTTAGGCAACGGGCATACCGAGCGATCGACAGCGGCGGCCCGGGCACACGTAAACATTGGGCAGGTGCACCGCGCAATCGAATTTCGTACGCTCGACTCGCTTGTCGGCGTGGCTATATTCGGGATAACAGCGATCGCGACCTTCGGGATCATCGTCGACTATCGAGCCAAGTATTGGTACTTCCGCGACGAGCCGGGCCGGAAATTCGCTTTCGGAGAACACGTCGCCACGACGAAATCCCGGATGCTGTGGCATACGGTCACTCACTGAGGAAGAAACCGCGAGACTTTCTCGAACAAGTCGTCGGGCCTCTCCGGGAAGAGGTAGGGAGAACCGATCTCATCTCCCATAAGATCGACGTGGGCGACAGTAAGCCGATAAAGCAGCGGTACTACCAGGTGTCGCCGAAAGTCGGGGAAGCGATCTACGCAGAGGTCGACCGACTACTAGCCGACAGGTTTATCGAGCCATCCAGTAGCGAATGGTCGAGTCCGATCGTAATGGTACGGAAAGCGAACGGGAAGTACTGATTTTGCCTCGACTTTCGTGAAGTAAACCGGGTCTCCAAGAAAGACGCGTATCCGTTGCCACTGATGACGAGCATTCTGGACAAACTACGCGCCGCGAAATATATCTCAACGCTAGATCTCAGCCAGGCGTACTTCCAAATCCCGCTCGACGAGTCGAGCAAAGAAATAACAGCCTTCATAGTCCCGGGACGCGGACTTTTTCATTTCACGCGTATGCCGTACGGCCTGACGGGAGCCCCGGCGACATTCCAGAAATTACTCGATCGACTAATCGGCCCGGAGATGGAGCCGTTTGCTTTCGCGTACTTAGACGACATTATTATAGTCACCGAGACTTTTGAGGCGCATCTGGAATGGCTCGAGAAAATTTTAGGAAAAGTTCGGAAAGCCGGCCTCACCGTAAATCCCGACAAATGCGAATTCTGCCGGCAAGAAGTGCGCTACCTCGGCTTCATCGTGCACGCGGATGGGTTGAAGGTCGACCCGGAGAAGGTGCGACCCATTATCGAATTCCCGGAGCCGCGCACGCTACACCAACTCAGACGCTTCCTTGGCATGACCTCGTGGTACCGCCGATTTATCCCGAATTTCGCAACCGTGGCGGAACCGCTGCATCGCCTATTGAGTAAAAGCGAGACGTGGGAGTGGACGATCGCACGTCAGGACGCGTTCGACACCCTAAAGAAAGCAATCGCGACGACACCAGTCATCACCTATCCGCATTTCGAGCTCCCGTTTGTGCTAGAGACCGACGCGAGCATGGTAGGATTAGGCGCGGTGCTGACACAAACGATTGAAGGAGTCGAGCGAGCCGTCGCGTTCGCGAGCCGCACGCTGTCACCGGCCGAGCAGAACTACAAGACGACGGAACAAGAATGCCTGGCGGTTTTGTCGGCGATTCTTAAGTTCCGTTGCTATCTCGAGGGGTACGCGTTCACCGTCGTTACCGACCACAGTAGCCTCCAGTGGCTGAAAAATCTAAAAGACCCAGCGGGCAGACTCGGCCGGTGGGCCCTACAAATGCAAGAGTTCGACTTTCGAATAGTACACCGAAAGAGCGCGTTACATCAGGTGCCCGATGCACTATCCCGAATCCCGGAAGCTACGGAAACCGAGCACGAGGCAAACGACGCCGCCGACCCGCAGACAGTAGCGGGCATTCTCGCGACGATAGAAACGAACCCGACCGCTGACCGGTTGACGAGTCTCGCGAAGGTACCTGACCGCTGGTACGAAAAAACACGCGCACGGGCCGTCCAAGACCCGACGACCGCGAATGAGTGGAAAATCGAGGGGGATAGGCTGTTCCACCGTCGCACAAACACCTTCGAGCGCAACCTCCTCGGGGAAGACCTGGAGGAATGGAAATTAGTACCGCGGAATACCGAAAAACCAGCGATCTTGTCGGAGACACACGACATACCAGAGGCGGGACATCTCGGTCGCGAGAAAACATACGCTCGGCTAGCTATCCGCTATTACTGGCCAAAGATGTATCGCGACGTCGTCAACTATGTGCGGGCGTGCAATATCTGCCAACTCACTAAAGTCGAACAGCGACCACCGGCCGGGGAAATGGGGCGACACTACGTGAACGAGCCCTGGACAGTAATCGCCGCAGACATACTGGGCCCGCTTCCGGGGCGCAAAGCGGGATTCGTTTACATACTGGTAATCCAGGACTGGTTCACGAAGTGGATAGAAGTCTGTCCGCTGAGGAAAGCCAATGGCAAAAAGATCAGCGAAGCACTGGAGGTACTTATATTCACGCGATGGGGAGTACCGAAAGTCCTATTTACAGACAACGGTACAGAGTTCGTCAATAAAGTTCTAGGCGCCATGTCCAGCGACTACGAAATTAAGCGCGCGACCACGCCGCTGTATCACCCGCAATCCAATCCAGTCGAACGAGTAAACCGAGTATTAAAGACTATGATCGTGTCGCACATTGAGCAAGACCATCGCGAGTGGGACTTACATTTGGCGAAATTCCGCTTCGCATACAACACCGCGAGGCACTCGACGCTCGATGCGTCGCCGGCCTTTCTCAACTTCGGTCGCGAGCCGTTGCCGCCTCGCTGTTTTAGGGGGGGGGGGGGCGGCCGACGGCAGCGAAGACTGGCCGCCGGCCGATCAAGCCACCTGGACTGCCCGGATGCAGCGGATGGGCAACACGCACCAGTGGGTGATCGACAATTTAGATGCCGCCAACCAAGCGCAAAGCCGACAGTATAATCGCGGGCGGAGGACCCGCCGTTTCGGCATCGGCGACCGCGTACTCAAGCGACAGCACGTGTTGTCGTCAGCAGCGAATAACATCGCCGCCAAACTAACGACCAAGTTTCATGGGCCTTTCGTGATCTCCAAAGTCCGCTCTCCTGTCGTCTATGAGTGTGAGACGACGGACGGGAAACCAGCGGGCGTGGTGCACGTCCAAGACCTGTAGCCGTATGTCGCGAAATGACGGACCGAGCGAGGCACGGAAAAATTTTCCCTTTCGTTTCCCTTCGGTGGTACCCGGGAAGGATGGTGGTAGAGTAGTCTTCTTATCGGTGTGGTTCCCCCTTGTCCCTCTACCCTAGGATCCATCACCGCAACCCACCTAGGGCGACCATGATGCTGGAGAGCCACCAGGCCTGGCTGGGTCTCAATGAGCCCGGCGACGCGGACGAGTGGGTGAGCGTCGCCGAAGCCTGGCTGGACCTCCGCAATTTCCACCGAGTCCGGCAGATGGAGGAGGCCGGTCGGTTGATGGCCCTCGAGGCCCTAGATGCTTGTGAGGCCCGTCGACGGGCCTACCTTCGGCAGCGGGCCCAAGCACCTCCGCGCCCCCGCCCGGCGGCGCCGACACCGACGACCGCCGCGGGAAATGCGTTACCGCCATCGCCGCCCCGGACGTCGACCGCGTCCGCAAAGGAGGCACCCCGACAGCGGGAGAACCGGGACGCAGTGTGGCGGGCGGGGTACGCCGCCCACCTGGCCGCCGAAGACGCCCGCAAGGGCTGGCTGGGCATGGGAGCAAGGGAGCTCGCCGCAGCCCGACGCGCGCGGCAGGAGGAACAGGAGGCCCGAGCCCGGCAGTGGGCGATCGAGGAGGGCCAGCGCGAAGAACGTCGGCGACGGGAGGCGGCGGAGCTCTGTGGACTGCGCGTCTTGGAGGAGCGCTACCAGGTGGAGCGTGCCCAAGCCGCGGCACGAGCGCAGCGCGAGGAGGCCGACAGGCGTCGATACTTCGCCCGAGAGGCTCTGCGACAGCTGGGGCTCCGGCCCTCTGACCTCCTCGTCGGAGAGCCGGCGAGTGGGGTGGGCAGTGAGACCCGGAGGGTCGACTGCTGGAGGTGCGGGCAACCCGGCCACCGGCAGACCAACTGCAAGGCACCAGCCCGGCGACCGTACTGCCGCCGATGCGGCCACCAAGGCGCCGACACGGCCGTCTGCCCGTATCGCCAGGCAACCTGGCACGCTCTCCCCGCCGATCAGGCCTGCGTGGCGAGAGAGCTTGCCGAGGAGGCGCAGGCTGCCAACGCCCGACGATAAGGGGCGACGAGGAACGACCGTCAGAGGCCTGGGCGTCGACAACGGGACCGTCAACAGGGGAGTACGGCTAGCCCAATGACAGCGGGGCTCGCGATCGGGGAGGCCGCCCTGTGAAAGCGGCCTAAGGAGGACCGCCGATCATCCGCGGATCCGGGGGAGCGAGGACACACAACACCGGCTTTCGGGCCAAGCCCTCGCAGGTGGGTAGGTGGTAGAACTTTAAACGGTTCTACCGTTTTAAAGGCTGATATAATAGATATAGAACCTCCCAGGTTAGGTTCTTGACCCGGCGCGGGTCAAGGCCCAAGATCGGGTGTGCTAGGCGCGCTAAGGCACCCGATCCACCCTCGAGATAGCGCGGCACCGAAAAGACCGACAGGACAAGGAAGGGTGCGCGGCGCGCGGGGCAAGCGATTAGGGAACGCGTGCCGGCTCGTCACTCTTGTAGCGACTGTACACGTGCGAGCGTACGATTACAAATCTCTACCATCCGAATTGACTGAGCGAGCGAATTGAACTAGGACGAGCGACGAGCCGAGGACGGGAAGCCGGGCAGACGTACAGCGTCGACCTACACCTGGACGAGCCCGGTGACGAGAAGGCCGAACGAGGCGAGGAGGCTTGCGACCGATCAACTAGACCCCGGTAAGCCCTGCGCACCCCTTTGTGTACGCCGATCCCTTTCCCGTGGTGTCTCGGTGCCGATCGCGATTCCGCCTAGTTCGAAGGTTTTGGGGGATAGCCTTCCGCTATCCTGGGTTCCCTTGGGGCGACTCATCTAGTCGCCAGGAGTAAGCGTAGTTTGGGATGGGTAATGCGGGGGCGCGGTTCCCGCCTCCTTCGCCGCTAGCGAAGGAGTGCGGTGAGCCGTGTCTCCCCGCGAGTAGTGGGGGAAGCCTCCCTCTCTCGTGAAAGCGAGAGAGCGGATGGCCGCTCCCCCACCACGAGACGTGCCTCCAATAGGGGGCGGGCGCGGGGCGGCACCGGTAGTGTTCTACCAGAGTTCCCGGTGTCGCCCCAGTCAGCGCCGAGGATGGCCACCGTGGGGTTTTAGCCGGTAAGAGTCCGGCACTACCCCGTCGCCCCCACCAGGGCGGCGGGGTGTCCATGAGGATTTCCCCACGTAAAAAAAAAAAAAAAAAAAAAGGAGGCAGCGTAGTTTAAGTTAACTGTAAGGCCTCGGGCAGCCAGGAGCGACGCATCCACCGGCGACGCCTACCATTGTCTTTGTTCGGACGTGTTCCACGCGGCCAGCGCGGTACCCGACGTCGGAACGACCGACCGCCTGTCGACCGGACTAGTTCGAGGCGTTAGATCATAAGAGCGTAAACTAAGTCATCCACCGCGCGCGTATCATCCATCTAGGTTAACATAGATTGTAGGCGGCTACGGGAAAGCCGAGGTATCGAGCCGCCCGTAGGCTCGATCGTAGGGTAATCTAAATAAACAACGAATAACTAGATCCCGCGTTTCGCATTCAAAGACCCGTTTCCCCACCAGTAGGAACTCCACGCCCGCTCCCTGCTGCTAGCCGGGAGGACACCAGCCACGAGGCCAGGCGGACGAGCCGATCGTCTCCTTCGGGACAGCCGTCCCCGTACGTGGAGCACATAAATTCGGCCCTTTCGGGCCTGGCGCCCGCTTCGCGACTTTCAGGGCGACGACGGAGACGAGGCTCGGGACGACTAGGAGACCCTTGTGAGCGGCCAAGCCTCGGGGACTTCTTCCCCAGGAATTCCCCTCACAAAACATAAATTCCAAAGTAATTATATAGGCCCCTATGAAATACTAGACGTGTTAGATAAAAATAACGTACGACTAAAAATCAAGGACGATTAAACGAAAATAGTACACATAGACAAAATCAAATTGGCACATGTTGCAGATGCCTCGCATCATGTGTAAGCGAAAACACACCTCCGTACCAAATAACATCACTCTCACACAACCCAGGAATACGATCTGAAGTATTGGGTACACTACGATCATACCATAGAGAGTGGACACTAATCACTGATGCAGACACACAAGGCCTAGAACAAGAACGTGAACGAATGTAGGAAAATCTCGGAACCACAATAGAATTTTGCAAAACGCTAGGACCAACCTGCCTAATTCAAGGACACCTCAAGGTATTAGTAACCCGATTACGAAACACCGCGACATCAGAAACAATCTTGCGAGAACTAATCCCAGATACAGAGTCACCCAAGAAACAAAAACGAGCACCACTAGAATTCATAGGTAAAATTAACAAAGCTCTCTTTGGAACCTTAGACGCAGAAGATGCCATTAGAATAAACACACAAATTAACACACTAGCAAACAATACACAAGAAATGCCAGAAATATTCGCAAATCTAACACACATAATAAAGTCTCAATTCAAACTCGTTGACCAAAAGATGCTGAAAATAGCCGATAAACTATCCAAACAAATAGAGAATGTTACATTAGCGGTACAATTAACAAATAACAATATACGAACACTTAAACTTACACAGAAAGCAATAGAATACGCATCCGAAGTCGACGAAATGATAACACAGCTCGAAACAAATATCAACACACTTACTACAGCAATACTATTTGCAAAAACAAGTCAAATACACCCAAAACTACTAACCGCCCAACAAATACTAGACAGCGCGGAAAGTATACACAAATACCTAAGAAATATAGAATTTCCAATACCATTGGACAGCCGATTCATACCACAATTACTCGAAATCACTGACTTAACTATATTTCATAACGGAGCAAAACTAATCTACATCCTAAAAATTCCACTCCTTGATCACGATCTCTACAAATTATACGAACACCTACCAGTCCTCATACCACAAGCTGGGACACAAAACATTACGCGAGGATTCGCATACATAAAACCTTTTATCAGATACACTGCAATTTCCACGAACTTCGATTATTACTACAACATAAACAATCTAGACAAATGCAAATACACAAATTCAAAATACATATGCAAACAAACAAACCCAATACAACACGTAGACAACGACGCCGAATGCGAAGTTCAGTTATTACTTAACCCGAATTTCCATGACATAGACACATGTGACATACGAATCAAAACACTAAAACGAACACATTGGTCAAGAATAGAAAACACAAACAGCTGGCTATTCGCCTCATCCAAACGAGAAACACTATACATTATTTGCAAAAACGACAAGTCAATAATAGAAAGTATCGAAAACACTGGAATACTTTATATTGATGAATCATGTACTGCAAAAACACAAACAACAAAACTCACACCTATAACGAATATAAGAACACACTTGTCCACAAACTTCTCCCACGACATAACATTAAACATCACCCAAATGATACAGAACTCCATCAACATGGAAAACACAATCAATTTAACGGAAATCCTAAAAGACACTGAACAATTCACACAAACACTAGAATCATACCACACAAGTGATGAGCTTTCAGAAAACGAAACAAAGCTAAAAACAATAATCACAAAAGCTAAGGAAATTGGAAAGATGTTCCATCTGCGGAATAGATTATCCTTCCTAGAAACGCTTATCAAATACACTGGACTTTCAATAGGCCCACTTATATTAATATTTGGGATCTGTTGGAAATTCTCTCTATTCAACAAAGAACACTGATAACTAACATCCTAAGATATTTACACGCACACGTAACACACAACCAGAAAACAGAACAGCAAAACTACCACAACCCACTCAAGTACACATAATAACTAACCCAATCCCACAAACAAACGACAAGCGAATCGAAATGATACCAATGCAAATGCTGCAATACAATAGACAGAACATTATACCATAAAAACACAAATCCACAACCTTCACACCCCTTTTATCTACCACCTACATTACACTACACTCATTCACTCACAAACATTTTCTTTTTATACATATAAATAGATAAACAAAAACCACACACACACATACTCACACATAGAAACATGCAGAGAAACAACAGATACGCAATCGTACGATGCCGCCTCTGTAGAAACCAAGTAGCAGTACGCGACTTACGACAACACATAGATATTTGTGTGGACGCTACCTTTGTAACAATTCAGATGTACTCCTACTTAAATTTCATTTGCCCTTTCTGCAACCGATGGGTACAAGGAAGACATTTTACCATACACACACAAGCATGCATGACGACATAATACGACACAACAACGGGTAAAATATTCACTACACAACAATAAACACACAATCAAATACATCCTTACATCCTCCCAAGTACCCCCTCATATCATACAATACCCACTAACCTGAATCTATATACGCATGTCTTCTTCTTCTTCTCCGACAAAATACAGAATAATAATATAGTTCTTTCTTTTATAGCCAACAGTAAAGACAAGCAGCTAGGCACACACACAGGTACCAAGCACAAAAAAAACACAAATACAAACACAATCACAAACACATACACACAGTCCAATAGCAAAAGAACACACCTAACATAAATAATAATGGACATGGAACTCGCACAATGCAACCTATGCGGTTGCGAAATTCTACAAGAGCACCTCGAGATGCACACCGGACGTTGCGCCAGGAACTATTGTTCCATCATCACGGAGCAACCGGCGAAACCGTTCTTGTGCCCGGTGTGCAGAATTGAGAATAAGGGGTTAGCCCTTATCCAACACATAGGCTTTTGCACAAAAAAAGCCACCATCATACAAAACAGATACACACAACGAACTACGGAACAAACACAAAACACAACGACAAGACTAACAAAGACCACTGCCACACAAACAGACTCTACACAAGACACACGAGACAAAACTGTACAAACCCCCCGAACCACCCGAATACACACACACGAACACAGGCAAATATAACAATTACGAACCACCCTCTTCATGCAGACATAAACACAAAGGAAGAGGACGCAACAACAAGGACACACCGCAACAGACACCCCAGGACGACAACACAAATAAGGACAGACAACAGGAGACGAACAAGGACACGACAATGAACAACGGACAACCCGAAATCCCTCTGAAGAATTGGGGAATTCCCCTCCTCTAGACTCCCGGAAAACCACCACACCTCCATTGGCACGGACCCGGAGGCATATACGCAGCACAGCCATACATACACACACACACCGAAACACAACCAATAATAAAAGTTACACAAAACCACGGAAAACTAAAAACAACACCACAAACACGATGGGACAGACAAAGAAACATCATAGACAGGACATACACAACACGGACAAGACGCACTAGACTATACACAAACGATACATACATGCGACAAAAAGAATTAAAAGACACACTCAAACGCACACTACATATTAACAAAGGGACCCAGACACACATAAGATGCAGGGACAACGCGACGCAGACAGATAAGATACAATTAAAGACAATGGCGGAACAAGAACTTATGAGGGGGTTTCCCTTCGGCCGTCCGTGAATTAGCCGCTCGGAAACCCTGCCTGCATAATAGCCGGCCTGGCTATCGGCCGCTGGTCCTCGACTTCCTGAAACCGCGAATCGGGCGCCAGGTTCCGCGGACGGAACCGAATTTCTATGTTCGCGCGTGGGGAAAGCTGGTGTCGAGGGCAGCTAGCTCGTCCGCCGGTACTCCTCGTGGTGGTTCCTCCCGGCTAGCTGAGAGAGGGGTTCCTGTCGGGGGAGAAGGAGAGGCGAATCGACAACCCACACGGTTGGGTAACAATAACAATTTATTGCTCGGACGTTATGGCAATGTCAAGGGCCCTCGCTTGGGCAGGCCGTCGCTCGGCCGATCACAAAATAGCCGGACCTACGAGTGGCCCGGCACCTCGGCGTTCCCGCCGCCGCTTACAATCTAAACCTTAATCCTACGTGAGATGATAGCGTATGCGGATGATTCTAAGAGCTACGGTGCTCCGGCAAAGGTTACGAACTCGCACGTTAACCAGCTGTTCGTTCGGTTACGAAGAAAGGCCCGATGCCTCGCACGTGGGTGTAATCCACGTTCGAACGGGATTCCGCCACAATGGCGGGCGTACGTCCGTTTTCTCGGCCGAAACCTTAAGACCTAATTAGCCTACTTGACTCTTGGTGACTAGAAGAGTGACCTCAAGGGACACCGGGCTGGCCCGCGGACTGCCTATCGCTGCTTCGGACAAGGAGAGCCTACGGCCGGCACCGAGACTCGAACGGGAAGTACAACGAACAAAGAACAAAGGGACGCACGGGGCTTACCGGTCGTTCGCTGCCTATTCCTCGTCACTGGAGGTTCGCTCAGAACCCTGGTCGCTCAGGATATCGTCCGGAAGGCCTCAAATCCTGTTCGCTCGTCGATCGCTGTGCTCGCTCGTTCGCTCGGTCCTTACGCTAGGGAAGCTCGGGAATCGCACGTCCGCTCCTACAGTGGTCACAACAAGAGTGACGAGTTCCTACGCGTTCCCTAATTTCTAGCCCCGCGCGCGCCCCGCGCCCCTCCCGCTAGTCCATCAGCGCCGCGCCGTGTCAAGGGGTTGCCGGGTAACTTAGCGCGACTAAGTCCCTCGGCCTGGGCCTCTACCGCTGTCGGTAGGGCAGGAGTCGCTGGTACGCTTGCCGATCTTCGTTCGCCGAAGCCGGCCTTTTCCCAAGCTGCATCGTGGCTTTTGTCGTCTCGTTGTCACAGGGGATGAGCGCCTCCGCTGGACTTCGACCTTTCCCTCCGCAGCTCCCATCGGCCCTGTCGCTCCTTATGCCAACGGAACATACTCCTTGACCCCTTGGTGCCACCTCGTCTCGTTCTAGCTGCCGAGGACTCGTTGCCCGAAGGCGAGTTAGTCTACGCGCTTCGATGTAGGAGGTGTCCCTTGGAGTGACGGCTGTTCGAGCCGGCGGACGTACGTAGCGATTCTGCAAACACAAATACGACAGATGAAACAGGAGCTACAAAATAGACACATAGACGCACTCACAGGCACTCTAAACAAACAGCGACTAAACATAGACTGAACAAACAAAAAAACAACATTATTATTATTACTATTATTACTATTATTTTTATTATCACTATTATTCCGTGCCCCTTCGGGGGGTGGGGTTGCTGGACCCCGACACGGTGCGTCCCCGGGTGGCGGATAGGGGAACGCCCTCACCAGGCTTGCCTGGCGGGTACCGGTGAAATAAAATAGCCGGCGCGGACCAAAACCAGCATGCACACTCACACACACTCACACTTACATTCTCCCCCGCGCACCCTGCCTCACGGGGCAGTACATTGCGGGGGAGCACACACACATATACACACACATTGGGTCAAGGAGCGCAGCGGGCATGGTGACGCTGCCCGAAAGGGATGTGCCGGATGATCCATGCAGCGCACGCTCCTTGGAGGCTCCCGGCGTCAACGCGCCGCTCCCACGGGGGTACTGGGAAGCCGATGAAGGGTGAAGGTGCACGGTAGGGGCAGATGTAACATTCCTGTCCCAACGCCACAAGCGGCTGCAGCAATGGGGGTAGCTGCAGCCGTGATCACCCCCCCACACCTGGAGGCACCGCGTTCGGAGACGGCCCAGTACCCTGGAGCAACAGAACGAAGACCATGGATAATATAATCAAAAAGAACCAGCCCAGTGCGTCGGGCAAAGACGCAACAGATGAGATGTCTGTCCTCCGTCGGCAACTCGCCGAATCGGAGGAAAGGACGAGGGCAGGTCATGCAGAAATGCTGGACCTGATTAAAGAAATGATGGGCGTGCTACTGAAGCAGCCCAACATTAATAATAAAATAAAAAAGGGTTTGCCAAAGCTAGCTGAAATGCTAGAGGCCCTGGAGGAGAATAACCAGGCGTGCTCGACAGCCCGTACCAGTATGGCAAGGCTGGCAGAGGCAGAGCGCGCCAAGGTAGCTACCCCGGCGGCAGCAGGGAAGAAAAGGGAGGCTTCGAGCCCCTCTCTACCGGTGACTCCTGTTTCTAACAAGAAACAGAGGGCAGCGGAGCAGCCTGAGGAGAGCTTTGCGACGGTTGTGAGTCGCAAGGCTGCCAGAGCGGCAAGAGGGAAGCCGGCCAGCAACGGCCGCGGCGAACAGGCAGTAGCGGTGCCCGCCCAGAGAGCCAAGGCCCCAGAGACCGCTAAGCCCAAAACTGGGGCGAGGAAGGGGACAGCAAAGCCGAGGCCGTCTCAAAAGAAGAAGAGACGCCAGGACGCTATTGTCCTCAAACCCGCAGAAGGCAAGACCTACGCGGACGTGCTAGGCACGATCCGCGGGGCAGTAAACCCCGCCGCCTGCGGGGTTGAAGTAGGCGACATTCGCCGGACAAGAGCGGGCGACGTGCTTGTCCAGCTGCGGAAGTCGACGACGGAGGCCCGGACGAGTTTTTCGGAGGCTCTGCGAAAAGCCGCTGACGGCGCGTGCACCGTCAAGGAGGTGACTCCCAGGGCAGAACTGGAGATCAAAGACCTTGACGGGTGCACCACCGCCCAAGAAGTCGAACAGGCTATATTAGAAACCCTGAAGGACTACTCGGGGCACATGCGGGTTTGGATGACGAAGCCGAACGGGCGCGAGCAGCGCACGGCCATCGTCACCGTCGACGAAGCCGCAGCCCCGAAGCTCCTCCAGGCCACCCGCATAAAAATCGGGTGGCTTGCTTGCAAGGTCAGGCGGAGGGCGACCGTGACCAGGTGCTTCAGGTGTCTGGGATACGGCCACCTGACTCTGGCCTGCAAGGGGGAGGACCGTAGCAAGGCCTGTTTCCGCTGCGGGGCGGAGGGCCATAAGGCGGCTGGATGTACGGCCAGCTCGCTATGCTACCTCTGCCCGGAGGTGGAGGGCCAGCCCGATGTCCGCAAACATGCAGCGGGGTCGGGTGCATGCGGAGTCTTCCGCGAGGCCCTCGCCCAGGCGAAGAAGCAGGCCCAGAAATGGCGGTAGTCCTTCAGGGCAACCTGAATAGGAGCAGGACGGCGGACCACCTGTTGGACCAGATCTGTACCGAACTGCACGCCGACGTGGTCCTGGTCAGTGAGCAGTATCGAGACAGGGATGGCCCCGGGTGGTACAGCGACGCCCTCGGCACGGCGGCGATATGGGTATCGAACCCGCGACGGTTTGTCGTCGCGGCCCATGGTTCCGGAAGCGGTTACGTTTGGGTGAGGAGCAAGGACGTCACGTACATGAGCGTCTACCTCACCCCGAACGAACGCATCGCGGACTTCCAGGCCAAGCTCGATGGCCTGGAGGACGCGGCTCGGAGCATGGGAGGGGAGCTGGTAGTGGCCGGAGACTTTAACGCTAAAGCTCGGGAGTGGGGTGAGCCTACCCCGGACTCCAGGGGTGGACGAGTCATGGACATGGCAGCGAGGCTAGGACTCTTAATCCTCAACGCCGGTTCCACGTCCACTTTCCGGAGGCCGGGGTATAGGGAGACCATCATCGACGTCTCCCTCGCGACGGAACGCCTGGCTGCACGCGTGCAGGACTGGCAGGTGATCGAGAGCTACACGGCTAGCGATCACCAGTACATCACGTTTCGCGTGCGTGATGTCGCGCCAGTTGCCAGGGCCCGACACCATTTGGGCCCACCCAGGTGGAACGTCGCGAAGCTCGACCCCGAGAAGCTGTCTCTGGCCCTAACACGCGGCCAGCAACCCTGGGAGATCCCAGAGGGCGTATCGCCAGCCAAGCAGGCTCGGATCATGGTGGAGGCCATTATGAGTCTCCTTCATGGGGCCTGCGAGGCAGCCATGCCGAGGAAGACGACGAGCAGTCGCTGCCACCGTCCTGCGAAGTACTGGTGGACGAACCAGATCGCGGAGCTGAGGCGTAAGTGTCTCAGGCTCAGACGGCTCGCCACAAGGGCCCGAATACGCGATCGCGACGTAGTCCGAAAGGCCGCCGAGCACACGGCGGCCAAGAAGGAGCTCCGTCGGGCCATCGAAGCGAGTAAGCGCCAATGCTGGAAGTTGCTGGTAGAGGACCTAAACAACGACCCTTGGGGACTGGGCTATAGGATAGTCCTTCGCAAGCTGGATGCGCTAAGACACAGCGCTCCAAGCGACGCGGGGACTATCGAAGGGATAGTTAACACCCTCTTCCCCACCCACCCCAAGCGGTCATTCCTCCCAGCACCGTCACGAGCCCTGGAAATACCCCTCTTCACGCTGGCGGAGCTGCAAAGCGCCGCCCGCACCATGAAGAGCGGGAAAGCCCCAGGACCGGACGGGATTCCAGCAGAGGTGCTGAAAATCGCAGTTGAACGCAATCCAGGGCCCTTGCTGGATGTGTACAACGCCTGTCTGAAGGCGGGAATTTTTCCCTCCCGCTGGAAGACTGCGCGCCTTGTACTCATCCCCAAAGGCAAGGGACCAGCAGGCACGCCGTCATCTTTCAGGCCACTGTGCATGCTGGATACATCCGGCAAGCTCCTGGAAAAGCTGCTCCGACCTCGCCTCCAGGCGGCCGTCCAAGCCGCCGGAGACCTTTCCCCGAAGCAATTCGGATTCAGGAAAGGGAGGTCGACGGTGCACGCTATCCAGGGGGTTGTCGAGGCTGCCAGGGCCACGGAGCGGGGGAATCACTTCTCCCGTCCCGTGTGCCTGCTGGTAACCCTGGATGTCAAGAACGCGTTCAAGTCGGTGAGGTGGGCAGACGCCCTGTGCGCGATGGAGCGGGACTTCAAGGTACCCTAGTACCTTCTCCGCATAATCGGAGATTATCTGAAGGACCGCTTCATCGCGTACACCACCGACGATGGTCCGACGAAGAAGGAGCTTTCCTCGGGCGCAGCTCAGGGCTCCATACTGGGCCCGGACATATGGAACATTACATATGACGGGATCCTACGTTTGGAGATGCCCGAAGGCTGCTCCCTGGTTGGGTACGCAGATGACGTAGCCGCCACCATTATCGCGAGAGATATGGATGCGGCACAGATGCGACTCAACCAGGTGATGCGTCGCGTCCGCTCCTGGATGAGCGACCACGGACTGGAGCTGGCCTTGGCGAAAACCGAGATCGTTCTTCTCACCCAAAAACGCATCCCCCTCAGCGTGGAGATGCGGGTGGGAGAAGTCTCGGTCCAGACGAAGGCTGCCGTGAAGCACCTGGGGGTTGAGCTGGATTGTCGGCTCAACTTCTGGGAGGCTATCAGGGGCAGAACCGACAAAGCGGCCGCAGTGGTGACGTCGCTGAGCAGGGTGATGGCCAACGTAGGTGGTCCCAGGCCCTGCAAGAGGCGGCTGCTGCTGCGCGTTGCCGAGTCGGTGATGCTCTACGGCGCGGAGATCTGGGCCGACGCACTGCGGTACGAGAAGTATCGCAAGCGCATGGCCTCCGTACAGAAGAGAGGCGCTTTGCGCGTTGCGAGCTCTTACCGCACGGTCTCGGAGCCAGCAGTCCTAGTGGTCGCGGGGGTCATTCCCATTGACCTCCTCGCCCAGGAGCGGAGGTTCGTCCACCAGGAGCAGGCTGCTCTGGGTAGGGCGGGAGCGGCCGAACAGGCCAGGTCGCGCTCCTTCGAAGCGTGGCAGGAGAGGTGGGATCGGGAGTCGCGGGGCCGGTGGACAGCGAGGCTAATCCCTCGTCTGGAAGCCTGGTTTAACCGTCAGCATGGCGAGGTTGACTATTACCTCACCCAAATGCTGACGGGGCACGGCTATTTCCGCGCCTATCTCCACAAGATGGGGAAGGTAGCGGACCCTGGCTGTGTCTACTGCGACTCCCGGTCGGACAGTGTCCTCCACACTCTCTTCGAGTGTGGGAAATGGAGCCCGGAGAGGGACAGGCTGGCGGAGGGGCTCGGAGACATAACTCCCGACACTATAGTTGGGATTATGTTGAAGAGTCCCGAGGCCTGGTTGAAGGTGTCAGCCTTCACCAAGTCTGTCCTTCTCCGAAAAAAGGCTGATTTAGACGCCGGCGGGGCTTAGCCCCAGAGAAACAACGGCGCCACCCCGAAGTAATGCCATACGGCGGTTCCGGGGTGGCTGCTAGGAGCCTAAGGAGGGGGGTTTAGTGGGTAGGCCCGGGTCTGTTTTACGGCCCGGGAGAGTCCCACACACGGGGAGGAGCGCAAGCCCTCCCTACGGTGCGTAATGCATTCCCCCCTCCTTAAAAAAAAAAAAAAAAAAAATTATCACTATTATTGCTATTATTACCATTATTATTACCATAGTATTTTTTTCTCACGTATTCAATGTTCCTATTAGCTATTAGGGTATAAACACATATATATATACATATACATATACATACACCTATCTTTTGTATTATTTTTTATATTGCTTCGCTTCACCAAAATATATTTTATAATCAGAATAGGTGATTTACATTCTTGAAAAAAAAACATACATAACCATTGATTAGCCAAATCCCACTGGGACATAAGTAAAAGGTAGACAAACAAATCTCTCTGTGAAACCTGTCTCTGTGATCTTGTGATTATTGCGAATTATGATTATGAAAAGTCCTAAAAGTGAGAAGTCCGTGGCTCACAAATCGCTGTATTTGGTTGTCAAGTGTGTAGTACTTGCTTATAGGAAACTTCAGCATTAATTAAGGATTGTGGACTCCTTGAGTTACACACTTAACAGTCTAGATACTCTAAAATTAAAGTGTGTATGAAGATAAGCTATTCTCACATACGCACTCTTAATCTTGGTGTACCTTGATGATGACTACTAAGTGCATAGCTCGGGGAGCGCAGAATTCAAAGTGTTGCGATTTGATGAACAGATACTAATAACCTCAAACGGTGCATGATTGTTTTAGCTCCTTAGCTGAAGCGTTCCGTGAGCTGCGATCTTGACAGTCAAGATACACCTAATTAAATTAAACTGACAAATTAGACTGGCTATGGGTATATTCGACTGAGCAATTGACAAGTCAGAGTAGATACTCAGACTGCCAAGTATGTAACTCAAGGATCGCACAACCTTTAGTGCTGAAGTTTTCTTTAAACACGTATTGTTTACCAATAGCTAGTAACCCAGAACTGTATATGCTTGGTAATCATTGCTTACTTAGCTGAAGCGTTCCTTTAGTTACAAACTTGACAGTCAAGATACATTCAAAAATTAGATAAATTAGTCTGCATATGATTTATAATTAATCATGCGACACACTTATACGCAGTCTAATTCATCGAATTCATTTAAGTGCATCGTGACTGTCAGGTTCGCAGTTCAAGGAATGCTTGAGCTAAAGAGCTGAAATGACATAAGCAAGCAGTGATTACCAATCATATGTCATTGGGGCCAATCATATGATATGGCTATTGGTAATCGATACTTGTTTATAGTTTTGTTACTACTAGCCATTGTCAGTAGTTGCTTATAGAAAACTGCAGCATTAAAGATTGTGCACTCCTTGAATTACACATTTGACAGTCAGGATTTCAGACTGTCAAGTACGCAACTCAAGGTACGCACAACCTTTAGTTGCTTACTTACATCACTTTAGCTGATTTAGCTGAAGCGTTCCTTTAGCTGCGAACTTGACAGTAAAGATACACCAAAATAAATTACATAAATTAAGCTGCGTTTTGAGTGTATCGCTTTAGAATCTTTACAATTAATCATGCGACATACTCATACGTAGTCTTATTCATCTAATTCATTTACGTGCATCATGATTGTCAAGTTCACAGTTCAAGGAATGCTTAAGCTAAAGGGCTAAAATGACAGAAGCAAGCAATGATGATTACCAATCATGTGTCATTTGGGGATATGGCTATATGGGTAATCAACACTTGCTTATAGTTTTGGGTATTTATTGTCAGTACTTGCTTATAGAAAACTGCAGCGTTAAAGATTGTGCACTCCATGATTTATGCACTTGACAGTCAGGATACATCTAAATGAATCAGATGGATGAGACTGCGTATGAATATATCGCTTAGTTAATTGTAAATGATTCAACTTAACACTTGGCAACTTATAGTAGATAAGCTATAATACCATCGTACGCAGTTTAATTTTAGCGTATCCTGATGTCCAGTGCATATTTCAATGATTGGTAGCCAGTACTTGCTTATAGATAGCTTTATATTAATTAACATTAAAGTTTGCGCACTCCTTGATTGTTGAGTTATGCACTTGACACTCTGAATATACTAAAATTAAACTGTGTATGAGGGTATAGCTTATCTAATATGACTTGTCAAGTGCTAAGTCAAGGTCTTTTCAATTAACCAAGCGATATACCCATATCCAGTCTAATTTATCTAATTTATTTAGGTGTATGATGACTGTCAAATTCGTAGCTTAAGAAAAGTTTCAGCTAAGGTGCAAAAATGAAATTAGCATGCAATACGAGCAGTTTCTCAAATTACAGAACTTTATGAGCTTGTGCAATCAACGAGATACGCACTTAGCAGTCATCATCGAGATACACCATAGTTAAGAGTACACATGAAAGGATAACTTATCTTCTTACTCATTTAATTTTGGTGTCTTGACTGTTAAGTGCGTAATTCGAGGAACGCTTCAGCTAAAACATTATTACTATGATATGATAATAAAAAGGAGGGTAATAAAAGAGCTGAAACAAATTTAAACTATTAACATTTTTTTTATTAAAAAGTACATACAAACTTTACTGTCAGCCGCTGACAGTGGACCTGAACAGAACTAGACTGTCAGCGACTGACAGTAAAGTTCCAGGTAAAGCCTCCTGCGCCTCCCGCGTTGCCACCCGGGGGTGGGAGAGGGGGAGGGGGAGCCCCGTCGCGCTCCTTCCGAAAGGGCGCCGCCCTCTTCTTTGCGGCGCGACGACCCTTCCCTCCTGCTTTGCCCCTCGCTGTACATATAAAATAAAAAAATTAATAAATATATTTCAAGATCTATTAACTAATACTACTTGATTGTTTTCATTAACGCCGACTCCCCGCAGGGTTTGCGACGGGTATGGAATACCTCCTGTATTCACATACCGACCCGGTATGAGCTTCCGTAAAGCAGGGGGAACACCAAATTTATTCTCATACCGGGTGGACCTACAATTTTTAAGGTGGGTTCCGAACCACCCTCCGCGCAGTGCGTGAACGTGCCGAAAATCGGCGATGACAGGTGTTGGGATCGAACCCGGGTCCCGCCAATTGCGAGTCGGACACTTATCCCCCTGAGCCACTGCGCGGGTTAACTAATGCTACTTTAACAAGGCTTAGTGGATAATAAATAATCGAAATATACTCACGTTTGGGGAAGGGGGGGCCGTAGGGGGCAGGACTGGCAACCTGTGCGGGCCAGAGTTGCCAGGGGTGGGGGGGCAGCGAGGGTGAGGGTGGCGGTGGTGGCGGAGGCGCCGTTTCTGGTGGCCGTGGCGGAGGCGGCAGCCATAAAGGCAGCGGCGGGTACATCGGTACCTCGGCCAGCGGGGGGGGGGCGGCGGTGACTGGGTCAGCGGCGGGGGCGGCGGGGGATGCTGCGGTTTTCTTCCCTTATTTATGAAATGTTTATAAATGTAAAAAAAAAGCCCAAGTATTTTTTTATCTCCCCCCCGTCTCTCTCTCTCTCTCTCTCTCTCTCTCTCTGCGTCGACAGCGCGCGTGTGCCTGATTAAAAACAATTTATTTGTTCTTTTTGACCAATAGTTTGGCATTTTATTTTTCGTACCCTGACGTAAATCAGGAGACTCGGTAGAGGCGCGATCGCCTTGGATCTTATCCCGAAGTGTAGTTGTTATCCTTAGTTACCAACCTTTCAAAGTGTAGTTGTTATCCTTAGTTACCAACCTTTCACCTTCATTTACGCAAAAGTTACAGCACCAATGATTTTTTCATCGATCCAATGTGCCGAGAATCAAGCGAATCGGTTCAATCGTTCAGGAGATATACGAAAATATATTGTAACTAAATACGCAAGAGGCTGCGAACGTTCAGGCACGCGCGCACGCTCGAGACAGAGAGAAAAAGAAAGATGATGAGAATCTTCAAAAATGTATGAATGACACCTGCTTGTATCGAATCAACAGCACTGATTCACGACGCGGACAGGCAGGGAGATCGCGAAGTTATAAATTTGCGACATGCTTCTTTGCAAAACTCTCAAACATATATTGTTATAGGTTTTCATCGCAGAAGCAAAGAAGACGAAGAAACAGCGATTTTTAATTTTGCTGTACTTACGATTGTTGAGCTCTGCCGCATCGCGCGGCAACGGAATACCGTTTGGATCCATCCTGTATTATCAGAAAAGGAAAATTATTTATATTTCTAACAATTTAAGAATTTTCATAACGCCGATATACTTACGTGTTCGCGGCTGTGGGCTGCGGTACTAGAATTGACGAGTTTTATCTAGACCGTCGACGGGTAGTCCATAAGAAACACACGACAATATACTATCTAGATAAGATAGATGCAGAGGGCATTGGGGTTTCACCACGTTAGAGAGAGAGAGAGAGAGAGAGAGAGAGAGAAGTATATGGAGAAGTCGGGTGCAAAACAGAGATGCATGAATACGCGGCGGTATTCAACACACGTGCTCCATTGGATCGCCGTTCATCCCCATAGAGCTGAACTCAGCGCGTGAAGAATGCGTTCAAATGAATTCGAATGAACTTAATAATTTTCAGTAATAAATGTATATGTTTCGCGGTAATAAATGTATGTATATTACAGTTTTCATGAGTAATTGCTGCTTGCCCATAGCTAGCCTACCCTTGAATCAATTAGATTGCAAATAATTAGGCCAGGACTATAGAAGATATTCAAGACGGTAAAAGATATTGTTCCCTCACTCATACCAATTTTAAATTATGACACTTTTGTCAAGAACAAAGCACAAATACTACTTAAATTAGATTGCAATGTGCAAATGTCCTTAAATTAGAATACAAAATAAATAGACCAACGTCTTATAAGATACCTTATTAAATTTCCAAATGAGACAGAACTATACACGTATTTGACGGATGAGGATACACTAAAATTAAAGTGCGTATCAATATGTTGCTTGCCTAATATAATTTGTATGTAAAAATATTTTCCATGTAAATATATTACAATAGCTAGGATTCACTTAAATTGCAGATAAGATGAAGTCTATACCCTTATACACACTATAACTTTATTGCCATATCTTGGCAGTCAGGAAACACTCAAAAATGTAGTGCGTATGAAGATGTAGCTTGTCTAATATAATGTAATATTAAGTTGTATAATAATTATGATCAATAGTTTGGGAGCTTTAAATTGCAGATTAGATAAGCTATACTCTCATACGCACTATAATAAGATAAAGTCTATGCTACCTGTAACGCACCCTAACTATGTTGCTGTATCTTGACAGTTAGGAAACACTAAAATGTCATGCGTATAAAGATGTTGCATGCTTAATATAATATAATTTGCCAAGTTTAAGGCGTACAAAAATTCAGATCAGCAACGATGCAATACCAATAGATGGATGCATTTAAATTGCAGATTAGATAAGCTATACCCTCATACGCACTCTAATAAGATAAAGTCTAAACGCTTATACGCACTCTAACTTTGGTTTACCTAAACTGCCAAGTGTGTAGCTCAGGGGACGCACAATCTAAAATGTTTCTTAAACAATCACTAATTCCCAAATGTAATAAGTGCGTAACTCAAGGAATGCACAACCTTTAGTGCTAAAGTTTATTAAGCAAGTATTGATCATATACAATAATTCAGATCAACGATGATGCATTAGCAATAGCTAAGAAGATGCATTTAAATTACAGATTAGATAAGCTAAGTATACCCTCTTGTGTATTCTAACTTTGGTGTACCTTCATGATTGATAAGTACGTAGCTGAGGGGACGTATAATTTGAAGTGTTCAAATTCAACGAACAAGTACTGGCTACTAATACCCAGTACATGCCCAAGCGATATATGATTAGTATTTAACTGAAGCGTTCTTTGAACTATGCACTTGACAGCCATGATACACTAAATAAAATGTAACGTATATGAAGATGCTGCTTGCCTAATATAATTTGTAAAGTATTAAGCTGGACAATCATTCAAATCAACATTGATACGTGACCAATAGCTAGGATGTATTTAAATGGCAGATTAGATAAACTCTACCCTAACATGCACCACATTTTGTTGGTGTATCTTGACTGCCAAGTGTATAGCACGAGGAGTGCACAATCTAAAGTGTTGACATTCGTTGAAGCAAGTACGTATTATTTTTTGACAAAATGCTGGCTGCCAAAGCTAGTAGACCCTTAAATTGGAAACAATTAGGCCACTGTTTTATGTAATACACAAGATAGACAAAAGATCCTTTCTTTACTCGGTTCAATCTCAAGAGCATAGCAGACCATCTAAGTTAACGATCTGAGATTTTTATAAATGTTATAGCTGTGAGAAGCTAGCGTCCCCTTCATTCGGGCAATACTTTACAAGATGCATTAGATAGGCAATCTGTACCCTCACACTGGGTCAAATTTCAAAGTAGGAAAATAGTCAAGTGAGCGGTGACAAACCAAAGTTTAAGAGCTGAAATTTGTTGTGGTTAATGATATACATATGAGTTTCTTCCTGAATAAGGCATTTTCTCGAAAAGGAATGTAATCGTACATCGGGAATGCAACAATCAACAATTACCAATTGCAACATAGATTAGGAGACTCGGTAGAGTCGCGCGCCAAGGAATAGTATACATGTGGCTTCGGCCTCGGGCGCGGCATATACCGGGCCGGAACGTCGAGGGTTCCGGTCGAGGCGCGCGCGAGGTGTTGGCAGGGACTGTTAGTCTCTGGCCACTCCAACGGACGCACGGGTGAGATGGTCAGGCCGAGTAGGGCAGAAAAGACGCGAGATGTTTCACCTAATTACGTTTATTGTCAAGACCGTTAGCGAATAGGTTTACAGGCGGCGTCGATGATCGACGAGCGCGGCGAGGCGATCGATCGGCTGGTAAGATTCGAACTGGTCTCGCCGGCCGCCGCGCTAGCGTGGCCGACGTCACGTCGGCGGTGAAGTTGGCTGGCCTGCCGTCGGTCTCTCGCGGTCGACGGTGAAGTTGGCTGGCCTGCCCTCGGTCTCTCGCAGTCGACGGTCGAGTCGGTTGGCCTGCCCTCTGTCGCCGTCTCTCTCGGCCGCCCGAGGCCGCCATATGCATATGCCGAGCATGCCTTTATGTATGGTACCCATGGCAACCAGCAATACACTAAATGCAGCCTGGACTTGACAGACAGCGGTTAGGTGTTGCGCCAGCGGTATTCTTAGGACATCCCCAGCATCCAATAAGTTTGTTGATTTACTGTTCCTAATTCCTAATTTTTCCTATTTCCTATTTCCTGTTCGCTATTCCATTTTATTTCCGTTTGCCTCTTTACTATTTTTTTTTACTGTTTCTGTTCTGTTAGTTTCGATTAGTATTTTATTATATATTTAAAAAATGCAAAAAGCAAGAATTCCCGTATTAACGGAGGACTTGCGAAGCGCCATTTCGAACAACGAGTGGTTGTGCGATGCCCACATTGATGTTTTTAATTCCCTTATAACTCAATATGGGTATGCTCCTCGGGAATCATGGAGACTTCAACTTCCTGATATGATACGTGAAGTACCACAAAATATGGAGCATGTGCAAATTTTATTTAGTGGTATTTCAGATCTTAGTGGACATTGGGTATGTGCTTATTATGATAAAAGAGTCATACATATTTATGATTCACTGAATCAACGGAAAATCCATGATGATCATAAAATATTCCTAAAGAGATTGTTTCCTTTTTATGATATAAATGATAAATCAGTTAAATTTCCGAAGGTTCAACAGCAACCGAATACAGATGACTGTGGCGTATATGCCATAGCATTTGCGACTTCGCTGCTGTTCAATATTCGGCCGAATAAAGTTGTGTACGATCACGCGAAAATGCGTAGCCACCTGATCACAATGTTAAAATCGCGCAATCTTCAGCATTTTCCACAAGATTCTACACGTTGCAGTCTTGTGAAAGTTCTGCCACTTTCGGCAGTACAGGCAAAAAGGCAGAAAGCAGAAGAGATGCGACTACTTCGATTTCATAAAAAGAAAACCGAAGTAACGTCTCCGGAAACTGTTCGTCTAATATCTCCATCAAGTAACAGTACTGGAGAGAAAAAGGCATCGTTGGTACAAAGCGACCTTATTAAAAACGTTCCAGTTTTGTCTGCATTTAGCGACTCCTCTGCAAAAAAGAGAGCCTCGTCTGCACCAAGCGACTCCTTTGCAAAGAAAATGACCTCGTCTGCACCAAGCGACTCCTTTGCAAAGAAAATGAACCCGTCTGCACCAAGCGACTCCTTTGCAAAGAAAATGAACCCGTCTGCACCAAGCGACTCCTTTGCAAAGAAAGTTATCCCGTCTGCACCAAGCGACTCCTTTGCAAAGAAAATTACCTCGTCTGCACCAAGCGACTCCTTTGCAAAGAAAATTACCCCGTCTGCACCAAGCGACTCCTTTGCAAAGAAAATTACCCCGTCTGCACCAAGCGACTCCTTTGCAAAGAAAGTTACCCCGTCTGCACCAAGCGACTCCTTTGCAAAGAAAGTTACCCCGTCTGCACCAAGCGACTCCTTTGCAAAGAAAGTTATCCCGTCTGCACCAAGCGACTCCTTTGCAAAGAAAATTACCTCGTCTGCACCAAGCGACTCCTTTGCAAAGAAAATGAACCCGTCTGCACCAAGCGACTCCTTTGCAAAGAAAATGAACCCGTCTGCACCAAGCGACTCCTTTGCAAAGAAAGTTATCCCGTCTGCACCAAGCGACTCCTTTGCAAAGAAAATTACCTCGTCTGCACCAAGCGACTCCTTTGCAAAGAAAATTACCCCGTCTGCACCAAGCGACTCCTTTGCAAAGAAAATGAGCCTGTCTGCACCAAGCGACTCCTTTGCAAAAAAGAGAGCCTCATCTGCACCATGCGACTCCTTTGCAAAAAAGAGAGCTTTGTCTGCACCAAGCGACTCCTCTGTAAAGAAGACGGTCCCGTCTGTACCGAGTGACGCCCTTGTAAGGAAGAGAGCCTCTTCTGCATTAAGCGACACCGTTGCAAGGAAGAAGGCGTCGTCTGCATCTAGCGATTCCTTTGTAACGAAAAGAGCCTCGTCTGTATCGAGTGACAACATTGCAAAAACGCAGCTGATGTCTCCATCAAGCGACGATATTACAAAAACGCAGCTAATGTTTGCATTAAGCGATAATACATCAAAGACACAGTTGATGTCTGTATCAAGCGATAATATATTAAAGACACAGCTGATGTCCGAATTATCCAGCGAAAGATGTGCAGAGAAGCAGGCCTTGCCTGCATCTGGTGACAACATTGAAAAAAGGCAATCCCTGTCCGGGCTTAACGATAATGGAGATAGAGAGAATACAAAATTACCTAGGTGTTCTAAAACCTATCTTCAGAACTATTATACAAAAAATAAAGACCACATACGTATCACGGTTGGAAAATATAAGGCAGAAAATAAAGACAAGATACATATCATGGATAACAAATATTATGTAAAAAATAAAGCTACAATACGTGCCAGGAGTACGAAACATTATGTAGAAAATAAAGATAGATTACGTGCCAGGACTACGAAATATTACCTAGAAAATAAAGATAGATTACGAATAACCGGCATAAAATATATTAAAAAACCCTGTAAAGATAGGCGACGTTTGTGGAATGAAAAGTATTATAGTAAACGTCGCGAAAGTTTTTATATGAAAGGCAAAGTGCGTATTGCACAGAAAATATGCCAGAAATATAAAACTTCCCGCATTCGTGGAAATACTATAGTTTTAAAACGAAGTGCTGTAAATTATATTCATAAAATATCGAAAAATCTTAAAAGTGAAACACTTATCAGCGGAAGAATTGAGGCTGAACGAATACTTAAATGGTGTTTATTCGTTAGACAGAATTATATATCCAATATGGGAAAGGCATTGCAATATGTGAGGGAAAATGCTGAATTGTATCTAACACAGTTGTCAGCACTTGTTTGCGATGACCTTGATGGTATTCGAGATGTGTTATGTGGTAGTTCCAGACATACTCCTACGACGGAATCGTATTTTTCAGAGACAGTATACGATTTTAATATTATCAAATTAAAGGAGATGTCTCTCGCCATGAATAAATATGGACAGGTTACAAATGTTTTACCACTAATAGAATCAAAAGCCGGTGTAAAATCTAAGAAATCGTGGGTGTGTAATGAATTTTGTACAGTTCAACAGTCTCAAATACTTCAGCGATATCAGCGATTGTTGAGGGTTGTATCCGAATGTAGGAAAGTCAAAAACATACCAAAACTAGTAAAGCGCTTGAACCGATGTACAACAAAATGTACAAGTAAATTGGGACATTCGCATGGTTGTTATATAAAGCCTGATATTTGTCAATCATTACCCCTGGCAATACATTTCTTGTCTCCCCACTTTCCACAAGTCAGAAACATTGGTAGGTTAATGAATCGTTTGATTCAGTATTATAAACTCCTGCAAGTCTTGGATAAGGCATTGGCAGTCGGAGACGTTGCAGCCCTTAGGGAAATTATTAAAAATGCAGAGGAAGTGGCGGCAGAAAATTCATTGTTAGAACAAAACAAAATAAATTTAAATGAGGATGATATAATTCTTAAATATTCTAAAGCGTTTAAATTATTCACGGAAAGATCTGTGGACGCTCCTCGAACTGCATGTATATCGTGTGAAAAATTGCATTGTCGAAAATATGTTACTTGCGTGGCAGATATGAGAATCCCAATGGTTGGAAAATATTGGGAGAAGTTAATGGATTACTTAGAAAAACAAGAGATACATGTGGGCTATATCTGCCATTATTGTAAAGGCTATTTTCGCAGAGATGCTTTACCACCAGTATGTGTGTTAAATAATCTCTATGTAGAAAGAATGCCTGACATACTGTCGACGTTAAATGATTACGAAAAAATTTTAATTCAGCGTGCCAAAGCATTTCAATGTGTGCAACGATGTGGTACCACAATGAATAAAAAAATACCACACAGGCATATGATACCAAAAATAAAAGGAAGGGTATTTCATTTACCATTGCCAATTGAGCAAAGTTTAAAGAAAATATGCCCCGTAGAGGCTGCAATAAATCCTAATCATGAGGTGTATATATTAGTTCCCGGGATTCCGACGAAATCAAAAATAGTGTGGGAGAAATTGGTGGATTTAAAAAAAATTTTCCAACTTCTGACTTGGATGAAGGAAAATAATCCATTGTATTCCAAAATTATTTTGCCTCGTTCCCACAAAGAATTGTTATGTGAAAATTTTACAGAAACAGAATATGAGATCACACAATCTGAATTAGAGACCAATGCAGATGAATGTGTAAAAACAGATACACCTGCTGCAATGCTAACTCAGATTACTGATCCAGATTCCTATTACGAATATTTCTCAATATACCCTCAGTGTGAGAAAAGACAGAATAATACGTCTACTGAGCTGTATCAAATGCTGAAAGTTGAAGCAGTTCCTCTAGACAATCGTTGCAAAGATTTGGATGTCTTGTGCTTTCCGGACTTATATCCATATGGCAAGAATGGTATAAATCAGGAACGACAAATCCAGATACGGGATTTCGACTTTGTAAAGTCGAGATTGATGTCAAAACATTCACATTTCCGCTTGAATCTTCAATATTTGTTCTTTTTAATGAACAATGCCAATATGCGTCAAATCAGTAGCGGAATTTACCATAAACTCAACACTGTCAATCCACGTGTGAGATATACAGCGACAGAATTTTTGAAATCCATGTCTGCAAAGGAATTGGAAGGAAATTTGGATACCATTTTCGGAAAACTGCCAAATACAAAACAATATTGGCGTAAAGTGAGGAGCAATGTTAATGCCATGACACGCGATTATGGGCCAGCAACTTGGTTTTTGACGTTAAGTCCGGCAGAATATCTATGGTCGGACTTAGCGGAATATATTAAAGAAGTAAGTTCTAGGTTGAGCTCCCTAAAATCGATAAACGAATTGGTTGCTACCGATCCAGTATCTGCAGCTAGATTCATAGAAAATAAATTCCAAGCAATGCTAGACTTTATTTGCTCTTCCGACAATCCCATAGGGAAAGTAGAGCATTATTTTGTCAGGCGCGAGTACCAAAATAGAGGAATGCCCCACTGGCATTTGATGATTTGGATAGAAGGTGCGCCCATAATAGGCAAAGCATCCGACGAAGATGTCAAAAGTTTCATATTAAAATATGTTACTTGTAAGATGCCCGATAAAAAGGTATCGCCGCAATTATATCGACGTGTCACTACTCATCAGGAGCATTACCACAACTCTTATTGTCAAAGAAAAAAGAAAACCAAGAAAGGTTTCACGACAAAATGTCGGTTTGGATTTGCACGTCCACTGACAGATAAAATAATATTAAGAGATCTCGCAGTCTCTATAGCAAATAGAAAGCAGCTAAAAAGTAAAAATCGTCTATAGGATTTGCCTCGCGGGGAGCACGAGAAAAACTTAAATGATTATAATCCCACTGTACTCACGGCTTGGGAAGGAAATATGGACATTCAGTTTATCGGCGAAAAATCAGCGTTATTAAATTTATATTGCACAAAGTACACTACTAAGACGGAATGTAGTTATGGTGTGGATACTTTTAGCATAATCAACAGTACAAAGTCTCTTCATAGCAATTTGTGGAATATTGGATTACGCAGTTTAAGTAATAGAGAATGTGGTGCCATTGAAGCCGCGGATATTCTCTTGGGAATTTCTTTACATAGAACTGATCCTCATACGACATTTCGCTGGCTAGATGTAAATCAAATAAGAAGTAGAAAAGTAAGAACGCGACAGGAAATTGCTGCACTCGATTCGCAATCGACAGATATATTTTGTCACTCGTTCATTGATAATTATTACCCGAACAGACCGGACGAGTTAAAAACGTGGAATTTGTATGACTTTGCTAAGTGGTACGACGTATCGCGAGTTAAAACTTCAGGGTGCACGTTAGAATTCTACGATTCAAAAACTCGCTTGTATTTGAAGAAAAGAGATCGTGGTTATTTAATTAACCATTTTACATATAATAAGAATCTCAATCCAGAAAAATACTATTATTCAATGTTACTATTGTTTAAACCCTGGAGAGACTTGGACGAGTTAAAAGGTTGCTATGATACTTATACCGAAGCGTTTGCGTCGGTAAAATCAGAAATTATAAGCGGTCTCCAGTACCATGAACGTCTGGAGGAACTCCAAACAGCTTTTGATCATGTTCAAGAATTGATTGAGCAGAATATTCGAGAAAATGAACGTAAGAGTGAAAAACCTGATTCACCCGATGAGATGGAATGCCAACCTCTCGAGGTAGAAGGTGCAATGGTGGAGTTGAAAGAAATGGAGAAAAATGTCAAGATTGCTGATTGTAACATTACGCAGATGATACAGGAATTAAATTCTGATCAGAAAAGGATTTTTGAAAAGGTTACAGAAACAATTGCTAACAATTTAGACGATACGAATCATCCCCTGCTGCGCTTGTACGTCAGTGGAGAAGGCGGAACAGGAAAAAGTTTCTTGATTAAAACAGTGCGCTGTTGGACGAAACAAATAGTAGACAAAAATACTGCTGTATTAGCTCCTACGGGCGTAGCAGCATTCAATGTTGATGGTTTAACCGCACATAGATTATTTCAACTTCCCGTTGAACACGGTCAAACTCCTAGCTATAGACCGTTATCTGATATGGTCTTAAAAACATTACGTACCGAGTTAAAGAATACCGTTCTATTCATTATAGACGAAGTTTCGATGATATCAAACATTACTTTAATGTTTATACATCTGAGATTGGCAGAAATATTCGATACAGTTGACACGAACGATGGATGGTTTGGCAGAAAGCATATCCTTCTGTTTGGTGATTTATTACAGTTACCACCTGTTCAGGAAGAGCCAGCATTTATCAAAATTTCGAAAGAGAAAAATGCTAAATGTTTGAGTTCGTTGGCTAGTTATGACTTGTGGACTGAGCTATTCGCTTACGATGAATTGAGTGAAAATATGCGACAAAAAGATGATGATGCTTATCGTCAAATTCTTTCAAGAATTCGCCTAGGTGTTGTTACGGAAGCAGATATTTTGAAATTAGAATCGAGAGAAATTAAGTTCCTATCCAAGGACACTGATGCAAGGTTAGGTGAGCTTTGTGATTACATTCAAAGCTTACCGTCCGATGCAATTTGTTTACTGCCTACGTGTCATTTATGTGACGTACTTAATGCAGCAATGCTCAAAAGAATCAACAGCGAAGAAGTCAAGTTAACTGCACGCGACGTTCTCGATTGTGCACAATATTTAAAGAAACGTGTAAATAAACTCTTGGATCAATATGAGGAAGACAATTCTCAGACAGCTGGCTTAAGTAGAAATATAATTGTGAAAGTTGGTGCGAAAATAATGCTGAGACGTAACATTGATGTTACGTTAGGCCTTGTGAATGGTACTATTCGGGAAATTGTTGGATTTTCTAAAGCACTGGAAGCTACTGGTGATATTGACACTATACAGTTTCGTTTATCAACTGGTCAGATATGTTCATTAGAAAGAGTTACTTCTAAATTCCAAGCAATGGATAAAGCGTTCGTCATTCGGCACCAATTTCCAATATCGCTTAGCTATGGTATCACTATTCACAAGTGTCAGGGGCTAAGTTTGAAAACGGTTATAGTCGACGTAGGTAACACTGTCTTTAGTTGCGGTCAGACGTACGTTGCACTATCACGTGTAGCTTCGTTGGACGGTTTGCATCTAATTAATTTCGATCCGTATTCTATGCAAGCTAATAAATTAGCTGTATTGGAATATAACAGATTAAGAAGCATTTATAGACCTGATTTGGCAAATATAAATTATATGATGGAGAGGAAACACAAAATCAGTGACAGATATTGGGCCGGACTACCAAAAGCGAGTATTGATGCAACGCATGCAGATAATAATCCGGTAATTGTGGTACGCTCCGTTAAAGGATTTTCTAATTCGGACCATGTATCCGCATACGCGAACGTAAGCATGCAATGTATGCTTCATTGCCAGATTATTCGTGAAAAAATGCTCAATCTCCAAAACAATGATGCGCTGAAAGCTTTGGCTCAAGTCTACATAAGTCAAGGAGTGGCACTCCTTAATTGTCTTGGGGTTAGGCAGTATTTAGGTGGAACTTTTATTGAAAGCCTTCCACAAGATGCAGCCGAATTTTTGCTCAGTATTATAAATAGTCACGACAGTATTAGACAAATCGTGGAACACGAGTTGACACATAAAATGCGCTGCAAAGTATGCCATCAAACGAGTGTCAGTACTGAGAAAAATGTAATTTGGACACTACCATTATGTGTACTAGAAGGAAAAAGTAAAGGTTTACAAGAAATAGTTAAGATGAATTCCGATTGGCACGAATTGGATGGTTCTCGATGCACCCATTGTGGAAGTAACGAGATGATATTTAAAACTGAGGTCACGACGGCTGGAAGTGTAATACTCATTCAATTACTACCCTTTCAAAAAAGGCAACACCAAATACTTAAGATTCCAAAATATAGTATCACAGGTGCACATACGTCGAAAATACTTATCGCCCAAAAAACATATAGAGCGATAAGCGCTATATTTTATCATCAATAAAATGATCAAAATAATAACCACGCTGGGCATTATACATGTTTTGTAAGAGATAAAAAAAATGCATTCATCAGCATTGATGATGAAAAGATTACGCAAAAAATTCAATGGCCGAGAGGTGCAAAAGATGCCTATATGTTCTTTTTTGAAGAACATGGGAAAAGATGATGTGATGTGAAATTTAACGTAATAAAAAAGTAGACAAATAGCCTATGTACGGACTCAGCATCAAATTTTAGAACAGCCAGCCTTTGTTCGCACATGGCGATAATTTTATAAGGAAATGTTTCTTGTTCGCATCTAGTCAACAATTCAGTGCTTGTCTCCACTAAGCGACAATTTTTTAAAGAACTGGATTAAAAATGTACTAGCATCGACTGAATTTAGCGGTACATTTGCTTCATTCAAAGCGTACCGGCATTGTTTGCATTTAGCTACATCCTTTGCGAAGAAGAGTGCCGTGTGAGCATCGCGTGACACCTTTGCAAAGAAGAGAGTCTCGTCTGCATTTAGCGACTCCTTTGCCAGGAAGAGTGCCCCGTCTGCATTTAGCGACTCCTTTGCAAAGAAGATGACTCCGTCTGCCCCGTGCGACACCCTTGCAAGGAAGCGTGCCCCGTCTGAATTTAGCGACTCCTTTGCAAAGAAGACGATACCGTCTGCACCAAGCGACTCCTTTGCAAAGAAAATGACCCCGTCTGCACCAAGCGACTCCTTTGCAAGGAAAATGACCTCGTCTGCACCAAGCGACTCCTTTGCAAGGAAAATGACCGCGTCTGCATCGGGCGATAACATTACAAAAACACAACTAATATTCTGCATTTAAAAGAAATCCTAGACAAAAATTATACCCCATTCTACCTTCCAAAACACGATATTTAATTCAAACGTTAAAAAAAAACTCCATGTATTCTTAAAAATGAACCATCAAGGATGCACATCACCCCAAAAAGACATTCATCTGCATATCGAGTGACAATATTACAAAAACAAAGTCACAGCTAGCCACGCCAAAAAGTATTTCGCATTTAAAAGAAATGCTACACAAACATTATCCGCCTTACTTCCCAAAACACGGCATTCAAATGTTAAAAAAAGCTCCAAGTGTTCTTGAAAATTAACCATCAAGAAAGCATCATATTCCCTCAAAAAGACATTCATCTGCATAACGAACGACAATATTACAAAAACAAGGATATATCTAGCACGAAAAAGTATTCTGTGTTTAAATGAAATCCAACACAAAAATTGACCCCCCTATCTTCCAGAACACGACGTTCAAATGTTAAAACAAGAAAGCAAGTATTCTTGAAAATGAACTTGCAAGAAACCATGATGTCAACCAAAAAAGACATTTTTCTGCATCGAGCGACAATATTACAAATATAAAGATACATCTAACACCAAAACGTATTCCGCATTTAAAATAAATCATCCTACACATAAATTATCCTCCCTATCCCCCAAAACACGGCATTAAAATTAAAATGTAAAAAAAGAGGCACCAAATATTCTTCAAAATAATAATTATATGTAGAAAGTATACATTTCAAAAAGACATTCATCTCCACCGAGTGACAATATTACAAAAACAAAGATACATTTAAACCAAAAAGGTATTCGGTATTTAAAAGAAATCCTACATCCTATACAAAAATTACACTTCAAAACACGTACTTGCAATCTGAAAGAAGCACTGAGGAGTTTTCACAATGTTATATACTGTAATGAATAAAGAATATTCTTGAATTGAATGAACGACCAAAAAAGCACGATATCACCCCTCCCCCCGCCCTACTTCCCTGTCGCCCAAAAATGACATTCAAATGTTAAAAATTAATATGAACCGTATAGAAAGTATACATTTCAAAAAGACATTCGTCTCCATCGAGCAACAATATTACAAAAATTACAAAAACAAAGATACATTTAATACCAAAAAGGTATTCGGTATTTAAAAGAAATTCTACATCCTATACAAAAATTACACTTCAAAACATGTAATTGCAACCTGAAAGAAGCACTGAGGAGTTTTCACAATGTTACATACTGTAATAAATAGAGAATATATTCTTGAATGAACGACCAAAAATGCATGATATCAGCCCCCCCCCCCAACACCCCCCCCCCCCCGACATTAAAATGTTAAAAAATGCGCCAAGTAGTTTTGTCTACCTCTCTACAGTTTAATCCCACAGCAAAATTTACCAAAAATATAAACGGATATCATTCAAAAGCCAAGCCAATCATCAAAATTAACAAAAAAATTAATCAAATTCCAAAACAATCAAAATGAAATAAAATAAAAAAAAGTCTACAAAAACTTGGCAAACTGGCCATGCGAATGACGATAGAGGGGTGTTTTGTCTCGGTCTTAATTACATCACGTTTCCACGCAGCCAGTTTGCCATTTTTGTAGACTTTATTTTATTTTATTTAATTTTGATTGTTTTGGAATTTGATTAATTTTTTTGTTAATTTTGATGATTGGCTTGGCTTTTGAATGATATCCGTTTATATTTTTGGTAAATTTTGCTGTGGGATTAAACTGTAGAGAGGTAGACAAAACTACTTGGCGCATTTTTTAACATTTTAATGTCGGGGGGGGGGGTGTTGGGGGGGGGGGGGGGTACATATATTCACTCCAACACAAATGCGTTTGGGGTCGAGTCAATCGACAGACATCGCGTGCAGCTCCATCTCGCTCTTATGTTACCGTCAAAATCTGTAGGTAACACGGCCAGCGACCAACTCGCGAAAAGTCACGTGGGTAGCCTAGCCCCTTAAACTGGCTCGACATTATACGTGCTGCCCTAACTGTAAGGGCTTTTACGCTAAAAGCAATTTACGCCATCACTTTCAAAAGTGTAAAAACGACGATGGTAACAATAATACAAAAAGTCGGGCTGTGCAAATTTTGGGCCGCCAAATCGTTGGCAGAATCCACAGCTCGGCGTGCGATACTTTAAGAAATCAAATATTCCCTATCTTAAGAGAAGATGATGTCGTTCGCATCATTCGATATGATGAACTAATAATCTCTTACGGTAACAAACTCTGTCGCAAATACAAGCCACAGCACCAGCACGATCTGATAAGATCACGGTTGAGAGCTCTGGGGCGATTCTTTATCGAAATAAAACCATTAAATAACAATATTACAAAATTTTCTGATATATATCAGCCGATTTATTATGATAATTGCGTCGAAGCAATCAATAAAACAGTCAAGTTTGATTCAAGGACACAGACATATGGCGCTCCTTCGGCGGCTACGCGAATGGGTACTCTAATAAAACAAGTCGGCCAGTTATTTATTACAAATTGCATAAAAGCTGACAATATAGAATTGAAAGATAAGGCACAGAATTTTCCACAAATTCTTGTTGAAGATTTTGCTACAGCAAAAAATGAAGTTGCGGAAGAAACGCGGACCGAAAGATATCGGCGTAAAAAGGTTGAACTTCCCAGCACTGATGATATAGTAAAACTGAATGAGTGTTTGTCGGTAGAAAGAAATATCGCGTATACGTCTTTGTTGGTGTCATTTTCTTACCAAGACTGGCTAAATCTATCTGAAGCCACTTTAATTCAAATGCAAATATTCGACCGCCGCCGAGCTGGCAAAATTGAAAGAGTCATGATTGATGATTTCAAGAGCCATACAGGGATTAATGAAACAAGGCATTCGGAAGTATTTAAAACCCTTCCTGATGTATCCCAAAAAGTAAGTTCCGCCTCATACATGCTATTTTACGTACTTATACAAAATGTTTCTATCAACTGAGCCTGATCATAACAAATAAGAGAAGTAATCTGCACTGTTTCAAAAACTGCATTGCCTTGTGCAATGAATCTTTCCTAAGTGCATCATTACACTTTACGATTTTCTTCTAGCTTTACCTGGATGCCAGTTACTAGAATCATCCTGTGTATACTATTGACTTTTCTTACAGTGTTTACAGAAAGAGAATAAACTGTTAAAAAATTATACTTCAAACAGCAATGCTATGTCTTGCTCCTGTTCCGACGTGCTACATATTCCCTTCCAAATTGCAGATTGTTTTCAGGTACCGCCAGTTTGAAATTCGGGGCAAGTTGGGCCGTACAGTATCAGTTATCATATCTAAGGAAATGTTACAATCCATTCAGTGTATTTTAAAGCATAGAGATGAAGCAGGTGTGCCAAAGGCAAATCCTTATGTTTTTGGCATTCCTGGATATGATAATGAACGATACAAATATCTTAGGGCATGCGAATTAATGCGCAAAATTTCCACTAAATGTGGAGCTTCAGTACCTGCAAATTTAAGGGGAACCAAATTAAGAAAGCACATTGCCACCGAATGCATTGCTCTTAATTTGTCTGACAACCAAGTCACCGATTTAGCTAATTTTATGGGACACCACGAACGTATTCATAAGAGCCATTATCGGCAGCCCATACCTGAACTGCAGATAGTCAGGATGTCGAAGGTTCTAGAATTTGCACAAGGCAAGGAGGACAGTGATGCAGAAGATTAGTAGTAGTAGTAGTAGTAGTAGTGAAGGCGAAGATGAGTATGCTATTCCTTCCAATCTGCCGAATATAGTTAGTCGAAAACAATATATGCAAGATTCAACATCGTCGGTCCGTAATGGACGGAGAAAACGCAGTAGTAAGTATAGTAACAATGACAAATCTAAGTTGCGGGGCTTACGCTGTGTAAATAAATTAGTATACTGTAACGGGGCCGTCTGCCCCGTCACTAACCGTCCCACTCGTCGCTCGCGCCCAGGCGCAGCTCAGCCCGCACGCTCGCTATCCGAACAGCCGTTACTCCAAGTGGAACCCCTAGGCCAATTTTACGTATACTAACTTGCCTTCGGGCACCGAGTCCTCAACAGGGAATCTATTAGTTGAGGCGACCTCGAGGGGAATAGGGACATGTCTTGTCGGAGCGAAGGAGCACCCAAAGCCGACGAGAGCTGTGGAGCGTGAGGCTGGCGCCCGTGTAGGAGACTCTTCCAAGTACGAGCGGGCGAGCGGGCCGAAGCACAGCCTGGGAGTTGCCGAACATAGAAGAAGGCCCGGCGACGTACAGCGGCGACCTTACCGGCGAGGGTCAAGGCCCAAGATCGGGTGTCCTAGGCGCGCTAAGACATCCGATCCACCCTCGAGATAGCGCGGCACCGAAAAGACCGACAAGACAAGGGAGGGTGCGCGGCGCGCGGGGCAAGCGATTAGGGAGCGCGTGCCGGCTCGTCACTCTTGTAGCGACTGTCCACGTGCGAGCGTACGATTTCGACTCTCTATCACTCTGAGCACTGTTACCGCGAGCGAATTGAGCTAGGACGAGCGACGAGCCGAGGACGGAAAGCAGCGTAGACGTAGTAGCGTCGACCTACACCCGGACGAGCCCGGAGACGAGAAGGCCGGACGGAAAGGAGGCTTGCGACCGATCAGACTAGATCCCGGTAAGCCCTGCGCACCCCTTTGTGTACGCCGATCCTTTTCCCGTGGTGTCTCGGTGCCGGTCGCGATTCCGCCTAGTTCGAAGGCTTTGGGGGATAGCCTTCCGCTATCCTGGGTTCCCTTGGGGCGACTCGTCTAGTCGCCAGGAGTCAGCGTAGTTTAAGTTAACTGTAAGGCCTTGGGCAGCCAGGAGCGACGCATCCACCGGCGACGCCTACTATTGTCTTTGTTCGGACGTGTGCCACGCGGCGAGCGGGGTACCCGACGTCAGAACAACCGACCGTCTGTCGACCGGACTAGTTCGAGGCGTTAGATAATAACAACGTAAACTAAGTCATCCACCGCGCGCGTATCATCCATCTAGGTTAACCTAGATTGTAGGCGGCTACGGGAAAGCCGAGGGATCGAGCCGCCCGTAGGCTCGATCGTAGGGTAATCTGAATAAATAACGAATAACTAGATCCCGCGTTTCGCATTCAAAGACCCGTTTCCCCACCAGTAGGAACTCCACGCCCGCTCCCTGCTGCTAGCCGGGAGGACACCAGCCAGGAGGCCAGGCGGACGAGCCGATCGTCTCCTTCGGGACAACCGTCCCCGTGCGCGGAGCATATAAATTCGGCCCTCTCGGGCCTGGCGCCCGCTTCGCGATTTTCAGGGCGACGACGGAGACGAGGCTCGGGACGACTGAGACCCTTGTGAGCGGCCAAGCCGCGGGGACTTCTTCCCCAGGAATTTCCCCTCACAATGGGTGCTTTCCATTTAGACACAGAGAGACACAGAGAGACACTGTGTTCGACTGTGTACGACACAGAGAGACCCGGCCGTGCACACTGGGTACATACACGGTGTTCCATTTGATCTAGCTCAGAGCGTGTCTCTCTGTGTCTCTCTGTGTCGCCTAAATGGAAAGCACCCAATACTTATAAAAATGTCCCGCCAGAACACAAAATGTTGCGATTTTATGTTTAACGTTGTGACGGGGCAGAGTCGCCCCGTCGCAAGAACCGCTCGTCGCTCGCACGTAAACACGCTCGCTACGTACGTCCGCTGACTCGAACAGCCGTCACTCCAAGGGACACCTCTTAGATCGAAGCGCGTAGACTAACTCGCCTTCGGGCAACGAGTCCTCGACAGTTAGAACGAGACGAGGTGGCACCGAGGGGTCAAGGAGTATGTCCCGTTGGCATAAGGAGCGACAGGGCCGATGGGAGCTGCGGAGGGAAAGGTCGAAGTCCAGCGGAAGCGCTCATCCCCTGTGACAACAAGACGACAAAGCCACGATGCAGCCTGGGAGAAGGCCGACTTCGGCGAACGAAGATCGGCAAGCGTACCAGCGACTCCTGCCCTACCGACAGCGGTAGAGGTCCAGGCCGAGGGACTTAGGCGCGCTAAGTTACCCGGCAACCCCTCGAAACGGCGCGGCGCTGATGGACTAGCGGGAGGGGCGCGCGCGGGGCTAGAAATTAGGGAACGCGCAGGCACTCGTCACTCTTGTAGTGACGAGCCAATCGAGCGGACGTAGAAATCCCAGACATTTTTGTGTGCGGAACGAGCGAACGAGCGAGAGGGTCGGAACCACACATCGACGAGCGATTCCCCGGACGATTTTCCGAATATCCCGGAGGCTTAGAGAATCTCGGAGAAAGGCGAGAAGCAGCGAACGACCGGAAGCCCCGCGCGTCCCTTTGTTCTTTGTACTTCCCGTTCGAGTCTCGGTGCCGGCCGTAGGCTCTCCTTGTTCGAAGCAGCGATAGGCAGCCCGCGGGCCAGCCCGGTGTCCCTTGAGGTGACTCTTCTAGTCACCAAGAGTCAAGTAGTATAATTAGATCATAAGGTTTCGGCCGAGAAACGGACGTACGCCCGCCATTGTGGCGGCATCCCGATCGAACGTGGATCACACAAACGCGCGAGGCATCGGGCCTTTTCTTTGTAACCGAACGAACAGCTAGTTCGCGTACGAGTTCGTAACCTTTGCCGGAGCACCGTAGCTCTTAAACTCATCCGCGTACGCCCATCGTGTCACGCAGGATTAAGGTTTAGATTGTAAGCGGCGGCGGGAACGCCGAGGTGCCGGGCCACTCGTAGGTCTGGCTATTTTGTGATCGGCCGAGCGACGGCCTGCCCAAGCGAGGGCCCTTGAAATTGCCAACACTTTCGTGCAATAAACGTCCATTGTTACCCAACCGTGTGGGTTGTCGATTCGCCTCTCCTTCTTCCCCGACAGCTAGCCGGGAGGATCCACCACGAGGAGTACCGGCGGACGAGCTAGCTGCCCTCGATACCAGCTTCCCCTCAGCGCGACTGTAGACATTCGGTTCCGTCCGCGGAACCTGGCGCCCGATTCGCGTTTTCAGGGAGTCGAGAACCAGCGGCCGATAGCCAGGCCGGCTATTATGCAGGCAGAATTTCCGAGCGGCTAATTCACGGACGGCCGAAGGGAAAACCCCTCATAACGTCTTCTGATCCATATATTGTAGCATCTCCCTATGGCCGCACAAAAAGGGTTCGCTGGAGTACCGGGAAAAAAAATGTTATTCTCACTGGATTCAAAAAAGAAATGGCGAATCGTCAATTACCGAGTATGAAAGCAATCAACCAGTTGCGCGATCGTAACCCTATATTACAGCAACGAACGGGACCCCAAATAAAATCTTGGATGCATAATTGCATATCTGGGAAAACAAAACTGTAATTGGGGAGTTGCAATGCAATGCAACCATGCAATCTGGTTCTTTGACATGTATATAGTACTTATCTCTAGCTTACTATAGTTTAGTATCCAGTGTATATAGTAGTATGTGTGGCAACACTGAGCAGTAGCTTGGTTCTGTTTGTTATAGCCAGTATTTTTATTTCAAATTGGTACAGTTTATTGACCAACAGTCACTGGAATGTTTCCATGGACTGTTACAGTGCAGTTTACAATTTCGCAGTTGTTTTCGGTATTTAGAGTAGAGTTAGCGGTGCCAATTTTATCTTAGACTTAATGTATATTATAAGTTAGTGGCGATCTTCTAAGGGGGTTCGGTTAAATTTCTATTTTGTTTTTAACAATGTAGGTGGCGATGTTCATACATTCTTCAGAGAGTGTTTCTGCGAAATATTCTAGGATGTTGTGTTTTCTATATTTGGATACCTTTTCTCTTCCAACGGAGTGGTGTGGGCATTCCCGTATAAGATGTTCTAGGGTTTGCGAGGGCCAACCGCAAGTGCACTGCTCACTATCGATGAAGCCTATTTTAAATAGGTTGTTTCTGGTGTTGAAGTGTCTGGATCTTATTCTGTTGATCACTGTGGTTAGATGTCTGCTTACTGAGCTTTTTGCAAACCAGGGCTTCTTACGAGATTTGTATATGTGGGAGAAGTATTCCCGTCCTTTGATTCTTCCCAGTATTTCTAGGTTGTTAAAGTGATTTGTCCACATATGATCTTTGAATAGATGTATGCAGTCAGTGTGAGGTATCTTATCATTCTTTTTGTTTAAAGTTTGGTCGGAGGTGTTTCTATTGTCAGCAGCCCTTTTGGCAAGGTGATCTATGCTATCATTCATTTGTATGCCAACATGTCTGCTATAGCCAGTACTTGCAAAGTTCTATATATATAAAATATACATATGTAGTGTTGGATAGTGTTCCTTAGTAGTTAACATTTTTAAGTTCATCCACGTGATCACCCGCGCGTGATAGCATAAAGTAATTATAAAAGGTTTAAATTCACTTTAAAATAATATAATACCTAGACTCTTAATAATTGTATACAATAATGGGTCTGGCATTACTATAATTAAATAAGTTAACTTACCGTAAATGTATTATGCATATTATGACATAGAAAGAAAATTTAGTCTTTCCAATCATATGTTGTTGGAGTGTAACAAAGCGGGCCACCAAGTACTTCTCATGCAACACATAGATTTATTGACCGAAGGGAAACACTGTTCCCTCGATCTTGGTGAATCTAATTGTATATGTAAATCTTAATGCAAAGACACCTGTTTGTATTCAAAGGGAGGGGCATGATGGTTTAGAGATTCTTTATCGTCGTCGCGTATGTGCATCTATGCGCTTTGTACGTGCACACATTCTCGGATTTCATATTCTTTGTTGAAGAAGACTTTAACATTAGTGAGCAATTGATGTATATTTCACACTAATGGGTATTTTTGATATTGTACATGTATTATATTATATTATATAAATTATATAAATGCGCTTAGTGTATTTATGGAAACAGAGTGCAAACAAGCCTCCTATATACTATATCCACATTCTAACTTGACTCACCTTCTACGATTTCACATTAATCATAGATGGACTCTGTTCACGAATTTGTACTTGGCCCAGGTCTGTACATTTTCAATGCTTTTTGTGGGGATTTCAGTTCCTTCGTATAAACATAATTGTATGTAACCATATACATACATACATGATCCGTTAACTTATATTTACGTGTATGTACTCTCTCTCTCTTTTTCACGAAGTGCAATCTATAAGTGTACACATCACGTTAATAAATCAGCAACAAATAAGAAAAATTGCGCCCATCAATCAATTTATTAAGCGAATATACAGCAAACACTGTCTCCCATTTGAACCGAATGTTCCTTGTCGAATTCATGAAGAATAATATGTGTTCCTAAAAGTAAATATCATATCGACTGGAAAGGGGTATACAAACATCGTACTAAGCTTCTACAGATTGTGCCTTTTCAATCGAGATCTGCGGAATATGTAACGGTGAAATCATTATGATCAGTATGCGCTATGGATTCGTCGTGTGAAGACGTAAGTACCTTTTCCATTTTGCTGAAATATGTGACAGAATATCTGGCCGCGTAATTTTCCACATAATGTTTTCTACTGCGCTCACTTTCGGCTTCTTTCTCGTACCTCTCGCGACGTTTACTGCGCTCAATTTCTATGTTTGCCGCATAATCCTCCTGTTTTCTACTGCGCTCACTTTCGGCTTCTTTCTCGTAACTCTCGCGACGTTTACTGCGCTCAATTTCTATGTTTGCCGCATAATCCTCCTGTTTTCTACTGCGCTCACTTTCGGCTTCTTTCTCGTACCTTTCGCGACGTTTACTGCGCTCAAATTCTATGTTTGCCGCATAATCCTCCTGTTTTCTAATGCGCTCACTTTCGGCTTCTTTCTCGTACCTCTCGCGACGTTTACTGCGCTCAATTTCTATGTTTGCCGCATAATCCTCCTGTTTTCTACTGCGCTCACTTTCGGCTTCTTTCTCGTAACTCTCGCGACGTTTACTGCGCTCAATTTCTATGTTTGCCGCATAATCCTCCTGTTTTCTACTGCGCTCACTTTCGGCTTCTTTCTCGTACCTTTCGCGACGTTTACTGCGCTCAAATTCTATGTTTGCCGCATAATCCTCCTGTTTTCTAATGCGCTCACTTTCGGCTTCTTTCTCGTACCTCTCGCGACGTTTACTGCGCTCAAATTCTATGTTTGCCGCATAATCCTCCTGGTTTCTACTGCGCTCATTTTCGGCTTCTTTCCCGTACCTCTCGCGACGTTTACTGCGCTCAATTTCTATGTTTACCGCATAATCCTCCTGTTTTCTAATGCGCTCACTTTCGGCTTCTTTCTCGTACCTCTCGCGACGTTTACTGCGCACAATTTCTATGTTTGCCGTATAACTATCGCGCTTTCTAGTACACTCATTTCGGCGAGTTGCAATCAACGTTTCAAAACACAACGTTTCAAATAACGGCAAGAATCAAATTACGCGGCCAGATATTGTCTACCAATTTATTAGTAGTTATTGGTAGTTAATACAATTGGTATTTATGTAGATGTACGACGATGTATAATAACATATTTAAATAACTATCCCATTGTTTTCTGCAGTTTCGAAGGCTATTCGAAGAGCCGGAAACCCCGGAGCCGCGTGCTGCCAGCAGGGAAGACCGACCAAATGGTATGTATAATGTGAAGGTGTATAGTGTCCTCAGTTGTATGTATGTTTGTTTGTATGTTTAAATAATAGATCAGATAGCGGGTCTGGATAGTGGGACCCTAGCACAGAGGGAGAGCGAGCCAGCAGCGGAACACCGACAACCAATTGCTGCGCCGCCACCACGGGCCTCAAGTAAGTAGCAGTTCGGTTGCAGTTGCCATATTATGTGTGTAATGTAACAATTCATTAATAAGACTGAACCTTGTATTGTTTCAGGAGGGAGAGGGAGAGGTTGGTCCAGGGCCAGATGGGCAGCCCGACGCCGCCAACAACACGACACAGAGGAGAGAGCCGAACGCGAGCAACGGCGTAACGAAATGAGCCGAAACCGACATAACCGCGGAGGACGGGGCGGCGGTTATCATCGAAACAACACCCACTGGCGGGGCCGTGGCCGGGGCATGTACCGGGGCCAAAGGGGCGGTGGCGGCGCCGGCTTCAACGGCCACTCTCAGGGACTCCAGACAGAGTCACGGAGACGAGCCAATGTCGCTGCCTGCATCGAGGCAGCGATAAAATCAACATTGGAGGCCACATTCCAAGAGTATAGGCGATAATAAAAATATACATGTACATAGAATATAATATAATATAATAAAATATACATTTTGACATATAATATAATATAATATAATAAAATATACATTTACATACATTATAATATAATATAATAAAATATACATTTACATATAATATAATTAGTCAGTCAATTAGTTTTATTATTCCCCTTAGGGTTATAATTCTATATAATCCTTACTCACTACCTTAGCCTATCTTAACCCTATCTTATTCACTACCTCCCTCCATCTCTCCCCTCGCTTTCCTCTTGCCTTTCGCTCGCCTCTCGCCGCCCGCTCGCCTCTCGCCACTCTCTCGTCTCTCGCGCGCCACGCTCGTCCTCTCCCCTTCCGCTCCACTCCACACATCCATCCATACTCTCCTCACCTTCTCGCACACTCATCCCTCCATTGCTCTCACACACACGCCCTTGGACTTCCATTTCCGCTCTGTCTCTTTCCACCCATTCGTTTATTTCCAAGTCCTTCCATTCTTCTTCTCCCCTCATACATTCTAGCCTCCTCAGCCACCCCTCTCCGTCTCCCCCATCTATGAGTACCTCATCCGCCATCTCCCTCCAGCCCTTTTCCTTTCCCCATCCCACGCACTCCTCCCATACATGCTCCCACGTTTCTTCCTTCCTTCCACAAATCCTACATTCCTGGACAACTACACAAGGACTATCAGTTCACTACTCCGTGCGACAACCGCACGGAACGACTACAGTACGCGACTCGACACGACTGACAGCCGAGCCGACTGCATCTATGCAGTCTGTCGCACACAACCGGATGGTGACCTACACAAATGAACACCGATAGAATAGCGATAACATTTATAGTGTTGGAAATGAAGATAATTACCAGGAAAATCATTCTCTATTAGGTTTTAAGTTATGCTAGCTAATTGTACATTTCCGTCTATTTATAGTTGATATAAAAACACGCGTGAAGACGTTCATTCTCGATTCACTTCTCACCGCATTTGTGCCACACTTTTAAGTTATATTAAAAATTATATTCAATGATATTTTAATTAATATAATTATTAATAATTATTAAAAACCTAAATTATAAACATTGTAATGAAAGACACCGAACTCCGGCATAAGAATTTTGCGGTGTATTGATTTTTAAAGAAAATGTGATTTTACATAAGAGCGGTTTGGCCGCGGCCACGCGTTCAAGATTTGTAATGCAAGGATTAGGAATCGAGGAAAACGCGGACCAAGAAAATACATACGTACAAAAGTCACATTTATTCTGTCTTCTTTATTATATATATAATAATATGTATTTACTTAACACTGTACCATTGAAGAGAATTCATAGTTGAATAGAGTGAAAAGTATTGTAGTTCGAAACAATAAGAAACGTATATGTGTATCATTGGAAAATATGTTCGGTTAGACGCCACGCATTCATCGAAAAATGGCTTCGACAGTATGTATTCGGATTCTAGTCAATTAATTATACGAAGTAACATAAATGTGTGTGTAGGCTCGCGTGGCTCGTAAAACCCGAGGAGACTAAAACATTATTCAAGACACAAATAAAGACTTTCACACTTTATCTTAAATGTCATTGACGGGTAAGCAGTCACAAACACGCTCGCCGTATGCTAAATAGATGAACCGATATATAATCCTAAACGGAAAATGTGATCCTCCCGTAAAATTCTCTCATTATCAATTTCTCCAACTTGCACAATGCTAGCGCGCGCTTCTTGTTGGACAAGACGAGCTCGCACCTGTTGTCGTCGCAGCCCCTAAATATATATGTATTAAATATAAAATTAGTTTTCTCAAGATTATCGTATAAATATATAGAGTCAGTCACCTGATATCAATCTCCTGTAGAAATATATATTGCCACATCTTCACCAATGATTCCGCTTTCAATCATTCTTGACAGCATGTATATACTCGCACTTGGGCATTGGGTTGCTCGGCTCAGTTCCTCAGACTCCACTTCTCACGTACCAGGTTCCTGAATAAATCAAAAAACAATATAAAAAAATATATTAGTACATTGTAAGACACAAATATGGAGCTCTCAAGGCATATAATACTCACTGCACAAGATTTCTTGCTTTGATCGGCTGGTGGGTTCCTGAGAATATAGACGAGCGTCGAGGAGATGTTGCTGGGTGAGTCCCCGACGATCAAGGCAACGACTGATTTAGTAGACGTAATATCTGTTTTTATCAATGAGAAGATCCACATCGATCACATGTAATTCCCCTTGTTTTCCGATGGAAAAATGTATTATCAATTAATGCCTGCAGCGTGGTTTTCCCTTTTATCTTTATCATTGACCCTATTGGCAACAAAACTGTATGAGTTTGCTCAGATGTAATTATAGTGTCGCCACACTCTGAATTTGAGCACCGTACTTTATTCGTTATTTCATTTTGCAAAACATTTTATGAGGGGGTTTCCCTTCGGCCGTCCGTGAATTGGCCGCTCGGAAATCCTGCCTGCATAATAGCCGGCCTGGCTATCGGCCGCTGATCCTCGACTTCCTGAAACGCGAATCGGGCGCCAGGTTCCGCGGACGGAACCGAATTTCTATGTTCGCGCGTGGAAAAGCTGGTATCGAGGGCCGCTGGCTCGTCCGCCGGTACTCCTCGTGGTGGATCCTCCCGGCTAGCTAGAGAGAGGGGTTCCTGTCGGGAAGAAGGGGAGGCGAATCTACAACCCACACGGTTGGGTAACAAGATCGTTTATTGCACGTTGGTTACTGCGTGTTTACGGGCCCTCGCTTGGGCAGGCCGTCGCTCGGCCGATCACAAAATAGCCGGACCTACGAGTGGCCCGGCACCTCGGCGTTCCCGCCGCCGCTTACAATCTAGACCTTAATTCTACGTGAGATGATAGCGTACGCGGATGATTCTAGGAGCTACGGTGCTCCGGCAAAGGTTACGAACTCGCACGTTAACCAGCTGTTCGTTCGGTTACAAAGGAGGCCCCGATGCCTCGCACGTGGGTGTGATTCACGTCCAGGCGGACTGCGCCACAATAACGGCGTACGTCCGTTCCTCGACCGAAACCTTAATGTCTAATTAGGCTAGTTGACTCTTGGTGACTAGAAGAGTCACCTCAAGGGACACCGGGCTGGCCCGCGGGCTGCCTATCGCTGCTTCGGACAAGGAGAGCCTACGGCCGGCACCGAGACTCGCACGGGAAGGACAAAGAAACAAAGAACAAAGGGACGCGCGGGGCTTACCGGTCGTACGCTGCTTCGCCTTTCTCGCCTCTCTCCGAGATCCTTGAAGCCTCCGGGATATTCGGGAACTCGTCCGGGAAATCGCTCGTTAGCGCGTGGTTTGGATCCTCTCGCTCGTCCGCTCGCTCCGCACACAAAAGGTTCGGGATTCGCTACGTCCGCTCGATGGGTTCGTCACTACAAGAGTGACGAGTTCCTACGCGTTCCCTAATTTCTAGCCCCGCGCGCGCCCCGCGCCCCTCCCGCTAGTCCTGCAGCGCCGCGCCGTGTCAAGGGGTTGCCGGGTAACTTAGCGCGCCTAAGTCCCTCGGCCTGGGCCTCTACCGTTGTCGGTAGGGCAGGAGTCGCTGGTGCATTTGCCGATCTTCGTTCGCCGAAGCCGGCCTTCTCCCAGGCTGCATTGTGGCTTTTGTCGTCTCGCTGTCACAGGGGATGAGCGCCTCCGCTGGACTTCGACCTTTCCCTCCGCAGCTTCCATCGGCCCTGTCGCTCCTTATGCCAATGGAACATACTCCTTGCCCCTTGGTGCCACCTCGTCTCGTTCTCGCTGTCGAGGACTCGTTGCCCGAAGGCGAGTTAGTTTACGCGCTTCGATCTAGGAGGTGTCCCTTGGAGTGACGGCTGTTCGAGCCGGCGGACGTGCGTAGCGAGCGCGTGTATGTGCGAGCGACGAGCGGTTCTTGTGGCGGGGCAATTCCGCCCCGTCACACTCTCCCCTCCCTGGAGTGAGCCCCCGGCTCGCCGCCTCGCGCCCCTCGCTCCCCGCCGTCTCGGTGCCGTGGCTCCAAGGGCCTCTGTCAGCTGGTATCCCCACCACCTATGATAATCGGCCCAACAATACAATTACGGACGGGAGTACAAACATATGGCTCTTATAATTACGGGTTGGTGTAAATCAGGTACATGATGACTAGGGTGTTGGATTCCGACGGATAGGACTGGAAAAATTTCTAGCAGAGTCCAGCTCTGCCGTGGCCATCCTTTTCCGCGAATCTGGACGGTGTCTTCAGTCTTCTTGCTTCTCTCTTGCTTGATGTCTTCGGTCTTCTCGCTTGGCATCTTCAGTCTTCCGGCTTCTCTCTTGCTTGGGTCAGGGCTGATACTAGTAGTATTCTAATATCCGCTCCCTTACCCTCCCGGAGGACATGGCCTTGCGGCCGGTGGCGTGGTCCTCTTTTCTGGAGTCGGCCGATGGTCTGCCGACTCGTCCCGGGATCGGCTGGTGGACTGCCGATCCCCCCTTGGATCGGCCGATGTTCTGCCGATCCTCTACTCTTCATCTCCGTCGACGCCCGGTGTTACTGCGCCCCTTCCGTGGCTACGGGTCGCCCCCGTGGCGCACCCCGTCTGGCTTCGCCGCGTTGGCGGACGGCCGTCCTACTCGCGCTCGCGCTCCCTGCGCTCCCGGAGCTCGCGGGCGCGGCACGCGTTCTCCGCGCTCAGCTCGTGCCACGGCTCGTGGCGGTAGGGGCAGCGGTGAGTCACTGCCCCTTGGTAGCCGCAGCGGCGGCAGTAATCCCGGCGTGGTGGGTGCGGACATTCCGCCTGGCGGTGTCCGGGCTGGCCGCAACTCCAGCATTCGGCCGTCATGGTGGCGGGCCGCACAATCGGCCCCATCAGACGCGGCCGGTGCGGGTCACCCGCCGGTCGGTCGCCCGTCCTTAGCGGCTTGGGTAGAGCCGGGAGGCCCATGGCCCTCAACTCGGCCTCTACCTCCGCCTGGAGGCGTTCCGCCTCCCTCTTCTTAATTCCGATAGCCCGGAGTGCCTCCTGCCGCCTCTCCCAGGCTGCCCGGTGGGCCTCGGCCTCTTCCAGGGCGCGGCGGGCCACGTAGCAAAGACGGAGGGCTTCCCAGCCCTCCGCGATGCCGACCCACTGGGCTTCCTCCCCCTCGTGGAAGCCCAGCCAGTGCTGGTCTCGCAGCATCTCCGTTGTTCCGCTGTGACGGACGTCCGGGTGGTCGGCTATTCGACGGGTGTTCTAGGGAGATAGGCAGGGGAAACATAGGAATGACTGACACGATTCTACCACCACGCACCTGAGTTGACCTTTTGCTAGTTACTCCCGTCTTACTTGGCCACGTACGGTTTCAAATCTTGAACGTGGATCACACCTGCTGGCTTACCGTCGATCGTCTCGCATTCGTATACGAGGGCGGATCGGACCTTGGAGACTACGAAAGGGCCGTGGAACCTGGTTGCTAGCTTAGCGGCGACATTGTTCGCCGCTGACGAGAGTACGTGTTGACGTTTCAACACTCGGTCGCCGATGCCGAATTTTCTCGCACGTCGTCCGCGGTTATAATACCTGCTCTGGGACTGATAAGCGGACTCTAGATTTTCGAATACCCAGTGGCGTATCTCTCCCAGTCGCTTCATTCTAGCGGCCCAGGAATCTCTGTCGACCGGTGGCCACGCGTCTTCGCCGCCGGTCGCCCCCTCCCTCCCTAGAAAACAGCGTGGAGGTAGCGGTTCGCGGCCGAGATTTAAGAACGCTGGTGAGGCTTGGAGCGTGGAGTGTTTCGCCGTGTTATACGCGAATTGGAACTTGGCTAGGTGTACGTCCCAATCGCGGTGGTCGTTTTGTATAAATGATACGATCATTGTTTTTAGTACCCGATTGACTCGTTCGACCGGGTTCGCCTGTGGGTGATACGGCGGTGTCATTGCGCGTTTCACTCCGTACTCTTTCGCGACTGTGCCGAGCGTTTGGTTGACAAATTCGGTGCCGTTGTCGGTCAGCAATACTCTGGGAACTCCCCATCGTGAGAAAACTAGGTTTTCGATCGCTTCGGATATCTTTTTCCCGTTCGATTTTCGTAAGGGCGCTACCTCGATCCACTTCGTGAACAGGTCCTGGATCACTAATATATACATGTATCCGGCCCTACTCCGCGGGAGCGGTCCCATAATATCGGCCGCGATCACCGACCAGGGTTCGTTCACGAAATGTTTGCCCATCTCGCCCGCCGGCGCGCCCTGCTCTACTTTCGTAAGTTGGCACGTCTCGCACGCTCGCACATAGGTCGCGACGTCTTTATACATTTTCGGCCAGTAATATCGTATGGCCAGCCGTTCGTACGTTTTCTCGCGCCCAAGGTGTCCGGCTTCCGGTGTATCGTGCGCTTCCGAGAGGACGTCCTCTTTTTCTCCGTTCCGCGGTACTAGTTTCCACTCGTCCCGGTCGTCTCCTAGGAGGTCTCGCGCGATCGCGTTCGTCCGTCGATAATACAGGCGATTTCCTTCTAATTTCCAGTCTTTTTCCTGCAGTGGCTCTTTCTGTACTCGCGTGATTTTCCTGTCGTACCATGTGTCCGGACGCGACGTTAGGGCTGCGATTCGTTCGGTCGCTTGTGATTCGAACATCCTCGCGAATGCTCGCGTTACTACGCGCCCGCTCTCTGGTTCGTCTTCGTCCGAATCGCTCGCGTACGTGTTCTCAGCTTCCGGTATTCGCGACAGCGCGTCGGGTACTTTATGTAGCGCGCCTTTACGGTGTACGATTTTAAAGTCGAATTCCTGAAGCTGGAGTGCCCATCTCCCTAATCGGCCGGCCGGGTCTTTCAAATTCGTGAGCCACTGGAGGCTACTGTGGTCGGAAATTACGGTGAATGTATATCCCTCTAGATAACAGCGGAACTTTTTGATCGCCCATATTACGGCTAGGCATTCCTGCTCGGTCGTTTTATAGTTTCGCTCAGCTGATGTTAACGAGCGGCTCGCGAACGCGACGACTCTCTCTATCCCGTCGATCGTTTGCGTGAGTACCGCTCCTAGGCCGACCATACTCGCGTCGGTTTCCAGGACGAATGGAATTTCAAAGTGCGGATAGGTTATAACCGGGGTTGTGGCGACCGCTTCGCGCAGGGATTCGAACGCTTGTTGACGCTCGGTCGTCCACTTCCAGGGCTCGTCCTTTTTCAGGAGTTGGTGCAGCGGGGCTGCCACGGTCGCGAAATTCGGAACGAATCTTCGGTACCAGGAAGCCATACCAAGGAATCGGCGCAGTTGGTGTATCGTTTTCGGGGCCGGGAACTCTATTATCGGGCGTATCTTCTCGAGGTCAACCTTCAAGCCGTCCGCGTGTACCACGAATCCCAAGTACCGAACTTCCGGACGGCAGAACTCGCATTTATCCGGGTTTACAGTGAGACCGGCTTCTCCGATTCTATCTAGCACCGTGTGGAGCCATTTAAGATGCTCATCGAACGTTTCGGTGACGATAATTATATCGTCTAGGTACGCAAAGGCATAGGGTTCCATCTCCGGGCCTATCAGTCGATCGAGTAACTTTTGGAAAGTTGCGGGCGCTCCTGTCAGGCCGTACGGCATTCGCGTAAAATGGAATAATCCGCGTCCCGGTACCGTGAAAGCTGTTATTTCTTTGCTGGCTTCGTCCAGCGGAATTTGGAAATAGGCCTGACTAAGATCGAGTGTCGAAATATATTTGGCCGCGCGTAGTTTATCGAGGATGCTTGTCATAATCGGTAGCGGATAAGCATCCTTTTTGGAAACCCTATTTACCTCCCTGAAATCGAGGCAGAACCTATATTTCCCGTTCGCTTTGCGTACCATGACGATTGGGCTCGACCATTCGCTGTTCGATCGTTCGATAAATCCGTCCGCGAGAAGTCGGTCCACCTCGGCGTAAATCGCTTCTTGTACTTTCGGGGACACTTGGTAATAGCGCTGCTTGATCGGTTTATGACCTGCCACGTCGATGCGGTGTTTTATTAATTCCGTTCGCCCCGTCACCTGCTCGAGGAGGCCTACGCGTTTCTCCAAAAATTGGTGTAGTCGCTCGGTTTCCGATTCCGTTAGTAATTTTATTCCGGAACACCTTGGGTACGTGTTCGTTAATCCAGGTAGGAAGTCGAATTTCTGTTCCGGATTCTCACAGAAATACCAATTCTTCGCTCGGTAGTCCGCGATTATGCCAAAGGCTGCGATCGCTGTTATTCCGAGAATTACCTCTCCGGAGAGTGACTCTAATGTTTACTCTTGCCGTCGCGGCGGCCTTCGAGCAGTCGGTCTGGCCGTTGCCGAGAACGTAATATTTTGGCTGAGTCGGACGGATGGTCAATCGCGCGGCTAGTTTTCTCACTAGGGTTGGGCTCAGGAAGTTATCGCTTGCTCCCCCGTCTACGAAAGCTGACACGACGTAATCTTCGATTCGCGCGTCCACGTATAATAGCGTGGGTTTTATTCGCGCTCGTACGGGCGGTCGGAGATCTAGCGAGTCGCACGAATCGCTTGAGTCGCTCGCTTCCCGATCCCCATCGCTACCGGCTGCTATCGCCCCGCTTAGCGCCGGCCGTCCTGGTTTCCCGAACAATTGGGACAATTATTCGTCGGCGCTCCCGGCGTATCGCACCGATAACAATGGTTGGCCTCCGGCGCCACGCAGCCGTTACTACGGTGTCCCGTTGCTCCGCAGTTCCAACATCGAACCTGCTGCCAGCCTTCGAACCCGCGTCTTTTCGCGCTCGCGCCGCCGGATCGTCGGCCGTTTCCGCCTCGTTCGGTCGCGCCCGTCTTGCCTTTTTCCGCGATCTGGGCGATTGCCCCTTTAGATGCTTTCTGCGGTCTCTCGGATGTTGTCGTGGTTTCGTCCGCGCCTAGCACACCGAAGATGCCTTCCACCTTCTCGGCCTGTCTCCCTAGTTCGTACGGAGTGGTGAACGAGTCGATCGGTATGTAACCGCTGAGGCGGGGGTTCATGTGCGTATACAGGAGCTGGAGTATCTGAGATTCGGTCATAGGCGGATCCATATTCCGGCAAGTCGATATTACGTCCGCGTGAAAGGATAGGTATGGCTCGCCCGGACGTTGTTTCCTGTTTACCGCGTATGCGAGGTTCTCGCCTAAGGTCGTACGCGCGAATCTACGGCGAAGGCCTCTTTCGACCGCTTCCCATGAATTTAAGCCTTCCTCCAGTGTGGCGAACCACATGAAGGCGTCGCCTCTTAGCAATATCGGCGCGCACGTGAGGAGTTCATCGTCTCGCACCGGGTATATTTTGCGGAAGGCTTTTACTTGCGCTAGGAAAAGGTTTAGATTTCCGACCGTGTCGCCCGCGTATTGTATATTCCACTTCCGGATGGTAGTTTGGAAGTTATTTGTCGGGGGTGGGGTTCGTTCGGCGTGCGCGCTCTGTCTCCCTATCGGACGTCGCGTGCTTTCCTCTCGCCACCCCTCCCAATGCGTGGCTTCTGGCGCGATTGTCACTCGCCCCGGGCGCGTAGGTCGTGTCGGTCGAGCATTCGGAGACGATGTTTGCATTTCCGCGTGAAAAGTCTTCCGCGGGTATTCTTCTCTCTCTAACCTTGCCTGCGCGAGGCCGGTTGTAACGAATTCCATTCCGTCCGAAAAATCTAATTCCGAGGTGCGTACCGGCACCACGCGGCGTTTTGCGCCTAGCCCTATTCCTCCTACCGCGCCTTCCCCGTCCGAATAGTCCGGCTCGAGTTCCCCCTCTCCTTCGCTCGCTACCTCTATCTCCGGCGGCCCGTCCGCTCGGTCTTGCGCCACAATGGCGTCCGCGAGGCGATCTCGTCGCTCCTCTCCCGTTCCCTCCGTGCTCAGCGCTCGCTCGGTAAGGCGGCGCTCCACGCTCTCGTCCCTCATCGCTTCGACGGTCTTTCGGATCGTTGTCCTCCGTAGCCGGGGAGGCATCGCGCTCTCTCGGATATTTTCGTCCGTTCGAATTTTCGGCCCCCGATTCTACGCCTCTGCCCGCGTCCCTACGCCGCTGGGTTTGTATACGCCCGTGCGTACTTTTACGACCTTGGGTCTTTCCGCGTTCCCCTTTGTCCCTGACTCTAACGGTCGCGAGTTTTTGCGTCTCTCGACGGTTACTTCGAGAAGCGCACGGCTTACCAGGTTCCAATGCTTTCCTTTCGTACTCTCCTGCAAGAAATGGGTTATACAAAATTCGAACAGCTGGTTTTTCGTTCGTTCAACCGGGAATTTCGTACTCGCGGACCTAAGGTTCGATCGTAACGCGCGTCTCCTCTCCTTTCCCGATTGCCGTGGTAGTTGGGCGCCAATTTATGAGGGGGTTTCCCTTCGGTTGTCCGTGAATTGGCCGCTCGGAAATCCTGCCTGCATAATAGCCGGCCTGGCTATCGGCCGCTGATCCTCGACTTCCTGAAACGCGAATCGGGCGCCAGGTTCCGCGGACGGAACCGAATTTCTATGTTCGCGCGTGGAAAAGCTGGTATCGAGGGCCGCTGGCTCGTCCGCCGGTACTCCTCGTGGTGGATCCTCCCGGCTAGCTAGAGAGAGGGGTTCCTGTCGGGAAGAAGGGGAGGCGAATCTACAACCCACACGGTTGGGTAACAAGATCGTTTATTGCACGTTGGTTACTGCGTGTTTACGGGCCCTCGCTTGGGCAGGCCGTCGCTCGGCCGATCACAAAATAGCCGGACCTACGAGTGGCCCGGCACCTCGGCGTTCCCGCCGCCGCTTACAATCTAGACCTTAATTCTACGTGAGATGATAGCGTACGCGGATGATTCTAGGAGCTACGGTGCTCCGGCAAAGGTTACGAACTCGCACGTTAACCAGCTGTTCGTTCGGTTACAAAGGAGGCCCCGATGCCTCGCACGTGGGTGTGATTCACGTCCAGGCGGACTGCGCCACAATAACGGCGTACGTCCGTTCCTCGACCGAAACCTTAATGTCTAATTAGGCTAGTTGACTCTTGGTGACTAGAAGAGTCACCTCAAGGGACACCGGGCTGGCCCGCGGGCTGCCTATCGCTGCTTCGGACAAGGAGAGCCTACGGCCGGCACCGAGACTCGCACGGGAAGGACAAAGAAACAAAGAACAAAGGGACGCGCGGGGCTTACCGGTCGTACGCTGCTTCGCCTTTCTCGCCTCTCTCCGAGATCCTTGAAGCCTCCGGGATATTCGGGAACTCGTCCGGGAAATCGCTCGTTAGCGCGTGGTTTGGATCCTCTCGCTCGTCCGCTCGCTCCGCACACAAAAGGTTCGGGATTCGCTACGTCCGCTCGATGGGTTCGTCACTACAAGAGTGACGAGTTCCTACGCGTTCCCTAATTTCTAGCCCCGCGCGCGCCCCGCGCCCCTCCCGCTAGTCCTGCAGCGCCGCGCCGTGTCAAGGGGTTGCCGGGTAACTTAGCGCGCCTAAGTCCCTCGGCCTGGGCCTCTACCGCTGTCGGTAGGGCAGGAGTCGCTGGTGCATTTGCCGATCTTCGTTCGCCGAAGCCGGCCTTCTCCCAGGCTGCATTGTGGCTTTTGTCGTCTCGCTGTCACAGGGGATGAGCGCCTCCGCTGGACTTCGACCTTTCCCTCCGCAGCTTCCATCGGCCCTGTCGCTCCTTATGCCAATGGAACATACTCCTTGCCCCTTGGTGCCACCTCGTCTCGTTCTCGCTGTCGAGGACTCGTTGCCCGAAGGCGAGTTAGTTTACGCGCTTCGATCTAGGAGGTGTCCCTTGGAGTGACGGCTGTTCGAGCCGGCGGACGTGCGTAGCGAGCGCGTGTATGTGCGAGCGACGAGCGGTTCTTGTGGCGGGGCAATTCCGCCCCGTCACAATTTATAATTTCGTTATATTTCGAACATAAGTCTACCAACAATTGAGACACAACGTATCGATCTGTAGATGCATATCATTCACTAATAGATTGTTTAACCGCGGAAGAACTGCGTGAGCTTTCAGACCATACATACTCGATTAACAAATACCAATTGTTCCATTCACCAGGCCCAGTTCCTCAGACTCCACTTCTCCCGTACCGGGTTCCTGAATATAAAAAAATATATTAATACAATGTAAGACATAAATATGGAACTCTCAAGTCATATAATACTTACTGCACAATATTTCTTGATTTGATCGGCTGGTGGGTTCCTGAGAATATAGACGGGCGTCGAGGAGATGTAGCTGGGTGAGTCCCCGACGATCGTCGAGGAACAAACGTTATGCACAGATCCTGCGGTACTGATTTGAATAAATTCTTCATTGTTATGAATATATCCATAAGACCTTATTATAGCCACAAAACAATTTTTATCCGTATATCTGCAAGACAATTTGGTGTCAGTAAGAGACAATTTGATGTCTGTAAGTGACAATTTGGTGTCAGTAAGAGACAATTTGGTGTCCGTAAAAGACAATTTGTATGGCTGTGGTAATTTGATGCTTGCAAGATAATTTGTTATCCGTAATCAACAAGTCAATTTGGTGTCCGTAAAATATGGAATCTTTTACATTATGCATAGATCCTGCGGTACTGTATTGCATAAATTCTTTATGGGTATGAATATATCCACAAGACATTATTATAGCGGCAACACAATTTTTATCTATATGCCTGCAAGACAATTTGGTGTCCGTAAAAGACAAAAAAGTTACAAGGTATGTGTTTTTGTACCGAGACAAAACCTTGTCTCTTAATTTGGTGTCCTTAAAAGACATTTTGGTGTCCGTAAAAGACATTTCGGCGCCCGTAAAAGACAATATATGCCTGCAAGACAATTTGGTGTCCGTAAAAGACAAAAAAGTTACAAGGTATGTGTTTTTGTACCGAGACAAAACCTTATCTCTTAATTTGGTGTCCTTAAAAGACATTTTGGTGTCCGTAAAAGACATTTCGGCGCCCGTAAAAGACAATATATACCTGCAAGACAATTTGGTGTCCGTAAAAGACAAAAAAGTTACAAGGTATGTGTTTTTGTACCGAGACAAAACCTTGTCTCTTAATTTGGTGTCCTTAAAAGACATTTTGGTGTCCGTAAAAGAGCTTTTCGGCGCTTGTAAAAGACAATACTTGCACCATTATGGAAGATACTATTTTTTTACATATCTCTCTAAAAACAATATCGATAATTCTTTGGCACCTCTAGGCCATTGTTTCTGAATTATGTTTTCTTCAGTAACGGAGATCCACGTGGACGTATTTCCTTTTCTCAACATGCAACTATATTTACCGGTATTCAAATTTGCACCATGTTGAAAAATAGCACTTGTAACTGTATACGTACTCTCTTTTATATTAATTTTACTGGTAGGAACAGCGAAAATATTATATTTAGATATGCCTGAGACTAAAAGCTGCAAGGCAACGACTGATTTAGTAGACGTAATATCTGTTTTTATCAATTGAGAAGATCCACATCGATCACATGTAGTTCCACTTGTTTTCCAATGGAAAAATGTATTATCAATTAATGCCTGCAGCGTGATTTTCCCTTTTATCTTTATCATCGACCCTATTGGCAACAAAATTGTATCAGTTTGCTCAGATGTTATTATAGTGTCGCCACACTCTGGATTTGAGCACCGTACTTTATTCGTTATTTCATTTTGCAAAACATTTCTAATTTCGCTATATTTCGAACATAAGTCTACCAAAAATTGAGACGCAACATATCGATCTTTAGATGCATATCGTTCACTGATAGATTGTCTAACCTCAGAAGAACTGCATGAGCTTTCGGAACATACATACTCGATTAACAAATCTTGAAGTTTATTTTGTACAGGATTTTTTATAATCTCTTGTCGCATATGCAATGAATGAAAAATGCACTGCAATATCACAACGGCGTAGAAAGATGCCTCGTCTTTATTATGAAAACTCTTAATTGTCCATGATTGAAAAATATCTTGCTCCTCACTGTGTTCATTTCGCACGCGGTCACCGACGCCTTTACCTATTGCTCATTTACGATCGTGAACCTTTTTGGGACGTTCTGGCGATATGTTTATTAGCGGGCAGTTAGACTTGAACAAACCTCTCAATCGATTATATTCTGTAATTGCTCGTATGTTTGTTACCACTGACTCTGGGTTAAAGTTTATCAAATGCAAACCTTGTAGCGAACTTACACGCGACAATGCCACGTAAATTTGACCACTAGCAAATATATAAGTACCTGCATCTATAATCGCATTTTGCAACGTTAATCCTTGACTCTTATGTATTGTTATTCCATAGCTAAGCGACAACGGAAATTGTCTACGAATTATAAATATGCCACTAGATACTTCGAATTTAATATCGACTCTTTCTATCGTAAATTCTCTATCTTCTGATGTGACAATTGTAATTGACTCAACATTATTGCCATCAGTGGTTCGTGATATCGCAGTAATAATTCCAATTGTTCCATTCACCAGGCCCAATGTAACGTCTATGTTACGTCGTATCATCACTTTGGCACCGATCTTTACTTTAATAATCCGTTCGATACCAGCTGTTTCAGATACATTATTGTCATGTTTCTGCAAAATTCTATTAATCTTTTTCTTCATGCGTGGATCACAATCAAATTGATCTTCTGCGACCAATATAATCTCATCAGCGTTTATTTTGGAAAGCATGTTAGTATTTAGAACTTCACATAGGTGACAAGTAGGTAGTAAACAAACTGTATTATTGGGCAATTGCAGTATATATACACACAATTCATCAAATCTTTCGTCGCAAGTTCTCTTCGTAAATGTGACTTTTCTCGACTCCAGAATTTTAACGTCTGATTCGATTACAAGACCAATTCGCAATCTTGATAGAATGTCACGATATGACGAGTCATTTTCTTGTCTCATGTTAATCGTGAGTTCATTATACTTGAATAATGTCCACAAGTGAAACGCGCTTATGCTGCCTAAGAATTTTTTAACTTTAGCTTCAGATAATTGCATAAATGCAGGATCTTCATTGACAGGTGGAAGTTGTAGTAAATCTCCGAATAAGAGAATATGCTTTTGTCCAAACCAGCCATCCCTTACGTCGGATGTATTAAATATTTCACATAATCTTAAATTTATATACATCAAAGAAATATTAGAAATCATGGAGACTTCATCTATTATAAAAAGGGCAATATTTTTCAGACTGTCTCTCAAAGTGTTTAAAACCATATCTGACAGTGGTACATACTTTGCCGTACTGCCATGTGCGATTGGTAATTGAAAGAGTCTATGAATTGTTAGGCCATCGATATTGAATGCCGCTATACCCGTTGGAGCGGATATTGCTGTATTCTTTCCGCAATATTGTTTAATCCAACATTTAATGGTTTTAATCAGAAAGATTTTTCCTGTGCCACCTTCACCGCTAACAAATAATCGCATAATTCTGTCATCATCATGAACTGCTTGTTTTACTGAATCGAATATTCTTTTTTGTTCCGTGTTTAATCGCGCTATCGTTTGTGAAATATCAACAGTATAATTTAGCTTATCTCCAAAATCATCTAAGTCTTTCATAGCACCTTGCGCTTCGATGGGTCGACAGTCCATTTCACCTGCAACTGATTGGTCGCTTTTTACATTTTCCATTTCACGTGTTCGCTTGTCAATCAATTCTTTTGCGAGCTCAACAACATTTTGAATTTCGTGCAATCTATCATGATATTTAACAGCCTCTGTTAGCTCAGAATGGGCACTATGAAAGGCTTCGGCATACGTATCATATCCACTCTTCAAGTCCGTCAAATCTCTCCATGGTTTGAACAGCAGTAACAAAGCATAAAAGTACGCATCGGGTTTAGTCCGGACGTTATACTGATAATGATTAATCAAATAAGGTTTAGTCCGTTTTTTTATATAAGAACCACCACCTAGTTCATAGAATTCATCTTTTTTAACAAATTTCGGTTTGTATTTTATAATATCATACCATTTAGCCAATTCATATAAATTTACTGTGTCCAAATTCGTGGGTCTATTTGGATAATAAGTATCAATCATTGATGGACAGTAAATGTTTTCGGAGTGTGGGTCAAGCGCTTTAATTTCTTGAAATGATTTCACTTTTCTTCTTCTAATTTCGTTGACGTCCACCCATCTAACTAATGTATCTTTATCTGTACCGTATAAAGGTACACCCAGCAAGGTATCCGCGGCTTCAAATGCCCCACATTCTCTATTATTCAGACAACGCATTCCAAAATTCCAAAGCTTCGCCGATAGCGTTTTATTATTCTGAATAGTGTTGAAGTCAGCATGACTGGATTCAGATTTACATGCATATTTGTTGCAATATTTGTCCAATAATAGCGATTTTTCACCTATGTACTGTATGTCCATATTCCCCGGCCATGCGAGTTTAACTGCTGGATTATAATCATTTATATACCGCTCCGTTTCCGCTCTTGGAAGATCGTAAAGTCTACTCCGGCTGTGTAGATTTCTTCTACCAGCGATAGATGTAGCAACGTCTCTTAATACAAATTCGTCGGTCACTGGTCGAGGAAAGCCAAATCGACATTTATTATAAACTTTGTCCTTTGCTTTTTTGGTGCGCATACAATACGAATGATGCTTATGGATTTGGTCTTCAATTACTGTCTCGTACAACACAGGTGATTGATTTTTATCAGGTATTTTACAAGTAACATATTTTTGAATAAATTGGGCTACATCCACCTCTGACGACTTACCCAGTACCGGAGCGTCCTTGATCCAAAATAAAAAGTGGAAATGTTGAAGACCTCTACCCTGGTATTCCAATCTCCAAAAATAGTGTATGACTTCTCCTATCGGATTGTCAGATGAACATACGAAATCGATCATTGCTTTGAATTTATTGTGCATGAATCTGGAAGTACTAACAGGATCGATAGCAATCAGTTCACTGATAGACTTTTTCGACATGTTTGGATTCATTTCACGTAGATATTCACCTAAATCGGACCACCTCCATTCACTTGGACTTAGTGTCAAAAACCATGTAGCTGGCCCGTAATGTAAAGACATGCATCTCAAATCATTACTCGGTTTACTCCAAAAGGCTTCCGTGTTTCGAAGTTTTGAAAATATTGTTTTTAAATTTGATTCCATTTGCTCTTCCGTTAACTCGTTCAAGTATCTGCCAGCAGTATACCGTTCACGTGCATTAGCTATCATCATTGTATAATATATTCCACTTTTTAGCTGACGCATATTAGTGTCATTAAGAAGATAAAAAAGATATTGCTGATTTAACCTGAAATGACTATGCTTTGAAGTAACTCGAGATTTAATAAATGCTGAGTCTTGTAATTTTATTTTCCTATTTTCGCGTTGTCCATTAATACCATAAGGATAAAGATCCGGGAAGCACATAACATCTAGATACTTATAACGATTATCTAATGGAACATCTTCAATTTTCAGCATTTGATAGAGCCTACGAGAGGATTCATTTATTTTCTTCGTATGCATCGGATATATCGTGTATTGATTATAAATCACCATATCCGTGATTTGTGTCAGTAACGCTTTGCGTGACATGATTGGTTCATTATTTCTTATTTTAACAGTAGAGTCATTGTCATCCTTATCATCTTCAAAAACTTGATATTCAGTGTTTTCTAATGATTCATATAGTAGTAAATCTGATCTTCCTGGGAGTTTTATTTTTGAATAATGAGTATTATTACTTCTTAACCACTGCAATGCTTTATACACTTTCTTCACATCCACTAAATTTTCCCAAACTTTGTTGGCCTTTGTTGGAATTCCCCGAACAATTATGTGTAACTCATGATTCAAATTGATAGGTTCGTCTGCAGGACATATCTTTTCAATAGTTTCCTGTAGCGGCATGGGTAGATGAAACGTTCTCCCTTTCATTTTTTTATCATTTGTCTGTGCGGCAATTTCTTATTTGATACGGCACCCATTTTTTGTACCACTTGAAATGCTTTTGCTCTTTGTATTAGCATTTTCTCATACTCATTTAAAGTGGCTATAACATCTGGTATTGGCTCAACAAAAAGATTATTGAAAATGCACGTGGGTGGCAGAGAACCCCCGCGAAACTTTTTAAGACAAAATTCGCAGATGTCTTGATTCTTCGTGCCATTTTGTTTTACATGTGCCATTAAACGTGTCCAATGCTCTCCGATTACTACATTTCTGAGATTGTGGACATTCCTAAGATCTCGGTCGAGACAAATTCTTTCGCAAGAAATGCACGCTCTTCGAGGGACATCCAGCGATCGTTTTTTCATTGTCGCAAACGCATTATAATGCATAGATATCAGCTGATCCTCAACTAACATCATATTCTTTGCGTTGCTTTCCACAGCACATGCTTTACTTTCCATTGATTTTGAAATCTCTTGTAATGCTTCTATATTACCACTGTTTAGAGCTTTGTCTAAGTGAAATAACATTTTATAAAAAGCTATTAATTTATATATTTTTCTTCGTATGTTTCTAACCAAAGGAAAGTGCGGTGATAAAAAGTGCAGTACTATAATATGCGATTGACAAGAATTTGGATTTATATAACAACCGTGCGCATGGCCTTGTTTGGTGGTTATTTGTTGTTTCGAACATTCTTGCAAACGTGAAATGAACCGTGCATTCAATACATTTTTCACAGTACAATTAGCCACAACTTGTAAAAAGTAATGGTATCGGCTTACAACATCTGATGGCACATTACACAACTCATTACATTTCCACGCCTTCGGGCCGCTCTTATCTAACAAGGGCAAAACATTAACAGCTTGACCCTCTTGATTCATTATGAATGTTTTCTCAATTTTGCAATATTGGTATGCAGTTTCTGCATAATATGCTTCCGATGATGGGGTATGCTTTGATATGCCACAAAGGGCGCGAATTCTATCATCACCACTTATATTAAAAGCTACACATTCATTTATACGCAATAATGCAGCATCTGCCTTTTGTTTGATATCAGATAAAATCTTTATAGCCTTGCCAATATATGATTTCCTCGCGACAAAACACCATTTAAAAATTTTTTCTGCTTTTAATCTACTGGCAACATGGCACGAATCATTAATATTTCGAGATATACGCCGAATGTATATTTCCTTCGATTTTTGTAGTTTAATACCCCCTTTACAGTTTCGTATATTCCCGTATTTCTTTTTAATGGCTTTTAAGATATTTCTGTTTTCAATTAACTGTTTACGTTCTTTATATTTCAAAAAGTATGTTCGATTATATTTTCTTTTCAATTCCGGGTGAAGTTTCGTGAACATACGCTGGCGATATCTCTCACGTATTTCGTTTGCAGAATAATTTCGCCGTTTTATTGCTCTTTTTCTCGTGATCTCCGTAGTATAACTCCGACGCATTTTTTCGCATAGTCTTTCTGAATTGTCTGCATAATCGGCACGCTTTCTATTGCGCTCGCTTTCGGGATCTTTTTCGTACCTCTCGCGACGTTTACTGCGCTCAATTTCTACGTTTGCCGCATAATCCTCCTGTTTTCTATTGCGCTCACTTTCGGCTTCTTTCTCGTACCTCTCGCGACGTTTACTGCGCTCAATTTCTATGTTTGCCGCATAATCCTCCTGTTTTCTACTGCGCTCACTTTCGGCTTCTTTCTCGTACCTCTCGCGACGTTTACTGCGCTCAATTTCTATATTTGCCGCATAATCCTCCTGTTTTCTACTGCGCTCACTTTCGGCTTCTTTCTCGTACCTCTCGCTACGTTTACTGCGCTCAATTTCTATGTTTGCCGCATAATCCTCCTGTTTTCTACTGCGCTCACTTTCGGCTTCTTTCTCGTACCTCTCGCGACGTTTACTGCGCTCAATTTCTATGTTTGCCGTATAACTATCGCGCTTTCTAGTACACTCATTTCGGCGAGTTTTCTTGTACAAATCTCGTTTCTTTTTGCGTTCCTCCTCTATATTTTGCGTATATGTTTCGCGTCTTTTTTTTAAATTTATATCGCTCGAAACCTCATATTTTCGTTTACGAGCGAGGGCATCTTTTTTCTGTCGCTCTAGCCGTATCACATCAATTTCTCTACTTCGATGTAATCTTTGCCGTGTCGCTACATCACGACGTTTTCTCAAAGTTTCTAAAGAAATGAGCTTTAACGGTGGTTGTGTTTCGTTGCATGGAAAATGCTCTATTACTTGCGTGTTATAAATCTTCATTAAATGCGATCTTATTAAATTTTGTTCATACAAAACATTTTCTGGATTAATATCAAATAGCAGTGAAGTTGCAAAAGCGATGGCGAAAACACCGCAATCATTACCGTTCGGTTGATCTTGAACCTTAGGAAATTTAATCGGATTCTTTTCCAAATCCATAAAAGGATATAGTCTCTCTAAATAAGTTCGGATTTCTGCATTTACCACTCTTATGTTCTCTGCCCGACTTCCCACATGAGAATCGTAAACAATTATACTTTTACAATCATAAAAAGTACAAACCCAATGACCCCCTCCACAACTGCTATGCAATATTTGAATATGTTTTGTATGGCGTTCAACAGGTTCAATTGTTTCCGGAAAATTAACTTTATACGTTAACTGTGGTTTAAAATCGGAATACTTGCGTATTAAATTATGGAATAAATCTACATGATGTTCTGTTAACCACTCGCCGCGTTCAACAATAGCTCTATTGCGTTCGTTTAAAATAAATTCGCTCATTTTGTATATAATATATTTTAATATAGAGGTATTTTTGAAATAACTCTTATGCTTAGTGTAATCTACGTACCTATTCCTTACGAAGTTCACACTTTACTGATGAGACCTCGTAACCCGGAATGCGGCACACTTTCTTCGGGCAAAATCTTGTTTGGATGCGGACTACTACTTGGCATGAGACTCTATTGAGTCTCCCGATATGTACATAAATATACTAAACGTATATATATATACACAGCACACCATGCTCGAGCCCAATTGAACGACCGTTGCGGATCACTCGATTAGCTGATGGCAACGAGCGCTGCGCAGCCCTACCCCTGTATTCCCTACAGCTTTTCTTATCTAATCCCTCAGTAAAAACTTCAACCTGATCTACATAGAATGTAAGGGCCCCCGCAGACGAGCATCAGCGGCCGCGTTTCAGCGGCCGTCGTTTTTGAAGCTCAGAATACGCACCACGTATTCTTATGGGGCACCGCACACGAGCATCAAAAAACGCGGTCGTCGAAAAAGACGCCCGCGTTCACGCCGCGTGCACGCCGCGTGCACGCCTCGGCGTCAGCCAACGTCAACGCCTGACGCCGGCCGGCGGCGGCCGACGGTCGTCGATGACCGTAGGCCTCTAGCTCTACAAAACTAGCAATATAACCCTGCCTTCTACTGTACCACAAATAGCGGCGGGGCAGAGTGGTCGACCTGCCACGCGAATGTCCCGAGTTCAATCCTGACTTTGGGGCTAGCTTTTTTTGTAATTTCTCATAACATATTTTTTTTTACAAACAATAATTCTACAAGTATGACAGAAACATCGATGTGAAAGGAAATTTTCGCTGAAAAAATAGTCATGGGTCTCTCTATCGTTCTGTCGTAAGTGCTGTTCTGCTATCCTATACTTACCATGTTGATAAACCATCGTAGTAAATCCCTAACTGCAGGACAATAGGAAATGCCACATGCAAAAGAAATGGCAACTGTCTGATATGTCATATGGGGCATCAATAAAGTGATCTTGCAGTGGGGGTAAGCCGACACATGCAACACAAAAATCCAAAAAAGTTATTTCAGAGACGGGAATTGAACACGGGACATCACCGTGGCAAGCCAATCCCTTCGCCATGTCGCCACATCGAGTAGAGTAGAAGGCAATGCTACATTAACATGTTTGTAGAGTGATGAACGGTAGCTATACTCATTGACCGAGGATCGTCAGGCGCGCCCTGGGCGCGCGACTGCCCGTGTGCGGTGCACCGGGCTTCAAAAAAGACGACCGCGGAAAGACGGCGTGTGCACGCCCGTGTGCGGTGACTCGCCTTCAAAAACGACGGCCGCTGAAACGCGGCCGCTGATGCTCGTCTGCGGGGGCCCTAAGTAATGGAATAGAGCGAGGGGAAGAGCCGAGATCAGAGAGGAGGGAGGAGGGAGGAGGGAGGAGAGTCGAGGGAGCGGCCAAGGGTGAGGAGAGCGGGGAAGGGCGAGAAGAGGAGAGAGGAGAGGAGAGAGGAAAGGGGGGGAGGAGGAGAAGAAAGAGAAAAGGAGAGAGAGAGAACAAGGGAGAGGGGAGAGGAAAAATAAACAAAATAAATTGCTTAATTCAGTTTGACTAATGAATGGAGATTGTTTAATTGTATCAATAAATAAACACATTGTTTAATTTATAACGATAAAAATTGATCAATTTACAGGTATAAATTATTATTCCACCAAAAATTTCCACAAAAAATGCAAATAAATGAAGAAATTATAAATTGTTTAAATTTGTGACAGAGACGACGGAGACGGAGACGGAGACGGAGACGGAGAAGACGTTTCTTAATAAAAACAGCTATATTTAAGGTCCTATATCTCTACAATGGCTGAACCAATTGTTAATAACAAATATGGAAATTTGTCGCCCTGACATAGCCTTTCAAACAATGTTTGCAAAAATTGCAATTTTTAATTTATTTATGCAGTTTGAACATTGTAAAAACCCGTACTTATTGGTTCTGGAAAAGATACAAGGTCTGTCCTTCTTTGTACTTGGCCCGAGACAAGACCTTGTCTCTTGATATTTTTGGTCCAGTAGGGGTATAGGTGGTAGGTTTAATAATTAGAAATATATTTTTGTGAGGGACTAAACTACTTGACGCTATTTTTTACATTTTAATGTTTTTTTGGGTGATTTCACGCCTTTTTGGTCAAGCATATTTTTAAGATTTTTTTTACAGTTTGAACCTTAGAACCAAAATTTTGAAACTATTGTAAACTAGGTAGCTCATGCATGATTCATTCGTATTAAAGAGCTGAAATCTGCTAAGCAAACACTAATTGCCAGTGGCTAGCACACCTTCACATTGCAATTGATTAGACCCAACACTTTACAAAATATATTAAGTACACAAGCTCTATCCTCATAAGACGTCAAACTTTAGAGCGACAAAATTGGAAAGTATGTAGTGCATAATTCGCTTGATCGAGTTCATAACCCCCAAGAACCCCTTAAATTTGCCAATTTTGATGTATCGTGACTGTCAGGTGTAGCTGAACACAAAACCTAAAGTCCTGAAGTATGCTAAGCACTCGTACTGATTACCAATAGCTAGTACACCCCTAAACTACATATAATAGGGTTGTTGCATTTTTAAGAAATCATGCTAAAAATAGGTTATATGAATAGAATAGCTTCCATACATTATGCCAATACAAAAAAAACATACTTTTTTATTCATATACAAAGTTATTTGCGATTAAAATACCCCGTATATTTGAATCTGTGACGTAGCACCAAAACGCTCTGCTATTGGTCTGACGTCACGATGTTGCTTTCAGCTTCGCGCGCAACCTGGACTCATGCATATCCAAGCGGGACGTACACAGGGAACTGCGTTTATCGCCAGTTTTGACATATTTAAATGAGATAAAAATATCTTCTTGAACTACGTTAAGGGGCTAGGCTACCCATGTGACTTTTCGCGAGTTGGTCGCTGGCCGTGTTACCTACAGATTTTGACGGTAACATAAGAGCGAGATGGAGCTGCACGCGATGTCTGTCGATTGACTCGACCACAAACGCATTTGTGTTGGAGTGAATATATGTATGTGTTCGTCTGGCGACAACTTTTAGTACAGTATACTTAATGACATCACATCGCCAGTACTCGCAGTACATAAACGAACACGGCCAAAGTATCATCCATAGATTCGGCAACTGTAAATAATAATGAAGCCACAACTGAAACCGCGTCAGTTGCTTCTATTAAAAATGCAGGCTGTGCTGAAGACCGTATCGATGAGCCGCAAACGGTTCTAATTGAACACAATTGTAAGTCTATCACACTACCCTTAGTAACATCTTCTTGCGTTTCATAACTTTCTTATGTTTGCTAATTTCCTTTAATCTTCAGTAACTTGCTGGTACTTGTAGTAATTTCCTGTTATATGTCTATATCTCCTAATCCATACATAAGATATTATCCACAGATTCTGCAAAAGAAAATAATATGCAGAAAAGGTCCCTCGATTCGCACCTAAACACTACTTACAACGTAGCTGGTGATATTCTAGTCGTCGATCCGACTGAACATGCCAGTTCTGCAGATCAGTAAATCTCTTGTCTTACTTTCCATAGCTATATCCTCTGTTTGCTAATATGTTGGTACCTGCAATAATTTTCTCTTTCATATACACGTATATAAAACATAACATCTACACTAAATTATAGATATGAGTTCTGAAAATATAACTAATCAACATGATGAGATTGAACCTCATGAGAGTGAAACAACTCCACCTGAGTCTAATAGTGAGTGTACCCCTTTACCTGTACGAATGTCCTTTTATATATACATACTCCCTAATCCATGCATGAAGTTTTATCTATAGATTCTGCAAATAATAATAATATGCAGATAAGCTCGTTCGATTTACAACTAAACACTTCTTTCAACACACCTGGTGATATACTAGTCATTGATCCTACTGAACATGCCAGTCTTGCAGATCCTCGAGAACTTGATAACATTCTGCATGAATTTGAAAGTAAGTCTCTTATGTTACTTCCATAGATATATCCTGTTACCTGCAATAATTTTCTCTTTTATAAATACATATATAAAACATAACATCTACACTAAATTATAGATATGAGTTCGGAAAATATATCTAATCAACATGATGAGATTGAACCTCATGAAAGTGTAACAACTCCACCTGAATCTAATAGTGAGTGTACCCCTTTACCTCTACTAATGTCCTTTTATATATATGTACTCCCTAATCCATACATAAAGTTTTATCTACAGATTTTACGTACGAAAATAATTCTGCATTGAGTCCAAATTGTACCAAACAAAACAAAATAAGTGAGCATGTTAATAATCAAGATCCCGAGTACATTCCACTTGCATCGGATTACGAAACTCACACTGATACCAGTGCCAGCTCAAACTCACCTGGAAATCCAAATCTGTCAAGAAGTGCATCTGACAAAGCTCAGAAAGCACCAATTAATACAACCATTGGCAGCATAGACACATCCATTGTAAGCCAAGGCACCTCTGTGTGTGACGATACCAATATGTTTGTTACACATGGAAACCCCAAGGGGGCAAACAAGAAGAATTGTTGTTACTATTGCCATAAGCTGCAAAGTAAATTAGTTCGTCACTTAGAACTTGTCCATCAAAATGAACAGGATGTTCAAAAATTTGCATTGCTGCCAAAAGGTAATTATTGTTTACTGTTGCGTCTTCGTATTAAAAAGGTTACTTACTATATATTTTTGTAAGGATCCGGATTTTTTGTAATGTATAAGGATGCACAAAGTCGGCTCGAAACACGCCAGCGAATTACACTGTTTAAAGCCGTATGAGTCAATTAATTGTACAATCTGACAGAAATTCGTTGCAATCGTACTATCTTTCTAATGACTTACATGGTCTTACTAATCTACACCAGTCTACACTGCAGATAAATACACAATGGTCGCAAAAGGGTCTAGTCAGTAGTCACAGTGTTGGTCCAAGTTCGCCATGTTCATTTCGTTTTCAACTAGTTTCAACCGGAAGTAGTTTAATCACCGGCGCTGATACCAGCGCGCATAGTGCCAGACATATGGCCGCGAAAGGAGTAAAAAATTCACAAATAAATTCTCCGAGCTGTACCTGCTTCACAAATCAAAGTGAAAGTTTCGTATCGATCGAAATCCGCTATATTTCAAGATAATAGAGTCCCTGCTGCCGCGCGCCGTTGGGGACTACTGCTTGGCGCGAGACTCTACCGAGTCTCCTGACGCGAAAGCAGTAAAACTTGAAATTGATACAAAGGGGTTTCTCCGTTTGCAAAACTGCAAAGTTGGCGCATTTCAGAAATAATTTGACGGGAATAATTAATTAGCAGGATATCAAATATTTACAAAAAACATTAAAATGTAAAAAATAGCGCCAAGTAGTTTAGTCCCTCACATAAATATATTATCCCTAAAACCTACCACCTCTACTTCTACTTCACCAAAAATGTAATTGATATCATTGAAAATAGAAAGCCAAGTCTTTATTCAAATACTAATCCAAAACAGATCTTGCCTCACAAAAAAACGTGTGCCGTATTACACAAATTCCCCGCAAAAATTAAAATTATCAAAGAAACCGTAATACTTGGCCCGCCTGGTTCTTGACTAATCGAGTTCCAAGTCAACACACGAATGGATTTGTGAAGAACACTTGTTTTCTTGTTTGTGATAAACAAAACAAAGAATTTGCTTCTTTGTTTTGTTGATTTGTTGTGATAACAATGTTGTTCAACATTGTTATCAATGTCAAAGTTTATAAATCGTAGAAGGTGAGTCAAGTTAGAATGTGGATATAGTATAGGAGGCATGTTTGCACTCTGTTTCCATAAATACACTAAGCGCATTTATATAATTTATATAATATAATATAATGTATGTACAGGATGATGCGGATAATTGGAATCAGTTTTTACCATCGAATTTTATCGATTTTTGGAATTGTTAATTGTCTCGGCGGGCGTGGGATGCCACCGGTGTCGCGAGACTGCTCAGGGCCAACTGGCCGAATCACGCCAAATAGCGACAGTCTTCCGATTAACCGGCAAGAGCAAAATGAGTCGGTAATAAAACATTTCTGCACTGCACACTGACAGGGAAAGTGTGAGCGATATGTGGCACAATAAACATAGTAAAGAGCGTGTCAACGGTGCATTCTGGAGAGAGATCATTCTTGTTTTTTCTTTTATTATAACTATAGAGCGAAATATTGAAAGACCCAGCAGTTCTCTCCTTACCTCAAGTCCACTGCCAGGCTTTCACCCTTTTTTGGAAGCCGGAGGCAACACGCCAGCAGCAGCGGCGTGATCAGGGATTGCGGCCGAGTCTTTCAATATTTCGTTTTATAGTTATAATAAAGAGAGAAACAGGAATTATTTCTCGCCAGAGTGCGAGAATGATAGGCTTCCCTATATTATTTATTATGCATAAAACATTTATTACGTCACGCGAATGTCTCGCACTCCCCCCCCCCCCCCCCCCGCCAGTGTGCAGTGCAGAAATGTTTTACCAACGAAACGTGTTTGCCCACGAGGAAAATAATCATATCCCCCCACCGGCTGAACCGATTCGCTTGATTCTTGGCTCATCGGATTCAGAAAAATTACAGCTAAAATACTAAATTCAGATATAAATCCTTAATACCGTAACCTTTTCATAAATCGAGAAGAAATTGTGGCATCGATCGAATCCGCTACACTTCGGGATAATAGAGGCTCGGCTGTCGCGCGCCGTAGGGGACTACTACTTTGCGCGAGACTCTACCGAGTCTCATGATTACCGACTCATTCTGCCCTTGCCGGTTAATCGGAAGACTGTCGGTAATTGGCGTGATTCGGCCAGTTGGCCCTGAGCAGTCAGGCGACCCCGGTGGCATCACACGGCCGCCGAGACATTTAACAATTCCAAAAATCGATAAAATTCGATGGTAAAAAGCTGATTCCAATTATCCGCATCACCCTGTACAATATGAAAAATAACAATTTTTGTGTGATAAGTTTTAAAGTTAGAGATGCAAGTTGATTAATTAATTAACGTGTGGTATCTTTGATTGAAAACTTGGCTTTCTTGTGTGATATCTATTTCATTTTTGGACAACGTAGTTCAAGAAGATACCTGTTATGTGAGTCATTAAACTATTTGGCGCTTTTCTTTACATTTTAATGTATTTTGGGGGTAAAACTTGCCTAACAGTCGCGGTATGTTGCTGTCACTGTACGGTTAATATAAACTGCTGCGAAGGAGACTAGTGTTCGATCTACTACAACGTTCACGTAGTTTATCAGGAGGAGAGCTCCGTCGTGCGAGAGGTTCGAAAACTGAATCCACCCTTGCTTAAAAAAATCAGGGTTTTTATACCCCAAAAATCCGAAGCGAAGTGTAGCGGTGGGGTGTGTAGGTGTATAAGAGTGTCTCTGTATGGGTATCGGAATTTTAAGTGCACGTGGGTACAGGCGGCTGTTTTCCCAGGAAGACAAGGGTTAACGCGATAACCCAGGTCAGGAAAATTGGAGTGGTCGGTTTTAAGGGGCTAGGCTACCCACGTGACTTTTCGCGAATTGGTCGCTGGCCGTGTTACCTATAAATTTTTACGGTAACATAAGAGCGAGATGGAGCTGCACGCGATGTCTGTCGATTGACTCGGCCACAAACGCATTTGTGTTGGAGTGAATGTATGTATGTGTTCGTCTGGCGACAACTTTGTGGTAAGCCTTGCGATGCTCGCTTGTCGCTTTGCCGATCTCGGACTGGGATACGGCCGATTCCCGAGATTCCGAGACCGGGGCTAGAATTGCAGACACATATGCATGTGTGTGTTGTAAAGGAATTTCTTCCGGCCGCGAAATCTGGTTCGCCGAAAGAAATTCGGGAAAGAAGAAAGACCAATCAGTCTCTCTACTTTACTTTTATGGAGACTCGACTCGAGTAGATAGGCTAGGCCGGTTCTGCGACGGAAGTGACCCAGCGGCCATTTTGTTTCGGCGGGAAATTCAAACGTGTCGGTAGGGGGTTTTCGGCGCGCTGCGCCGGAAGTGCGCCAGCGGCCATGTTGTTTTGCGTGGTGGGTGGCGCAGGTGTCCCCCAGGTGTGTGTGGGTGGCCCAGGTGCCCCCCGTGGGTGGTGGAGGTATTCCTATTGTTTCCGGTGTCCGCGGTGGGTGGATGGCGCAGGTGCCCTATTGTTCCCGGTTCAGGTAGGTGGGTGGGATGCCTCCACCGTGTACTTTTGCTGCGTACCTGTACCCAAGGGTTGAGCTAGTGTCTCAGGTGCCCCAGGTGCCACAGGTAGGCGCGTGCCGCGGGTCCGCGGAGGAGGGGATGCATGCCCCGGGCCGTATACTCCCGACGAGGGGGGGTGCGTGGAAACTTGGATGCTCCGCCAGCGCACGTGTTCCCATAAATACCCCCGTGACAGCGATAATGGGTTTTTTCCTCCCCTATACATTAAGACGAAGATTCTCTAAACACTTGACATGCCGACCGGCCTAATGCAGCATCATGGTACTTGACCGACCGGACGCACGTGCGCGTGTTTACGTAAACAGCACGTAGCTAAGCTGCTTAGATGCAGTGTTTGTTTACTGCGCCAGTAAGATTTTCTATAAGGTGGTCGCAATCACTGGCGCCCAATCTAAATACGCCGTCGCGACACTCGTCTGTACGTGCTGGTATTTACGAAAAAGAGACATAGCCACAAGTGTCCGCTAGTATTTACGACCCCCGGCAGACATATGCACAAGTGTCCGTTTCCTGCGACAGCGGGACTTTCCTGCGGCAGCGGGACTTTCCCTATCGTGACTCTTGGCCGCACATGTTGCTGTTTACGAAAACGGCACGTAGGTACAGACTTAGATGCAAGGGCTTGTTTCCTGCAACGTTAGACTTTCTATAAGAAACCCCCTTTAAATGCCCCAGCGCGGCACTTGACTGACCGACCGGCCGCACGTGCCGATCTTTACGGAAAGGGCCCGTCGCCGCCGTACAATTTACAGCCGGCTAATTATCAGGACCAGTTTACAGCCTAATTATCATAATAAACAGACAAGCCCGGCTGAACATTTTTTACAGCCGTAGTAGCTAGCTGGTAGTGCTTCTTTCGACTTTTCGTGGGTGCATCTTCCAAGTCCCCGGCTGAAGCGTGCGACACACATTTTTTACATCCGTCTCTTAGAGAGAGAGAGAAAGACAGAGAGAGAGAGAGAGAGAGAGAGAGGGGGATCAGATCAGATCAGATCAGATGGTTTTATTGTTCTAGGGCTAAAAATACCCTCTTAGAACGCAATAGGTGGACACTCAAAACTTAGAATTACAACACAGCCAAGGCATGCGCAGAAGTCAAAAAGACAGGCAAATTAGGCTAGGTAAAAGTTAGGCGCAAAATTAGGCTAGGCACCCCGATCAAAGGCACAATGTCACGCATCAAACATCAAACAATTACAGCACGCAAAGCGAGAAACACGCATACTCTACAAGAGTCAGGAGATAGGAAGCAGGTACAGGGTGATTCGGGTAAGTGCTATCGGCTTTTTACCATGGAAATTTATCGATTTTTGAAATTGGTAATTGTCTCGGCGGCCGTCTAATGTCACCGGTGTCGCGTGGCTGCTTAGGATCAACTGGCCGAATCACGCCAAATACCGACAGTCTTCCGATTAACCGGCAAGGGCCGAATGAGTCGGTAATAAAACATTTTTGCAGCACAATGGAACGGAAAGTGTGAGCGATGCGTGGCATAATAAACATAGTAAAGAGCGTGTCATCGGTGCACTCTGGCGAGAAATCATTCTTGTTTTTCCTTTTATTATAACTTTAGAGCTAAATATTGAAAGAGCCAGTAGTTCTCTCCTTACCTCAAGTCAACAGCCAGGCTTTCACCCTTTTTTGGAAGGCGGAGGCAGCACGCCAGCAGCAGCGGCGCGATCAAGGATTGCGGCCGAGTCTTTCAATATTTCGTTTTATAGTTATAATAAAGAGAGAAACTAGAATTATTTCTCGCCAGAGTGCAAGAATGATAGGCTTCCCTATATTATTTATTATGCACAAATCTTTATTATATCACGCTAATATCTCGCTGATAATATCAAGCGAATCGGTTCAGCCGTTTGGGGGCTATAATTATTTTCCTCGTAGGCAAGCCCGTTTCGTTGGTAAAACCTTTCTGCACTGCACACTGGCAGGGGGGAGTGCGAGATATTAGCGTGATATAATAAAGATTTGTGCATAATAAATAATATAGGGAAGCCTATCATTCTTGCACTCTGGCGAGAAATAATTCTAGTTTCTCTCTTTATTATAACTATAAAACGAAATATTGAAAGACTCGGCCGCAATCCTTGATCGCGCCGCTGCTGCTGGCGTGCTGCCTCCGCCTTCCAAAAAAGGGTGAAAGCCTGGCTGTTGACTTGAGGTAAGGAGAGAACTACTGGCTCTTTCAATATTTAGCTCTAAAGTTATAATAAAAGGAAAAACAAGAATGATTTCTCGCCAGAGTGCACCGATGACACGCTCTTTACTATGAGTATTATGCCACGCATCGCTCACACTTTCCGTTCCATTGTGCTGCAAAAATGTTTTATTACCGACTCATTCGGCCCTTGCCGGTTAATCGGAAGACTGTCGGTATTTGGCGTGATTCGGCCAGTTGATCCTAAGCAGCCACGCGACACCGGTGACATTAGACGGCCGCCGAGACAATTACCAATTTCAAAAATCGATAAATTTCCATGGTAAAAAGCCGATAGCACTTACCCGAATCACCCTGTACATTAAACGGGTAACGAAAAATAGGAACTGGAGAGAAGGAAAGAAATAGTCAAAAAGTAAGTGGTACTCAGAGAGTCGCAGGTTATTAGTAACGCTCGCAAAGATGGGCTTGCAAAGCCCTTTTAAAGGCGCCCTTCGTGTCACACTCCCTAATGGAGGCAGGAAGAGAGTTCCAAAATTTCGGAGCCTGTACCGAGAACGACGCACCGAAGAACGACGTGCGATGAGTGGGGACGCAGAGGAGGGTGCCTCTCTGTCGAGAGGGATCCCGGCCGACCCCTCAGGACGCAGAGCGAGACGCTCACGCAGCGGGAGCAGACCATTCGCGGTAATGGCGCGGTGAAGGCTGACTCCGAGGGAAAGTAGCCGCCGCTCATGGACCTTAAGCCAGCCCAGACGGCGAAAATATGGCGTGATATGAGCATCCCGCGAAGCGTCGAAAATAAAGCGCACGCACGCGTTCAGCGCACGCTAGGTTCGAAGCGCGTTCACGGCACTAATACCCAGGAGAGCGAGACAGCAATAATCAAGGTGTGGCAGAACGAGGGAGGAAATGAGCTTTATTCTTAAGCCCCGCGGTAACGCAGTGCGTTGGCGCCGGAGCCCCGCAAGCACACCATAGACCTTACTGCAGATATGACCTGCATGGTCACCCCAGCTGAGAGCAGGCGATATGTGCAAACCCAACGAGACAACTCGGGAGGCGTACGCGATGGGTGTACCACCCACCCGGACCAGGGGAGCACCGGACACAACCTGCAGGCCCAGGGCACGAGCAGAGCCGAGCATCAGGCACTGCGTCTTATTGATGTTGAGAGACAAGGAGTGCATGTTAGACCAGCCAGAGATGCCAGCAAGGTCGGAGTTGATCCTTGTAATTGCGTTTTCCAGCTCAGAGTAAGGTGCAGAGATGTACAGTTGCACATCATCCGCGTATTTAACTATTTTGGAGTAACGGACAACGGAATTGAGGTCTTGTATATACAGAGAGAAAAGGAAGGGCCCAAGGACCGAGCCTTGCGGCACGCCCGAAAGGACCGGGGACCACTGGGAGAGAGACCGTCCGACTCTGACAGCCTGCCTTCTATTCGTAAGGTAGGACCAGATCCACCGTAAGACCGGAAGAGAGAGGTTAAGTGAGTAGAGCTTGGAGAGAAGAAGGGAGTGGTCAACGGTGTCAAAGGCCTTGGAGAAGTCCAGACAGACCAGGACAGTGACCATCCGCTTATCAGCGGCGAGACGGACATCATCCAGGAGAGTCAGGAGAGCTGTTTGGGTAGAGCGGTTCTTCACAAAACCGTGTTGGGAGGGGTCCAAGTTACCAGACTCACTGAGAAAAGCCTGGAGGTCGTTAAGGACCAGCCTCTCAAGAATTTTTGAGAGCTCGGGAAGAAGAGAGATGGGGCGAAAGTCAGCCGGTGCAGAGGCATTCGGCTTCTTGGGAATGGGAATAATAATAGAGCGACGCCAGGCGTCTGGAAAGATAGAAAAGGTGAGAGAGGAGTTAAAGATATGGAGGACGACCGGATGGATCGCCGGGAGAGAGAGAGACAGGAATCTCGCACTCAGCTCATCCGAGGGCGAGATAGACGAGTTGGCAAGGCGTATGGCGCGAGCAAGACTCTCCCCCGTGACGGGAGGGAAGTAAAAACGCGAGTCGTCGGAGATATGGTTAGACAGAAGACACGCGGGGACGGCCGAGGGAGAGGAGGCATGGGCAGAAAGGAAGAAAGAGTTCATCATGTCCGGAGACAGATTACTCGGAACAGAAGAGTGAGAGGGAGGGAGGACACCGAAGGACTTCAACTCGCGCCAAAGTTCGGTCGGGCTCCTAGGACGGGAGAAGCGAGAGAGGAGGAAAACAGTTCTGGCTCGCGCCAGAAGAGACTGGACCCGGTTACGAGCAGTCCGGTAAAGGGCCCACGCGTCCGGACTGCCAGTCCTACGGAAGGAACGCCTGAGCGAGTCCCGAGAACGCATCTCGGCTCGAATCTCAGGTGAGATCCAGGGAGCAGGAGGTCGTCGGATACATAGAGGTCTCAGCGAAGCGTGCTCATCGAGAACTCGGAGCAGCCCCGCGTTGAGATTGTCCACCGGTTGATCCACACTACTCTCACAGGCGTTCGAAGCAAGGCGAACACAGCTAAGCTGCAAGATGTCATTAAGTAGCGCATTGGGATCAATGGAACCATACCTACAACGAAGGTCGTTAGTCGGAGTGAAGCGTGAAGCGAAAACGTAATCTAATGAAATGAACTCATGATTGGAGCATCGAGGCTCTTTGCTTTGAGAGAAAGAAACGACCCTGCTAGAATCATCAACAAGCCCAAGATCGAGCCGCGTGGAGGATTGAGAAGTATGGAAGGTTGAAGCATAGGGGATGGAATATAAGTTGAGGCGAGAGAAAAGACGTTGGAGATAGAAGGAGTCAAAGGAGGAAGAGCCCCAGTCCGCATTCCAGTCGCCAAGGACAACCTTATTCGGGAAGTCCGAGACGATGTCAGCGAACACGGGCTCGAAGGAAGAAAGGGGGGCGTGCGGAGGGCGACATACCACCCCCACCAGCAGAGAACCAGAAGAGGGGACAACCACTTGCACGAAGAGGAATTCCGGACCGAGGAGTTGAGAGTGAGTAGAGGACGCAATTACAGTGAAAGAAAGAGAATTAAGGATATATAAACAAACGCCTCCACCCCTTCTGCTATTCCTGTCGCACCTAACCAGCGAGTAGCCAGGGAGAGCGGCACATGAGTCCGGGACAGAGGGCGAAAGCCACGTTTCAGAGACAGCTATAATATCTAAATTCGAGCCGGCTGCGAATTCGGAGAAGCAGTCAAAGGACCCGAGGAGGGACTCCGCGTTGAGGTGTCCAAGTCGTAACGGGGGGAGGAGAGCGCAACAGGGGGAAGACGCGATGATCGGGAGCCTAGAACTCATGCGAGTTTGGTTGTGACGTCAGCGCCCGTGTCTATGCGGACAGGAGCACTCGAGGCGGTGGTCTTGACGTACACACTCCCGTCACGGTGCCAAACTCGGATATAACCGCGCTCCCGAGCAAGCAAGCGACAACGCCTGAGAAGATCAGACGTTGCCCGCGGCAGATATTTATTAATATTTACGTGGGAGTTCATAGAATTGAAGGCAGGCGAGACCAGAGACGCCGGAAGAAGACCCTTCGCACGCTTCGCCGCGAGCAAGGAGTCGCGAACGGCAGAGGTGGCTAGTGTCACGTGGATCAGCCGGGGCCGCTCCACGGAGGGAGTCCCACGCATGCGCGACGCTGAGGCGATGTCGGTGGGACCAAGCGGCGCCGCGAGCGTCTGCGCCATACCCTGAATGAGGGCGCGGAGGTCCTCACCAGGGGACTCTGGGAGACCAGAGATCGTGACGTCACGGGCCCGTCGTGCCAGGTCGAAGCGCGCCGAGACGTGAGCTTTGACAGCGTTGAACTCAGAGGTTAGGGCGGCGTTTTCCTCACCCAGCTTCTTTAAAGCCGCTTGAGAGGAGTCCATGGAGGAGGCTAGTCCGTTGAGCTGGGTGGCCGTTGAGCTAGCGGAGGACTCGAGAGCAGTGGTCCTTCCATCGAGGTCCAGGATTTTGGCCGAGTGTTCTGCCGCAACGGAGGCGATCTGGTCCAGCCGCGCGTTCACGTCAGCGAACTGGGCACGCTGCTCCAAGACGAGAGAGGACATCATGCGTGACAGGTCCTGCACAGCCTTAGTCAGGGACGCGGCGGTGGTTGGAGCGAGTTCCTCGCACGGGGGGGCAGTCGATGTCAGCGGAGCAATTGTAGAGACCGGCGGTGAGGCGCCGACGTAGGAAGTGGACGGCTGCGCTGGCAAACTGGTGATCACCGTCGATCGAGAGGCCGACAGGACAGCTTTGCAGGACTCCGAATGCGACTTTAAGCACCCAGGGTGCATTGTCGAGTTGCAGGAGGGGCATCTCTCCGAACCTTTCCGGATCTCCTTGTGGCACTTCGCGCAAGTGACATCGCGCTCCACAGCAGGCATGGTGAGGTGATGGTGGCAGGCCTGGCGAGGGTGGCAATCCTGACGAGGAACTCAGGTGCGAGGGCGCAGAAGAGCCGGAGAAATTCGAAAATCCGAAGATGAACAGAAAGTAACCGACCCAGAGAAAGGGGGTTACAAAATCTGTCATAAATTGGCAACAGAAAAGTTGGCGTATTCTCGTCGGCAGATGAAAAGCCGAGTACAATTTATAGGCCAAAAGGGAGGCGGGCCGACTGAGAATACACGCGTACCTGAAACAGGCCCCACCGGGCAGAAATGCGGCAGAAAATGGTCTCAGAAGTAGGAGCGATAAAACTGGCGTGCAGTGTACTCACGAGAGAGAGAGAGAGAGAGAGAGAGAGAGAGAGAGAGAGAGAATGAATTCGTCTATTTTAGCCTTCTCGGCTATTTCGATACATATTCCTTCGTTTTACATTCAGGATTGACGTCCAGACTAACCACACATGTACATTTCACAGTCTTTCACACTTACATACGCATTCATAGGCAGTCATACTTTCAAATTTCGCGCGATCGCTGTCTCCTATCTACTACAGTGGTGTAGTTCGTGGCGGCGCCACTTCCACTCATTGCTCCACGCATCGCTTAAGGTAGGTACTTAACCTTCTTCTGAATTTGTTTACACTCTCCGCGTCTGTCAAGTCGCTTGGCAGCTTGTTGTACGCGTCATAACCTGCATAAAACAGGCTCTTCCGCGCCTTGTCACTCTTTCTAGCCGTAATTCGAATATTTTTACTTTGTCGTGTGCTTCGATTTGTGACGCTACCAACGTACGTAATTTCATTCGCCATTTCGGATGCTATTTCATTATGTGTCATTTTATACACAAGTATAAGCATCTTCCTCTGGATGCGCAGTTTAATCGGCAAAAAGTTCAGAGCTTCCCTCATCCTTTTCACCGACGTGTATCTATCGCACTGCAGAGTCACACGCATTGCTCTGTTCTGCAGGACTTCCAGCTTTTCAACGGATTCCACGTCCGCATATGTCAGCAACGAAGAGCAGTACTCCATGATAGGAGCTATCATGACCTTATAAATGTGACTCCTAGTGAGCGGGCAAACCAGCCTTCCTATTCTGTTAAGTAAGCTAATCTTTGCGCCTACTTTTTGTTGCAAAGTTCTTATGTGTTTCTTAAAGTTTAGACATTCGTCAATGTAGACACCTAAATACTTAATTTCACTGATTTTGTCAATAGTCGCTTGTCGATACTTGATGTTAATTTCTATGTCTTTTGGCATTCGATCACTTCTAATAAGCATGTAATATGTTTTGCTCGCATTCAAAAACATATTGTTCAAATTCATCCAGACATCGAGCTTGGATAAAGCTTGGTTCAGTCTTATTTCAAGGTTATTAACATTACTATCCGTGATATATAATATCGTGTCATCAGCAAACATCCTAATTTTACACTCATTTTTCAGGTACGTCTTAAGATCGTTGATATATAAAATAAATAGGAGAGGGCCAAGGACTGATCCCTGCGCCACACCCCATTTTACATTCAATTTGTCGGATAACTCCCCGTCAATGCATGTTTGCTGTTCCCTACCATTCAAGTAAGTCCTGAACCAGTTCAACGCCTTTTGCCTAAGTCCATACACTTCTAGCTTTTTTAATAACAAGTTTTGGTCTATAGTTTCGAACGCCCTGCGGTAATCAATGAAGATGACTCCAACGTACTTTCTGTCGCTAATCTCATTTACCCATTCATCAAGGGTAAGTTGTAGTGTCGTCTCGCATGAATAACCCTTCCGAAAACCAGCCTGTGACTCATCGAGTATTTTATTTATTTCCAGGAAATCCTCCAGCTGTTCTTTTACAACGAGCTCCAGTACTTTCTCGTACAACGGAAGCTGGTTGATTGGTCGTAGCTCACTGGGAAGTCTAGGGTTGTTCACCTTTTTATACGGTGTTATAACTGACGTCTTCCACGCTTCCGGGAATATTCCCAGCTCAAGAGAGGTGTTTATCACGTCAAGGTATGCATCGCCCATTGCCCGGACGACTGCAAGCATCCTTTCACCATTTAAGCCTTCCAAGGTAATTTTTTTCTTATCAAGGCTTTCCATAATTTTGCACAATTTTTCTACTTTAACCGACTCAAACACGTCACATGTGTTTGCACATGCGTAATCTCGCAGTTCCTAGGATTCTATGTAACTGTCAGTGTTTTTATCTATTCCATCTTTTATAATTTCGTCAATGCTGTCAATATAGAATTGATTCAGCTTGTTTGCTATTTGTTGCGGTGTTCTTGATTCCCTACTGTCATCAAATGTAATTTGATCCCAATTTATCTGTTTGTTTTTATTTTTACCTAGAATACTTTTGACGACATTGGACATTGCTTTAGGGTTTCTTTGTGCGTTAATTATTTTGCCTTCAAAGTAAGACTTTTTAGCTTTATCTATGAACTTTACTGTGTCATTCCTAAGCTTTTTATATTGTGTCCAGTGTTCGTATGTTTTCGTTTGTTTATACATTTTGAACATGTCGTCTCTTACTAAAATCATTTGTTTTATTTCAGGAGTAAATCATTTATTGGAACTAGGGCTATTATCTATGGTCTTTTGCGGTGCCAATTGGTCAAGAACACTCAACAACGTAGCAATTAGGAAGTTAGTTTTTTTAACAAATATTTCACACTTATTGACGTTTACATTATAAATTAAATCCAGCTGACTACCATCGTACATACGTGAGTAGTACTCGTCGGTCAATGCATTAATAAATAGTTCGGTGTCAATATTTTTAAAATCTCTTATCGTTTTTTTGTGCGTCCGTTTGACTACACTGTCATTTTTAAGATAAATTTTTAACCACGCATGATCAGAAATTCTTGGCGTATAGTCCGTGCTACATATTAGATTTTCATTCGAGAAAATTAAATCTATCTGCGTGCTACTACTCGATGTTACTCTGGTAGGTAGACTTGATTGAAGTCTCATTCCCCTTGTCATGAATAAATTAGTCAATTTGTCCCCATAGTATGTTTGCTTTAACAAATCAATGTTAAAATCACCCATAACTATGAGGTTGTCCCCTTTACTTAATAAAGTGTCACATTTTTCTTCCAGAAAATTAAGAAACGTCATATCGGATGAATTAGGAGAATGATACACCACCAGCAAGTAGCCATTATATTGATAGTCCCGTGTTTTGATTATAATACACCAAAAATTTCCATCGAGCTTGGTAAGTTCTATTACTTCATATCTAACTCTTCTATGAATGTACAAAGTTATACCTCCTGTAAAGCTACTATGTGAGTCACATCTAATGCAATCGAAGCAGTTTATACTAATTTCTTCGTTACATATGTCCGACTTAAATCTAGATTCCGTACATGCAAGAATGTCTACGTCTTTATTTTCAAATGTATAGTTTACTAATTCGTCCATTTTGCTAAGAAGGCTTTGTACATTTATACAAGTCATTAGTCTAGGGTTACTATTTTTGAACTTAATCTTTGGTTGCTATTTATTTATATTGTTCATCTTTTTAACTATTTCCAGATACGAGGGGCATTTCCTGTCCGTGGCTACATGATCAACACTGATGCTCGTCAAGTTCATTTTAGTTTTTCTATTTACACAGTTTATACATCTATAAACTTTATTAGTATTGGGACAATCTTTGCTGTCATGCTTTTCCGAACAATTTCGGCAGATCTTGTCCTTTTTACACGTCATGTTTGTGTGACCGAAGCCCCAGCAGTTGTAACACCTCTTGATATTTGCTAATTCGTATACATCATAACTGTTCCAGTTAAGGTAAAGACTACCTTCCTTCAAAAGGTGAACACAGCTGGTGTTGCTCAGTTCTAGGATTATTGTACCCTTTGTTAACTTATTTTCATTGTTTGTATATTTGATTTTTTTTTAACTATTTTTAGGTTCGGATCTTCTTTAAGATATGAGTTTTGCTTTCGCATGTCTTTCAGAAGATTTTCGTCAGTTTTATTAATAGTCTCGGGCTCAATCCTGACTACCTTCACTCGCATCTTTCTCTCACCCTGTTCAACCAACTCCACTTTGTCCCCTAGTTGACTTTTTATTTCCGTTTCTAGTTTATTGTTATTATCGTTTCCGTTAGAGCATTTTATCACTATCGTTCCCGTTTTACTCGTGCTTATTTTTTTGACACCTATATTTAGTTTTGTTAAGTCAACGATATACACACGAGGCAAACTTTGCACAAAAGACACGTGTAGTCTCCGACTTCCCCAATCGCTGTTTTGTTTAAATCGTTCGTAAGGGACCAAGAGGGACAATGGTAATAAGATATAATTCTTCCCAAGAAGATTCATTCAATTAGCCTGAAACCAAGTTCCTGCAGCGATTAGTACCGTCTGCATCACGAGTATTGTGTGTCGTACAATATATTTTTCTCATTAGTTTGCATAGTTTCGCAATATCTGGCGTAGAAACATGTCAGGCAGCTCGATAAATATGTCCAAGCGGTTCCTTGCGACATTAATAAAAGACAAATCTGGAAAAAAGGCGGCAACGGAAGCCATTGTTTCCTATGTCGAGAACCTTGGTAAAAATATTGACAGAGGAATAGTTCGAGCTTTTGTTACTCTGTATTTGAAGCGATGGAAATCGTGTCACCGTTCTAAACAAAGCATGGAGAATAGGCATCAAAACTGGCTATTTTCATAATCGTCCTTTTTGTATGGTTTATATCTTAAGGATAAGATAAAGCGAGGAAGATCTATCCTTATTTTCTACCGTTTTCTCCTTTCTATCAGTACTATATTCCTCGGTCGCACCGATTTCATTTATGCTTCATCATTCACCCCATTCTAGTGTCCACACCTCATTTTGACTTCCATTCTCGCTGTTCTCCTCATTTTCCAACCTGTCTTTCCTCCTCCTCCCCCACTTCTCCTCCTCATGCTACCTCTCTGCCAAATGCTTCGTTTTTTTCGATATTTTCTTCACTAAAACGCAATTTTATAATTGTATTAATTCATAACACAGTTTTATGCAACTTTATGCAGATGAAACATATGCCAAAAGACGCGGAAAAAATCTAGTTTCAGAAAAAAATTCACCATAAGTTTCCATTAGGTTCCCGAATCAATATATCGTTTCTTTTGATATTTTCTTCACTAAATCACAATTTTGTAATTGTATTAATTCATAAGACAGGTTAATGCAACTTTATGCAGATGAAACATATGTCAAAAGACACGGAAAAAAATCTAGTTTCAGGAAAAAAATACACCATGAGGTTCCATTAGGTTCCCGAATCAATATACGAAAGTTAAAGTCCCCCATTTGAATACATGGGAACATACTATACAAATCTGTCGTTAACTTCAAAACTATTTGAGATAAAAAATTAATTTACTAACATTTTTTGTGCTTCATACTATCCAGAACAAGGATATAATGTTCAATTTTCATTCCCGTGCCTTTGAATTTTGTCGGTCATAAAGTGCGATGCGCGCGTTTTAGACCCAAATCGGCCACTGTGCAACGCAGCGCCATGACGTCGGAGCCCCGCGAGCACACCATAGACCTTAGAGCAGATGTGACCGGCGTGGTCACCCCAGTCCAGTGTGGGCGATAGGTGCAAGCCCAGCGAGACGGCTCGAGAGCCATACGGGATGGGTGTACCGTCCAGCCGGACCAGAGGAGCGCCAGACACGAACTGCAGGCCAAGGGTGCGCGCAGTGCCGAGCATCATGCACTGCGTTTTAGTAACGTTCAAGGAGAGAGAGTGCATAGTGGACCAGGCTGAGACGCAAGCAAGATCAGTGTTGAGCCTTGTAACCGCGTCATCCAGCTCGTTGTAAGGCGCGGAAATGTACAATTGAACATCGTCCGCGTATTTAACCACCTTGGAGTGCTTGATAACGGAGTTGAGATCGTGGATGTATAGCGAGAAAAGGAACGGCCCAAGGACGGAGCCTTGCGGCACGCCAGAATGGACCGGGGACCAACGGGAAAGAGACCGTCTGACTCTGACTGCCTGTGCCCTGTTTGTGAGGTAGGACCAGATCCACCGTAGGACCGGAAGAGAAAGATTGGGAGAGTGAAGCTTAGTGAGGGAAGAGAGTGGTCCACGGTGTCAAAGGCCTTAGAGAAGTCGAGGCACACCAGAACTGTGACCATCCGCTGATCGGCAGCAAGACGGACGTCGTCCAGGAGCGTCAAGAGAGCGGTTTGAGTGGAGCGGTTTTTCACAAAACCATGTTGCGAGGGGTCCAGCTTTCCAGAGCTACTGAGAAAGCCCTGGATGTCATTGAGGACAACCCTCTCGAGGATTTTAGAGAGTTCAGGAAGGAGAGAAATCGGGCGGAAGTCAGCAGGAGCCGAGGCATTCGGTTTTTTGGGGATGGGAGTGATAATGGCTTTACGCCAGGCGTCGGGGAAGATGGAGAAAGCAAGCGAAGAATTGAAGATCTGGAGTACTGTAGGGGCGATAGCAGGGAGGGAGAGTAAGAGAAATCTCCCACTTAGGCCATCCGAGGGTGAGATAGACGAATTAGTAAGGCACACTGCGCGAGCAAGAGTCTCCTCCGTAACGGGGGAGAAATGGAAACACGAGTCGTCGGAGGTATTGTCAACCAACGACAGACATGCGGGGACGGCAGATGGTGAGGAGGCATGTGCGGAGAGAAAGAAGGTGTTAAGTGTGTCCGGGGATAAGTGGGACGGAAGAGGAGTACGAGGAGAAGGAAGGACACCAAATGACTTCAGCTCGCGCCAAAGGACATTCTGGTGTCTAGGGATCGAGAAGCGGTTGAAGAGAAAGGAGGCTCTGGCTCGTGCCAGAAGGGACTGAACCCGGTTACGACAGGCCCTGTAAGGAGCCCACGTGTCCGGGTGAGGAGACCTACGGAAAGATCTCCTGAGTGAGTCCCGAGAGCGCATCTCGGCTCGGAGCTCAGCAGTAATCCAGGGAGTAGGAGGCCGTCTAATACGCAGAGGTCGTAGCGGGGCGTGCTCGTCGATAACTCGGAGCATTCCCGCGCTGAAGTCATCCACCAACCGATCAACACCACTCTCACAAGAGTTCGAAGCAAGACGAACACAGCTAAGCTGCGAGACGTCATGGAGCAGCGCCTCACGGTTGATGGAACCATACCTACGACGGAGATCATTGGTTTGTGTAACCCGTGAAGTTAAAATGTAATCTAGCGAGATAAAATCATGATTGGAGCAATGATGTCCATTGCTCTGAGAGAAGGAAGCTACCCTACTAGGATCGTCCACAAGTCCCAGGTCGAGCCAAGTGGAGGAGGAGGAAGTGTGAAAAGTAGGAGAGTAGGGGACGGAGTAAAGATTAAGCCGGGCAAAGAGCCCACCAATGTAGTTGGCATCAAGGGACTGAGAGCACATGTCCGCATTCCAATCACCAAGAATAACCTTGTTCGGGTAATCCGAGGCAATGTCAGCGAACACGGGCTCAAAGTCTGAAAGACAAACATGGGGGGGGGGGGACGGTAAACGACCCCAACCAGGATGGTACTAACAGAGGGAATAACAACCTCTAAGAACAGATATTCCGGCCCCGAGAATTGACAGTTGGAGGAGGACGCGACTACAGAGACCACGAAAGAATTGCGAATATATATACAGACGCCTCCACCCGTTCTGCCATCCCTGTCACACCTAAACAGAGAGTAGCCAGACAGGGCGTAGTGAGTATCCGGGATGGAGCACGAGAGCCAGGATTCGGATAACGCAATGACGTCGTGAGTGGCTCCAACAAACGATGCAAGAGCATTATAGTGACAACTAAGGGATTGCACGTTAACATGCCCACATCGAAGGACAGACTGGGCACGAGGAACAAAGTGAGGCGACGCAAGGGAACCTTGACTTCACGCGAGCTTGGATTCTACGTCACAAGCGGAGTCGATTTTAATGGGGGCCGCGGAGTCGGTCTTCTTGACATAAACACTGCCGTCCCGGTGCCAGACCCTGGCAAAGCCGCGAGAGCGAGCCAGCGCACGGCAGCGCTTTAGTAGAGCCACTGTGTCGCTGGGGAGAAATTCGTTGATGTAAACGAGGTTGGGGGGGAAGGCGGGGTCCACTAAGGAGGCAGGCAGGTCACGCTGTAGTCGCTTGGCCGAGAGCAGCGAGTTACGCACGGTGGCAGCGGTAAATTTCGCATGGATAGTACGGGGACGGTCGACAGAGGGGGTCCCGCGCATGCGCGAGACTGAGACAATGTGCGCGGGACTGAGCACAGTTCCTAGCGCCTGCGCGACCCGCACGATTTGGGACCGGAGGTCCTCCCCAGAGGACTCTGGGATACCAGAGATGAGGAGTTCGCTCGTCATACCTGCAACCTCGAGACGGGCGAGACGTGCCTTGGCGGACGCGAGCTGCGAGGTTAGGGTCGCATGGGAGGCAGTCAACTGCTCTACATCTGCCTGGGAAGCCTTAAGTAAGGTGGAGTGGCTACTGAGCTGAGCGGAACAGGCGCCGGCATTAGCCTCGAGAGCGTTGGTCCGGGTGTCCAGCTGGTTGATAGCTTCGGAGTGCTGCGCCGTGATGGCCGTGAGCTGCTGTAGACAGGCACGGATTTCCGCACTTAGTGTACGCTGATCTGCCATGAAGGTGTAGAGCGTAGCTGTAAGTTGTTGTACAGCAGTGGTCAGCGGGCCATTGAGGTCGATGGTGTCACAGCCGGATGGTGATTCCTGAGTTGGAGGCAGTGCAGATGGAAGTGGCTGCGACGATGGGAGAGAGGCGACGGCGGTGGGTGCAGAAGGTTGAGTCGCGCAGGCAATGACCGACGGTCTGACATCCGTAGGGCCAGCTTTGCACGAAATTGCATGGGGCTTAAGGCACCCTGGGTGCAGTTTCCCCTTGCAGAAATGGCACACGACCGCCTCCTTGGCTATATCTTTCCGACACGTAGTGCAGGAATTCGGCCGCTCCATGTCAGGTTAGGCTAGGTGACCGGCGATGACAGGTGGCAACCTTGGCGGCAACAGCAACGAAGAGGGCGCGTGGGTGAGTTCAAGACGTTTGAAATTACCTCAGATTGACAGAAATTAACCGTCCCAGAAAATGGGGGTTAGAAAATCTGTCAAGATCGCCACAGATAAAGATCGCCTGTTCTCGTCGGCAGAAATATGTGCCGTGAGGATTTATAGGCCAAAATGTGCGCAGGCCGATCGAGAACAAGCTAGTCACCTGAAACAGGCCCCGTGGGGCAGAAGATCGGCAGAAAGAGAGTCGAAAGTTGGAGCTAAGAAAGTGCGTGGAGTCTACTCACGAGAGAGAGAGAGAGAGAGAGAGAGAGAGAGAAAGAGAGAGATTTATTAAGTTCTAGGGCATAAGGCAGCCCTCTCAGAACTGTAGTAACAAAACTATGTATACAAGTAGGTAGCAGAGTACGCATAAATAAATAAATAATATCTTATAAATTAAGTACAGAGATACAGCGTAGTATAAAACAAACAAAGAAAGAAATAAAGTAAAAATAAAGACAAAAATGACAAAGAAAATACTCCCGCACCTCGTCGCGGATTAGTGATAAGTCCCCAGAAGCTGAGCCCATAAAACCCTCTTAAAAATAGCCTCCGAATCACTTTGCCGGATGGTGGAAGAGAGACCGTTCCAAAACTGAGGCCCGCGCACCGAATACGACGCCGCAAGGAAAGACGTGCGATGTGTGGGCACCCTGAGAAGGGTCCCAATTTGCCGCGACGGGTACCTGGCGGAACCCGCTCGCGCAGGCACGAGAAGTTTGCAGAGCGGTGAGGGAGTCCCCAGCTGGACGGAGCGATAAAGGCTGACACCCAGAAAGTATAGTCGCCTCTCCTTAACTTTAAGCCACCCTAGACGACGGAAGAAGGGTGTTATGTGCGCATCGCGCGGCTCGTCAAAAATGAAACGCACGCAGGCGTTTAGCGCACGCTGTAACCTAGTATCCTCTAGGACACTGATGCCGAGGAGTGCAAGGCAACAGTAGTCCAGGTGTGGCAGAATGAGGGAGGAAACGAGCTTCACTCTTAAGCCCCGCGGTAGCGCAGTGCGTTGGCGCCGGAGCCCCGCAAGCACACCATAGACCTTTCTGCAGATGTGGCCGGTGTGATCACCCCAGTCAAGAGTAGGCGATATGTGCAGACCCAGCGAGACGACTCGAGAGCCATACGGGATGGGTATACCGCCCAACTGAACCAGGGGAGCACCAGACACAATCTGCAGGCCCAGGGCGCGAGCAGAGCCCAGCATTAGGCACTGCGTTTTGGAAACGTTCAGAGACAAGGAGTTCATGCTTGACCAGCCGGAGACGCCGGCAAGGTCGGAATTCATCCTTGTAACTGCGTCTGCCAGCTCAGAATAGGGAGCGGAGATGTACATTTGTACATCGTCCGCGTACTTGATGACTTTGGAGTGTTTTATAGCAGAGTTAAGATCGTGGATATATAGTGAGAATAGGAACGGTCCGAGGACGGAGCCTTGCGGCACGCCCGAGTGGACCGGGGACCATTTGGAGAGGAATCGTCCGATTCTGACAGCCTGCCTTCTGTTCGTAAGGTAGGACCAGATCCACCGTAAGACCGGGAGAGAGAGGTTGAAAGACTGGAGTTTAGACAGAAGGAGAGTGTGGTCCACGGTGTCAAAGGCCTTGGAGAAGTCGAGACACACCAGAACTGTGACCATCCGCTGGTCAGCAGCGAGACGGACGTCGTCCAGGAGAGTCACGAGGGCGGTTTGTGTGGAGCGGTTTGTCACAAACCCATGTTGCGAGGGGTCCAACATTCCAGAGCTACTGAGAAAACTCTGGATGTCATTGAGGACAACCCTCTCAAGGACTTTAGAAAGTTCAGGAAGTAGAGAGATCGGGCGAAAGTCGGCAGGAGCAGAGGCGTTCGGATTTTTGGGAATGGGAGTGATGATGGCTTTCCGCCAGGCATCAGGAAAAGTAGAGAAAGCGAGAGAGGAGTTAAAGATCTGGAGGACGGCAGGGTAGATCGCAGGGAGCGATAGAATCAGGAACCTCGCACTTAGTTCGTCCGAGGGCGAGATGGACGAATTAACAAGGCGCATAGCGCGAGCAAGACTCTCCCTCCTGACGGGGGCGAAGTGGAAACGCGAATCATCGGAAGAAAGGTGAGATAACAGACATGCGGGGACGGCCGGTGGAGAAGAGGAGTGTGCAGAAAGAAAGAAAGAGTTGAGAGCGTCCGAAGACAAGTGAGTGGGAGTAGAGGAGCGAGAAGGAGGAAGTACACCGAAAGATTTTAGCTCGCGCCAAAGATCATTCTGGCTCCTAGGAGAAGAGAAACGGGAGAAAAGAAAAAGAGTTCTGGCTCGCGCCAGAAGGGACTGGACCCGGTTGCGAGAGGCCTTGTAAAGGGCCCAAGCTTCCGAAGTGCCGGTCCTACGGAAGGATTTTCTGAGCGAGTCCCGAGAACGCATCTCGGCTCGGATCTCAGGAGTGATCCAGGGAGCAGGAGGCCGTCGGATCCGCAGAGGTCTTTGCGGGGCATGCACGTCGAGAACTCGGAGCAATCCCGCGTTAAGATTATCGACCAATTGATCCACGTTGCTCTCACAAGAGTCCGACACAAGTTGGACACAGCTGAGCTGCGAAATGTCACTGAGCAGCGCGCTAGGATCAATGGCACCATACCTACGACGAGTATCAGTGGTTGGATTAACCCGTGAAGTTAGTACGTACTCTAGTGATATAAATTCATGATTGGAGCAGCGAGGCTCTTTGGACTGAGATAAGGAGGCAACCTTACTAGAGTCGTCCACCAGCCCAAGATCAAGCCGGGTGGAGGAGGTAGAGGTGTGGAAAGTGGGACTGTAGGGGACAGAAAACAGATTGAGACGGAAGAAAAGAGCTTCGAGGTAGGAGGCGTCAAAAGAGGAGGACCCCATATCCGCGTTCCAATCGCCAAGAACGACCTTGTTAGGGAAGTCCGAGACAATGTCAGCGAAGAGGGGCTCGAAGGAAGAGAGAGGAGCATGCGGAGGGCGGTAAACAACCCCTACCAGCAGAGAGCCGGCAGAGGGAATACTCGCCTCCACAAAGATGAATTCTGGGCCAGAAGGTTCGGTGTGAGAGGAAGACGCAACCACACGGGTTTTGATCGACTCGCGAACATAAAGGCAAACGCCCCCGCCCATTCTGCCAACCCTGTCGCATCTAAGTAGGGAGTACCCGGGTAGAGCACACTGGGTGTCCGGAACTGAGTCCGAGAACCAAGTCTCAGAGACTGCAATAATGTCACAGGGTGACGTAGTAAAGTAAGTGAAGAAAACAATGAAGTGACGGCAAAGTGATTCGGCATTAATGTGGCCAAGACGAAGAGTGGGGCGAGTCGCAGTTACAGTGCAGCGCGAAGTACGGGAGACGGGTCGTCACGCGAGCTTGTGGTCAAGATCCAGAGCGGAATCTATTCTAATAGGCGCGTCAGTGGCCCCCCTTTTGACGTAGATGCTTCCATCCCGGTGCCACACACGGGCGTAGCCACGATCCCGGGCGAGCTGGCGACAGCGACGGAGGAGAGCCGCAATCTCGCCGGGCAAGTACTCGTTGACTTGCACTAGACCCGACGTGAACGAGGCGTCGACGGAAGACGCAGGCAGATCGCGCTTGGCTCGTTTAGCGGCGATCAGCGTGTTACGAACAGCTGCTGAGGCAAGCGCCGCATGGATCGTCCGCGGGCGATCGGGGGTGGGGGTTCCGCGCATGCGCGAGACCGACACAACGTCAGTGGGGGCCAGATTGGTACCCTGCGCCTGTGCAAGCCGGACACGAGGGACTTAAGATCCTCTCCGGCGGTCTCCGGGACTCCAGAAATGGAGAGCTCGCACGAACGAGCAGCGAGCTCCATGCGAGCGAGGCGAGCTTTCACCACAGCAAGCTCCGAGGCCTGGTTGCCGATAGCGCTCTTGGTAGAGGCTACGGAGGACTCCACCGATTTTACGGTAGAGGCGAGGCCACTTATCTGCAGGCTGGATGATGCGGTGCTGGTCTCTAGCAAGGTAGTCCGGGAGTCGATGGAGGCGAGCTGATCCGAGTGACGAGCAGAGGCGGTGGAAAGCTGCTTGAGGCAGGACTTCATCTCCTCCATCTGCGCCTCCTGCTTGGCTACAAAACTTTCAAATTGGGACTTCTGAGCGGCCAGATAGGTGTCCAATTTGGTGGTGAGGCTGGCTGTCAGCACGTCGACGACAGCTTGAAGCGGGCCCAAGTCAGGCGACGTGGTCGCAGACCTCCCAGGTCCTGGTGCGACGGAGACGTCCGGGGCTGAAGCGGGTGGGCCAGGCTGAGGCGACGGCGCGCCAGAGGTGCCACTGGGCCGCGATAACTGCACAGGCAGCGGAGCGGCAGCAGCCAGCGTAGAAGGGGCGGTATGGCCCAGGGGCGATGTGACCGCAATGACGGTCGGTCTCAAGGACCCCTTGCACGCCAGTGCATGGGTTTTAAGGCATCCTCGCCTTGCATGATGGGCAGCGGGCCGACTCCTTGGCAATGTCTTTGTGACATTTCGCACAAGGGAGTTCCCGCTCCATGGTTGGCACTAAACAGGTGGCAGGCGTGGGAGTATGTCCGCGAAGAGGGCGCACAGTACGACCCGACAATTCAAATTTCCCAAGGACAGAAAACTAACTGCCCAAAAATAATGGCAGGTTAGAAATTCTGTCAAGTGAGCCACAGAAAGAGTAGGCGAGTTCTCGTCGGCTAGTTGACGTGCCGATAAAATTAATAGGCCAAAATGTGCGCAGGCCGATCGAGAACAGGCTGAACACCTGAAACAGGCCCCACAGGGCAGAACAGCGGCAGAACAGAGCTCAAAAGCAAGAGCAACAAAACTGGTGTGCGGGTACTCACAGAGAGAGAGAGAGAGAGAGAGAGAGAGAGAGAGAGAGAATAGAATAGAATAGAATATATTTCGTTCTAGGGCAGCAAAGTAGCCCTCTCAGAACGTATTAACAAGTACAAGTATAATACAGAAAGAATAAATAATAAATAGAAAAATATAAATAATAAATAAATAAGTAAGCGCACGCATAACAGAAAATTAAAGACAATCAGCCCCGCACGTCGTAGAAGAAAAGTGAAAGAAGAGAAAGAAGAAAACTAGATGAACCCTACGCATACTGCTCCATGAGGAAAGCCCACAGAGCAGTTTTGAATGCCGCCTCGCTATCACACTCCCGGATGGCAGGTGGAAGGCCATTCCAGAACTGGGGCCCACAAACGCGGTACGAGGCCCCAAAAAAGGAGGTTCGGTGTGTTGGCACCACAAAGAGGGGGCCCCTCTGACGAGAGGGCCGCCCAGACGACCCCGCAACCCTAGGCGTGAGCCAGCCCCGATGGTGGTGCGGCTGACTCGACTTGAGAGCCCGGAAAATGCTGACTCCGAGAAAGAGGAGCCTTCGTTCCCGAACTTTCAGCCAGCCTAGGCGCACATAGTAGGGCGTGATATGCGCGTCACGAGGAACGCCATAAATGAAACGCACGCAGGCGTTCAGCGCAAGTTGGAGGCGCAACTCGCTGGTTACACCAATGCCCAGTAGAGTTAGGCAGCAGTAATCGAGATGTGGCAGAATGAGGGAAGATATGAGCTTGATTTTAAGGCTCCGCGGCAGCGCAGTGCTGTGACGTCGAAGCCCCGCAAGCGCACCATAGACCTTTCTGCAGATGTGCCCAGTGTGATCACCCCAGTCGAGAGTGGGCGAGATGTGCAGGCCCAGCGAGACAACCTTAGAGGCGTACGGGATGGGCGTACCACCCATCTGAACCAGGGGAGCACCGGAAACAAGCTGCAGGCCCAGAGCACGAGCAGAGCCGAGCATCATACACTGCGTTTTAGAAACGTTAAGAGAAAGAGAGTTCATTGTGGACCAGCCAGAGACGCTGGCAAGGTCAGAGTTGATCCTCCTAATCGCGTCGTCCAGCTCACTATAAGGTGCGGAGATGTATAATTGTACATCGTCCGCGTACTTAATCACCTTGGAGTGCTTAATGACAGAGTCGAGATCCTGGATATAGAGAGAAAAGAGGAACGGTCCAAGGACGGAACCTTGCGGCACGCCCGAGTGGACCGGGGACCAACGGGAGAGACACCGTCCGATTCTGACTGCCTGTGCCCTATTGGAGAGGTAGGACCAGATCCACTGTAAGACCGGAAAAGAGAAATTGAAAGAGTGGAGTTTAGTAAGTAGAAGTGAGTGGTCTACAGTGTCAAAGGCCTTGGAAAAGTCAAGACACACCAGGACTGTGACCATCCGCTGGTCAGCAGCAAGACGGACATCGTCCAGGAACGTCAGGAGAGCCGTCTGTGTAGATCGGTTTTTTACAAAACCATGTTGGGAGGGGTCCAGCTGTCCAGAGCTATTGAGAAAACTCTGGATATCATGGAGGACAACCCTCTCGAGGATCTTAGACAGCTCAGGAAGAAGAGAGATAGGGCGGAAATCGGCAGGAGCAGAAGCATTCGGTTTCTTAGGGATCGGAGAGATGATGGCTTTTCGCCAGGCAGCGGGGAAAGTAGAGAAAGCAAGAGAGGAGTTGAAGACCTGCAGAATGGCAGGGAATAACACAGGAAGAGAGAGTAAAAGAAATCTCGCACTCAGATCGTCCGAGGGCGAGATGGATGAGTTAGTAAGGCGCACAGCGCGAGCAAGCATTTCCTCCGTAACGGGGGAAAAATAGAAACGCGAGTCGTCGGAGACACAGTTAGACAGCGATAGACATGCGGGGACGGCCGGTGGGGAGGAAGAGTGTGCAGAGAGGAAGAACGAGTTGAGATCGTCCGGAGACAAGTGAGAGGGAAGAGGAGAGTGAGAGGGAGGGAGGACACCGAATGACTTCAGCTCTCGCCAAATATCATTCGGGTGCTTAGGAGTAGAGAAGTGGGAGAAAAGAAAGGAGGATCTGGCTCGCACCAGAAGGGACTGCACCCGGTTACGAGAGGCCCTGTAAAGAGCCCAAGTTTCCGGGTTAGCAGTTCGTCGGAAAGATCTCCTGACTGAGTCACGAGAACGCATCTCGGCTCGGATCTCAGGAGTAATCCAAGGAGCAGGAGGCCGTCGAATACGCAGAGGTCTAAGCGGGGCATGCTCGTCGAGGACTCGGAGCAGTCCCGCATTGAAGTCGTCCACCAACTGATCAACGCTGCTCTCACAGGAGTTCGAAACACGACGAACACAGCTGAGCTGCGAGATGTCATCGAGTAGCGCGTCACGATTGATGGAACCATATCTACGACGAAGATCAGTGGTTGGAATAACCCGAGAAGTTAGGACGTACTCTAGCGAAATTAAGTCATGATTAGAGCAGTGAGGCTCTTTACTTCGAGAGAAAGAAGCTACCCTGCTAGAGTCATCCACAAGCCCAAGGTCAAGCCAAGTGGAGGAGAAAGAAGTGTGAAAAGTAGGAGAATAGGGGATAGAGTAGAGGTTGAGGCGGGAGAAAAGCCCTCCAAGGTAGATCGCATCGAAGGACTGTGAACCCATGTTCGCGTTCCAGTCGCCCAGAACAACCTTGTTCGGGAAGTCCGAGACGATGTCGGCGAACACCGGTTCAAAGTTAGCAAGAGGAACATGCGGGGGGCGATAAACGACCCCCACTAGAAGAGTGCCGACAGAGGGGATGACCACCTCCGCAAAAAGATTTTCCGGGCCGGAGAGTTGAGAGCGAGGGGAGGACGCGATTATAGAGGTCGAGAAAGTATCGCGAATATATAGGCAGACGCCTCCACCCGTTCTGCCATATCTGTCACATCTGAGAAGCGAGTACCCAGGAAGGGCACACTCCGAATCGGGAATCGAGCACGAGAGCCAAGTCTCAGAAACCGCAATAACGTCATAGTTTGACGACGCGAAAAAAGATTGAAAGGTGCTGAAGTGGCGGCAGAGAGATTCGGCGTTTACGTGTCCGAAACGTAAGACGGAGCGAGCGGCGGGAGTGGGGGCGCGCGACGTACGGGGAGCAGGACTTCACGCCAGCTTACGATCGACGTCCTGAGAGGAGTCGATTTTGACCGGCGCATCGGTAGCCGTCTTGATGACAAATATGGTCCCGTCCCGGTGCCATACGCGAGCATAACCGCGCTCGCGAGCCAGCAGGCGACACCGGCGGAGGAGAGACGCGATCTCGCCGGGCAGGTACTCATTTACCTGGACGGGTCCCGAGGGGAAAGACGCGTCAATGCAAGACGCAGGTAGTTCGCGCTTAGCGCGTTTGGCGTCGATAATCGACTTACGAAGCGCAGGCGAAGCGAGCGTCGCGTGAATTGTCCGCGGGCGATCGGGGGTGGGGGTTCCGCGCATGCGCGAAACCGACACCAAATCAGTAGGCGCCAGTGACGTTCCCAGCGCCAGCGCAAGCCGGGACACGAGGGACTTAAGGTCCTCGCCGACGGACTCCGGGACCCCAGAAATGGAGAGCTCGCACGATCGAGCGGCGAGCTCCATACGAGCAAGGCGCGTCTTTACGACAGCGAGCTCCGAAGCTTGGGCGTCGACAGCATTCTTGCTGGAGGCCACCGACGTCTCCACTGATTTCACCGAGGAGGCAAGGCCACTTAGCTGCTTGCTGGAGGAAGCGGCACAGGACTCCAGCGAAGTGGTCCGGGTGTCCAGCGAAGCCAGCTGGTCGGTGTGGCGAGCGGAGGCGGTGGAGAGAAACTGGAGGCAGGACCTCATCTCGTCCATTTGCGCCTCTTGTTTGGCAACAAAGTTGTCAAATTGGACCTTCTGGGCCTCCAAATAGCTGTCGAGCTTCGAAGTGATGGTAGCTGTCACCACATCGACAACTGCTTGAAGCGGGCCAATGTCAGGCGGCGTGGCAGTAGTCGACCCGGGTGCTGGTGCAACGGAGACGACCGGGGCTGGTGCAGGTGGTCTAAGGAGGGGCGACGGCAAGCCAGGAGTGCCACTAGGCCGTGAGGTCTGCAGAGACAGCGGGGAAACAGCGGCCGAGGTGAAGGCGGCGACGTAGTCCGGCGGAGATGCAACCGCAATGACGGTCGAGCGTAAGGCGCCCTTGCACGCCTGTGCATGAGTTTTCAGGCACCCTGGATGCATCTTGGCCTTGCAGGATGGGCAGCGGGCCGACTCCTTCGCAATGTCCTTGTGACATTTAGCACAAGGGAGTTCCCGCTCCATAGTAGGCGCTGACAGGTGGCAAGCGTGGGTAGGTGTCCGCGAGGAGGGCGCACAGTGCGACCCAACAATTCGAAAATTGTAAGAAGGACAGAAACTAACTGCCAAACTAATGGCAGGTTAGAAATTCTGTCAAGTGAGCCACAGAATAAGTATGCGAGTTCTCGTCGGCTGGATGACGTGCCGATAAAATTATTAGGCCAAAATGTGCGCAGGCCGATCGAGAACAAGCTGAAACCTGTAACAGGCCCCACAGGGCAGAGATGCGGCAGAAAGTGGTCTAAGAAGTAAGAGTGATAAAACTGGCGTGCAGTGTACTCACGAGAGAGAGAGAGAGAGAGAGAGAGAGAGAGAGAGAATGAGTGAATGAATGAATTCGTCTATTTTAGCCTTCTCGGCTATTTCGATACATATTTCTTCGTTTTACATTCAGGATTGACGTCCAGACTAACCACACATGTACATTTCACAGTCTTTCACACTTACATACGCATTCATAGGCAGTCATACTTTAAAATTTCGCGCGATCGCTGTCTCCTATCTACTACAGTGGTCTAGTTCGTGGCGGCGCCACTTCCACTCATCGTTCCACGCACCGCTTAAGGTAGGTACTTAACCTTCTTCTGAATGTGTTTACACTCTCCGCGTCTGTGAGGTCGCTTGGCAGCTTGTTGTACGCGTCATAACCTGCATAAAACAGGCTCTTCCGCGCCTTGTCACTCTTTCTAGCCGTAATTCGAATATTTTTACTTTGTCGTGTGCTTCGATTTGTCACGCTACCAACGTACGTAATTTCATTCGCCATTTCGGATGCTATTTCATTATGTGTCATTTTATACACAAGTATAAGCATCTTCCTCTGGATGCGCAGTTTAATCGGCAAAAAGTTCAGAGCTTCCCTCATCCTTTTCACCGACGTGTATCTATCGCACTGCAGAATCACACGCATTGCTCTGTTCTGCAGGACTTCCAGCTTTTCAACGGATTCCACGTCCGCATATGTCAGCAACGAGGAGCAGTACTCCATGATAGGAGCTATCATGACCTTATAAATGTGACTCCTAGTGAGCGGGCAAACCAGCCTTCCTATTCTGTTAAGTAAGCTAATCTTTGCGCCTACTTTTTGCTGCAAATTTCTTATGTGTTTCTTAAAGTTTAGACATTCGTCAATGTAGACACCTAAATACTTAATTTCACTGACTTTGTCAATAGTCGCTTGTCGATACTTGATGTTAATTTCTATGTCTTTTGGCATTCGCTCACTTCTAATAAGCATGTAATACGTTTTGCTCGCATTCAAAAACATATTGTTCAAATTCATCCAGACATCGAGCTTGGATAAAGCTTGGTTCAGTCTTATTTCAAGGTTATTAACATTACTATCCGTGATATATAATATCGTGTCATCAGCAAACATCCTAATTTTACACTCATTTTTCAGGTACGTCTTAAGATCGTTGATATATAAAATAAATAGGAGAGGGCCAAGGACTGATCCCTGAGGCACACCCCATTTTACATTCAATTTGTCGGATAACTCCCCGTCAATGCATGTTTGCTGTTCCCTACCATTCAAGTAAGTCCTGAACCAGTTCAACGCCTTTTGCCTAATTCCATACACTTCTAGCTTTTTTAATAACAAGTTTTGGTCTATAGTTTCGAACGCCCTGCGGTAATCAATGAAGATGACTCCAACGTACTTTCTGTCGCTAATCTCATTTACCCATTCATCAAGGGTAAGTTGTAGTGTCGTCTCGCATGAATAACCCTTCCGAAAACCAGCCTGTGACTCATCGAGTATTTTATTTATTTCCAGGAAATCCTCCAGCTGTTCTTTTACAACGAGCTCCAGTACTTTCTCGTACAACGGAAGCTGGTTGATTGGTCGTAGCTCACTGGGAAGTCTAGGGTTGTTCACCTTTTTATACGGTGTTATAACTGACGTCTTCCACGCTTCCGGGAATATTCCCAGCTCAAGAGAGGTGTTTATCACGTCAAGGTATGCATCGCCCATTGCCCGGACGACTGCAAGCATCCTTTCACCATTTAAGCCTTCCAAGGTAATTTTTTTCTTATCAAGGCTTTCCATAATTTTGCACAATTTTTCTACTTTAACCGACTCAAACACGTCACATGTGTTTGCACATGCGTAATCTCGCAGTTCCTAGGATTCTATGTAACTGTCAGTGTTTTTATCTATTCCATCTTTTATAATTTCGTCAATGCTGTCAATATAGAATTGATTCAGCTTGTTTGCTATTTGTTGCGGTGTTCTTGATTCCCTACTGTCATCAAATGTAATTTGATCCCAATTTATCTGTTTGTTTTTATTTTTACCTAGAATACTTTTGACGACATTGGACATTGCTTTAGGGTTTCTTTGTGCGTTAATTATTTTGCCTTCATAGTAAGACTTTTTAGCTTTATCTATGCACTTTACTGTGTCATTCCTAAGCTTTTTATATTGTGTCCAGTGTTCGTATGTTTTCGTTTGTTTATACATTTTGAACATGTCGTCTCTTACTAAAATCATTTGTTTTATTTCAGGAGTAAACCATTTATTGGAACTAGGGCTATTCTCTATGGTCTTTTGCGGTGCCAATTGGTCAAGAACACTCAACAACGTAGCAATTAGGAAGTTAGTTTTTTTAGCAAATATTTCACACTTATTGACGTTTACATTATAAATTAAATCCAGCTGACTACCATCGTACATACGTGGGTAGTACTCGTCGGTCAATGCATTAATAAATAGTTCGGTGTCAATATTTTTAAAATCTCTTATGGTTTTTTTGTGCGTCCGTTTGACTACACTGTCATTTTTAAGATAAATTTTTAACCACGCATGATCAGAAATTCTTGGCGTATAGTCCGTGCTACATATTAGATTTTCATTCGAGAAAATTAAATCTATCAGCGTGCTACTACTCGATGTTACTCTGGTAGGTAGACTTGATTGTAGTCTCATTCCCCTTGTCATGAATAAATTAGTCAATTTGTCCCCATAGTATGTTTGCTTTAACAAATCAATGTCAAAATCACCCATAACTATGAGGTTGTCCCCTTTACTTAATAAAGTGTCACATTTTTCTTCCAGAAAATTAAGAAACGTCATATCGGATGAATTAGGAGAATGATACACCACCAGCAAGTAGCCATTATATTGATAGTCCCGTGTTTTGATTATAATACACCAAAAATTTCCATCGAGCTTGGTAAGTTCTATTACTTCATATCTAACTCTTCTATGAATGTACAAAGTTATACCTCCTGTAAAGCTACTATGTGAGTCACATCTAATGCAATCGAAGCAGTTTATACTAATTTCTTCGTTGCATATGTCCGACTTAATTCTAGATTCCGTACATGCAAGAATGTCTACGTCTTTATTTACAAATGTATAGTTTACTAATTCGTCCATTTTGCTAAGAAGGCTTTGTACATTTATACAAGTCATTAGTCTAGGGTTACTATTTTTGAACTTAATCTTTGGTTGCTATTTACTTATATTGTTCATCTTTTTAACTATTTCCAGATACGAGGGGCATTTCCTGTCCGTGGCTACATGATCAACACTGATGCTCGTCAAGTTCATTTTAGTTTTTCTATTTACACAATTTATACATCTATAAACTTTATTAGTATTGGGACAATCTTTGCTGTCATGCTTTTCCGAACAATTTCGGCAGATCTTGTCCTTTTTACACGTCATGTTTGTGTGACCGAAGCCCCAGCAGTTGTAACACCTCTTGATATTTGCTAATTCGTATACATCATAACTGTTCCAGTTAAGGTAAAGACTACCTTCCTTCAAAAGGTGAACACAGCTGGTGTTGCTCAGTTCTAGGATTATTGTACCCTTTGTTAACTTATTTTCATTGTTTGTATATTTGATTTTTTTAACTATTTTTAGGTTCGGATCTTCTTTAAGATATGAGTTTTGCTTTCGCATGTCTTTCAGAAGATTTTCGTCAGTTTTATTAATAGTCTCGGGCTCAATCCTGACTACCTTCACTCGCATCTTTCTCTCACCCTGTTCAACCAACTCCACTTTGTCCCCTAGTTGACTTTTTATTTCCGTTTCTAGTTTATTGTTATTATCGTTTCTGTTAGAGCATTTTATCACTATCGTTCCCGTTTTACTCGTGGTTATTTTTTTGACACCTATATTTAGTTTTGTTAAGTCAACTTTGTCTCTGATTTCCCTTTCGATCTCTTTATCGTTGTCTTTGTTTTTTGGCTTAACAATAAGCGATGCATCCCTGCCGTGCTTGCGCGTTACTTCTGCATACGTATTGTTAGTCCCAATGTTATTATTTTCAGAGCAGTGACACTCACCCAGCACCCTATTCTTGTTGAGCTCCATTGTCAGCTTTTCTATTCTGTCATTAAAGTCTTTTTGCATTTCACACATTTTAGTCACAAACAGGTTCTCGAAGTGGTTCTTCATTTCATTAAAGTAATGCTGAATTTCAGATTCTGTGTCCTCGACTACTATTGTATTACGTTTTCTTTTCTTTCCTTGATTACCATCCGCTTTATTTCCTAATGTTACGCAAATTGTGCACCCTATTATTTTTTCGTTAATGTCGTTATTTAAATAAACATTCCTAAGTGGTTTGCAATGGGCATGGTAAGGCCGCGTACAGAAGTCACACTTACCGTCGTCATAGACTACCTTTTTGCAGTGCCTGCACTTGTTGGAATTGAAGGTTTTTACCTCCATGCTCGCCAAATTAGTTTTAACGGTGCCTACTGGGTTTCTTGTCGTCTTCGTCCTATGTGAGTCGTCTGTGTTAATCCCGTTGATCCTATTAGGTTTTTGTCCGTCTCCGTTTCTTGTGCTCCTTCGTCAGCGTTTGTCACAGAGTCGGTGGGTTGTACGTATGTCAAGTCTCAGTCGATCCCTCGTTTATGTTACTCGTTCATATGTACGTTTAATAAATATAATTTATTAACGACAACAAGCAACACGAGGATTTGTGAGCTAAAACAGGTATGTCTCGCACGTGCATATATTAGCAATTGAGGTTAGCAACCTGTCACTTGCTTTATGTATGGTTATCTCCCTCCTCACTCAATCATGCATGTAAATTTATATTTTGTTAGGGAAAGTGTACTCTCCTTTGTCCAAATAAATAAATTTGTGCGCATAAATGTATGTCATACATAAATATTTTCTCGCTAATTGCGGGGGTGTAAAGATAACGTGCTTTACTTACGAGAGAGAGAGAGAGAGAGAGAGAGAGAGAGAGAGAGAGAGAGAGAGGGGGGTTCCGTGCCTGCGCACCCGGAACGAGGCGCAGCATTACGTGCTGCACAAAACCCCTGATTTTTGGGGCATAGGCGCACTGTTTGGTAAGTTCAAGCAGCAGCGACAGCATTCTATAGGATTTTGAACTAATATGTGTTTTTTCTCTATGTTATGCAGCACGCCACACGCCGAAGCCGGTGGCCATAGTAAGGCCCATGAGGCGGGACCCCCCACCACCACCGCCACCGCAAGCAGCAGCGGCGCCGCCACCACCAGCAGCAACCCCGACGCCCCGGACCGCCGGCAGGCAGCGGCCACGCCAAGTGGCAACCCCGCAGGTCCCCCTCAGGCGACCCCACACCCTCCCGCCGTCATCGAGGCAGTTGGCAGCCCCACAAGCCCCCCTCAGGCGACCCCACACCCTCCCCCCGTCTCAGACGGACGTATAATCTCCCCGCACCCCTTTAAAATAACAAAGCTTGTATATCTGTAAACATCTCTCTCTCGCACAATTTCATCTCCTTCAGATCCTGATCCTCATACTTCTCCAGCGAACTTAGATATATGGGAGGGTTTATAAAATCAACTCGGGGTATAGTTTATACATATATTTAACCATGAGATAAAAAGTTGTACAGTTTCAATACGTTTTGGAGCGCGCAAGTCCTTTCATGAAAAGCGCAAGTAAATGTATTCATAGCGGGCATGTTCGTGAATCTTGGTATAGCGCAGCAGCACTCATCACATTCGAGAATTTCCTCAATATTATATATCACCGGTGCGGAACCGATAAGTTTCTCGAGCCACTTCTTCTTCTCGTTCCCCTTGACGATGATGATTGCAGCATCTTGCAGGACGGATCTCAAAAGCGTCTTAGCTCGGGAATACTTGACATGACCGTCATTCCAGGAGAGTCCATGATGATGTTTCTCGAGCCACTTGCAATGTTTCTTTGCACCCTTATCGAGCATTGTCCATGGGACCGGCGATGTAAAAATCCAATGCGCTATTTGGCGAGTACTGCCCACAAGTATAGCCGCTTCCTTCATTATGAACTTGCCATCAATCATAAAGCCCTGCACATCAACTACAGTCGTACCCATCTCGTTTTCAGACTTTATGAAATTTTGCGTACAATATTCGTCAGCGGGTTGTAATCCACAATACGGTCGTGTATGATTAGGCAGTAAGCGGTTGTGTCTGCTGGAACGTTCTCCTGACACTCGAAGTCGAACCGCACATCCACAGTCGAGCTCTTCACAGACTCGTTTTGATGGGAGCAGTCCAACACGACGAATGGGCCGTACTCCATGAACTGGGTAGTGTTTAGGAGCGGTTCACCGGTTCCGTAGTAGGATTCTCGAAACTTGGCGTACATATCGTAGAGTGTAGCATATCGATTCTTTTTAAAATCGATGTTCAAATCGCCATAGGGATACACTTCGGAGTTGAGATGGAGACGGACGTTTGAGAGATTGCAGTGATCGAATATTGTGGCTCTCGCAGCTATATTATTCTTTCGAGCTGTTTGCAGGGCGAATATTACATATCGAGGTTTTTCCATATGCGTTGCAGCCTTCACTGACCATGTGTGTCTAGTCGTTGTCTGTAGCAGAGGATACTCATGGATCTCGAACGAACGGAAATTCATCGTAATCGCTCTACCACTCTCCAAAGCACGCAACATAGCCTCATACTGAGTACTGTCGATCAAAATCTTATATGTATTTTCTTGGGGGACCGGTTATTATTATTAGTGCGTGCTGTACAATCGGTAAGCCGCTCCCGTTTTGTAGCACATACAGAGCACTCCCTGATCATAGGGGCTGGTCCATCCACATGATCACGCTGACTCGGAAGATTGTAGTGCCATAAACATCGACGATATGTCCGCACTTCAGGATGGGCCTTTATATGATCAGGCAGATTGGCCCAAATTGCGTCCACATCACGTGCATAGTCGCGTAGTAGCAGGATTTTCGGTACATATTCTAGCTCCTCAGCGGTAGCGCCGCGCAGAGTAGGTTTGTTGACAACTAGGACCGCCATGCTTTACAACTGACACAGCCGCTCGACTGTCGGATATATAAGTATCGCATCCCCCTCCACTCCAACCCCATAGTATAACTCCAACGCCATGCGCTTTACACGGCAACCAGGGAATATTCATATCCCCATGAATCGCATGTTTGATGTGGGGGAGCATGAACGGAAGAGACACGGTACATTGTTGCCAAACAGTATACGTTGCGTGATATGTGGCCCGTCTAATTGTGGAAAAACAAACGCTATGATTAGTATGCTTGAGAGTCCGAATGGATTACGATTTGAGAATGTATACGTGTACTCAAAATCCCTGTATCAGCCCAAGTATCGGTACTTGGAGAAAGTGTTGTCATCTGTGGACGACTTGGGCTACTTCCCATTCACGGAAAATGGAAGTGTGATCCCGCCTGCTGAAGCTCTACCAAACTCGGTATTTGTTTTCGATGATGTTGCTTGTGACGAGCAGAATGTCATGAGGGAATACTTTGCTATGGGCAGACACTCCCACGTGGACTGCTTCTATCTCAACCAATCATACGCACGAATACCGAAACACCTGATTCGGGATAATGCAAATATGATTATATTGTTTAAACAGGACGGCATGAATCTACGACATGTATATCATGATCATGTTAATGTAGATATGACGCTCGAAAAGTTTACTGAATTGTGCTCAAAATGCTGGGACAAAAAGTATGGTTTTCTCGTCATAAACAAGGATAGTCCCCTGGATCATGGGCGCTATCGGCGCGGATTTAATGAGTTCGCCGTAACATCGTAAGCACACATGTCCCTGAGGCGTCACTGGAGAAACATCATGCATACATTGATGATAAGTATTTTGAGTACGGATGATGAGGATGAGGATAATCGGCAGATAAAGAAAAAGAGAAAGAGAAGAAGGAGGAGGAGGCAGATCTCGCCCAAAACTGATGATATATTTGTGGTGGGTGATGCGGATAATGGTGTTACGAAAAAGTATGGAACTGCTGCTGCTGATTCCCCACCGCATATAATTGAAGTCGTGCCTGAAGAAGTATTGCATGGAAAATTGTCGCGTGGAACAACCTTCTGTGGTATGTTCATAATGACTATACTATCATGGATATGTGGCTGGAGAAGTTCATGGAATTGCGAGCAAAATGATGATATATCAGATGTCAGAACCGGGGGAGATCGCTCGGTCGGTCGATCGGTCGGTAGGTCGGTCGGTAGGTCGGCCGGTCGGTCGGTTGGCAGATCGGTCGGTAGGTCAGTCGGCCAGTGGGATCATTGGAGCAGTCAGACGGTCGATCTGCCTGGCGAGAGACTCATATAAATATAATCCCGAAGGGTGGGGAGTATATGTATTTAACATGCCCATAGCCGCATCCCATGAACACACGTTCTGTGAACATCGCTGAGGTTATATTGGCTATCTAAACTACTACTACTACTACTACTACTCCTACTCCCCGCTACAATCATCATGATGAAATATATTAAGAAGCAACGTGCCAGCGAAGAAGAAGATGATGATGCCATGCCGGAGATGGCAGCGGTCGGTGATACTACAGGCACAAAATATCTTGCATTGAAGGTGGGAAAATATATCCTCAGGACATGTTGTTGGAGAAGTTAACGGAACAGGGGGAGTGAAATGGTGGTGCATCGGGCCTCGGAACCGGGGGAAGATCGCTCGGTCTCTCTGTCGGTCGGTCGGATGGTCGGGTTGATTCGTCAGCCAGTCGGTCGGTCTGCCTGCTGATAGGTCCGTATAAGTATGCACCTAATCCCCGAGGGTGGGGCATATGTATTTAACATGCCTATAGCATCGTCCTCCACGCATACGTTCTACGAACATTGCTGATGCTGTATCGCTTGCTTAAACTACTGCATCACTACAATCATCATCATCATGGTGAAGAATGAGAAGAAACAGCGTGCCAAAGAGGAAGCTATTACAGAAGAGATTGCGAAGACCAGCGATATAGCTGGAGCATCCTCGTCCTCCTCCTCCTCCTCCTCTTCCTCCACCGTACCACAGAGACGCTGCAGCGCATCGATGGCATCTAAATGAGAAAGAGAAGCTGATTAGATATCAATCTTGTATGAGAGAGAGAGAAAGAAACCTTACCTATGTCACACTCGTCCTCGCTGTCGCTACTGTATACAATTATTGAGTCAGCATAGAGTGACCCCTCATCATCATCATCGGATGCATACATGTCCACATCGTCGTCATTCCATGTTCGTGCTCTATAGAACCAGCTCATGACTCGATCGGAGGGGATGGTGTTGGATGGCCGACGAAAATTCTGGATATGTCGGGCTTTCTCCTGCAAGACCAGCATTTAAGGAAACTGGTGACATCTCTCCCACTCCACCCATGCCGGAAAAATAAGATTTCCATGGCGGAAGGGTGCAGGCCTATTCCTCTCGAGGGCGTAGGATGATCTGCGCGAAGTCCTCCGCATCTACATCGGGAAGCCCTTCGAATATCTCCGAATCTCCGTTTATCTCAACGAAGTATTCATCCTCGGTGTCGGTATCAACATCACCCATGTCGACGTGAAAGTTTTCGAAATAGGAGAAGTGGATTCGATAAAAAATCTTCTATAAGAGAGAGAGAGAGAGAGAGAGAGAGGGTTGAGCCAATTGTGATACATACCGTCTAAAATTACCGTATCCGCATCGTAGATATCGTCCTCACCCATTTCTTTCTCCTCCTCCAGGGAAATATCTTCAACCGACCGTGCATCATAGAATTCCTCATCGTCATCGTCATCCGACGAATCTATGAGAAGCAAGTCCCGAAACAAAAGATCGTTGATCGCGGGACCCGAAATATAGGCTGCTCGAGATGATGGCATCGTGAACTTCGATGTATTTTGGTCAACGAAAACTACGCAACTGTGGAACTTTCGCCTTCGAGCCCGCATTTTAAGGGAAAGGGCATCTCCTGCTAAATAGATGTCCGGATATGCGGTGCTGCGTACTGAGACGAAGTCAGCACATGGCCTGCATCCTCCTCCTCCTCTGGGAAACCTGGACTATGGCTAAAAATCTCCAAGAATCTATACTACTACGCGTTGAATGAATAGAATAAACGCTGAATTATATATATAAATAGATGTTTATTTCAATATATATTATACAACAATAAATAAATAAATCAAATAAATACTTAAATAATACACGCTCTTAATACTACTATTCGGCGATCTTATAATGTCCCCAAGGGAGCGTACGAGTTGAACCCGGTATGATGTGGCGCTTATCATCGTGTGGGTCGAGGGCAAGCTTTTCCTCGCTAATCGAATACACGTTATGTTTCGAGGATCGTATGCAGTTCTGCCGAACTTTTTTCTCCGTACTATCCTCGAGACATCGAACATAGTCCTCAAATTCTATGCATTTGGCTGTGACATTTTTCTTGATACCCTTAATCTTCTTGTCACAGCCCTCCCTACCATGTACTCGAGTAGCGTACATCTTTGCTCTCAACCCCACGAATTCGGTCATAATCGTACCGTTATTTTCGTCTTTCATCAGACCGGGTACCTTTTTATTAACGCGTGGAAGTCCATATGGGTTATCCTCAGGATAATCGCTAGTATCGAACCTATCAATATCCTGCTTCATCTGTTCGTAGACATCATCGCACTCTATTTCATACATAAGGCTATCCGTATCCGTATACATTATTCGGGATTTGTCGGCAAACTTCGGAAGCATGTACTCATAGTGGAATTCATACAAACGCGTTTTGGCTATATCTAAGATGCACATACCTACGTATAAAGGTTTTAAAAATTTGACGGCTAGATTACGTAATTCGACTGCAATCAAATCTTCGGCAAAAATGGTAGAACTATGAAAATTTGGTTTCGAAATCATAGCCTCGGCACCATATCGACCGTCCCACTGGGTGACTAATTTAACATTCGTATGATTGCGTACATTTTCCATAGTTTTACCAAAAACTGCATTGTTCATTAATTTAAATAGATTTTTACTAAATTCATTGGTTGCAGCCGTACGGAATCTAGTGTTCAGCTCTATATACTCGTGCAGCCATGGCGACTGATTGAATTGAATAACCCGATGTATCTTGGCTAACTTTAACCCATGCTTCAAAGCCTGCTGCAAATAGCGATAATGTATAATATACCGCGTCTTATTCGTGAACGTCGCGAGTAATTTCTTTTGCCCACCCTTTGAGGTTCTCACCGGAGCGTCCTCATGGTCTGGGCAAAACGGCAAGTCCCCGTGCGAGTCGTGAAGCGCGTGAGGATACTCCAAATCAACTTCCAAAATATATCTGAACGGACCATCCAGCGGAATCGAATTTATCGCGAACTGCGTACGCTCTTCGTCAGTGAGCCATCGAAAGCCTCCATACGGTAATGGTTGAGACATTGCCCAACCATATAAATTATTAACATCTAAGTACATAAGGTACGTGGAAGCTTTCGATGGGTCATATGTGGGTAAATACTTATTATTAGCGCGCGCGTACCGATGCGAGCATTGGCTTAACCCTCCGCGGATACCCTGCTCGACGAATAGGAGCATGTCCACATCCGTCAGCAGTTCGAACACGATACCGGTATGCTTAAGCATCGCGTCCCACGTGAATCCGGGGAGAGTAAAGTAATGCGCTGGATCCAGATTGTAGCTGGATTTACAATCATCGCGGAAGCTCTCAAAAATATCGGCCAATAACAGTACATCTAACTTCATATAAAGATCACTGTATTCACCCAATGTTTTGATGCTAAACAGTGACCATACATCCGCCGCATGCTGATATTCGGCATCGTTTATATTGCTATCGTTAAGCCTATTATAAAATTCCTCGCGTGTGGGTAATTGCGTGTCATTCAATTTGCTGTACGTAGTCATATAATCGTACGGAAAGACACCCTTTCTTGTCAGAAGTTTAAAATCATCCTCGGACAAGTCTGGGAACATCTTCCGTACGATATGCAACTTTTCGCCTCCCAAGTACGATGACAATTTGTCGAGGCTTGAACTGAGAAATTTGTAAGAATCGATAAATCGAAACTTAACACATTCCGTTCTTTTCTTGGTCAAGCGATTTACTCCCGCCGTGTCAGACACATGCTTTGTGAAGGAGATATATTTCTCCTTCGTAATGGGGAGTAAATTAATCTTGCCCTCGAAAGCGTTAGCTAGCGCCAAAATCACAAAGTGCGCATCGTACCCGGACAGGTTGTGGAAAACAACCGGCACAGTATATGGATTTTGGTATGACAGGTTACAATTTGAATCTGCCGGACCACGATATGCGCCGGTTAAGTGACAATGATCGCGAACTTTCTTCGACGAATCATCATCATCACCAAACGTCTTCGAACATATATGACAATGTGTAGCCCCGTCGAATTCCCGTGTTGCCTCATCGGTAAAACGGTCCATCGGAACTACTTTTTCAAGGATGCTCTTGATCCGACAACTCAAATTATATAACTCCTGCGAAAACCAATCCATACACCCTGCCGCGCTGGTATATGAATGATACCCACACAGCGAGGAATCATATGCGCAATGTACATAATACCCGATGCTGTAGAGTTGATGCTGCTGATATTTGGCGGTGGGCACATCGTCCTGCATGGGCGTAAGTAGACACTCCAAGTCCGCATAGACGATGAACGGCATGCGCTCCTGATGGCGGTGGTTTTTAAAGCGTAACCACTTCTGCTCATCGGTGGGGAGGATTACCGCACACTCATCAACCTTGGAGCAGGCCTCCGTGTGGATTCCCAGGAGTTGTGCCGACTTGAAATAATGCAGGCATCTGAAAATAGACAAACAGTATGAGATATTGTTTTATCACCGCAATACTGATATTAATAGGAAAAATCGATGCTGACCGCTCGCATATATGTCGGGCATGGTCTTTCCTGCTGAGCTGCGTCGATACCAGCCGCGACAGGTTGGTAATTGTCGCGAAATGGTGCTGGGGCGGCGCGTCCTTCTTCTTCGACTCGATGAGGAGCAAATTGACGTGCCGGTCCATTTTCTTCGCAGTCAGATGTAGTGGGACGCAGCGCTTCTCAGCCCATCCGAACACGTTGATGGAAATATCGTTTTTCCGTTCGAATGGGGCTAGCTGCTTCATGGTCATCGGAAGCTCGATCCCGCTGATGTCGAGCACGCTGGCATAATCTGGGTATGATGATGTCCTGCTGACGTTGTGCGAGCGGGTATCGATGACCGGGTACAAGCCTGCCACTACCGACCAAAAGAAGCAGGCATTGTCGTTGCATTTAATGTTTACGACAGCCTTTTTCTTCTGCAGTTCTGCCGGTAGTGGAATATAGCAGCCTGCTCTAAGCGGATTGTACCGACTCATCTTTACAGCCAGCTGTAAAACCGTCCGCAAGGCCCAGCCACTATTCCGTTCTTGAAACTCGGACATCGCTGCGAGAATCGGATCCTCCACGGCAGCTCGATACCACTGGCGGATGTTGCTGACGGGAAAGAGCTCGACATTTTTGGTGTTGAACGACTTGATGCTTTTCTCGCCGTTCAACTCAAATTCCGCCTCCAGGACCGTGTAGACCTTGATGCTGCCGTTCTGCGTAACGGCATCCGTCACGCGGGCCATCACCATCCTTCGTGCGTCCCGAAGAAAATGCTGCGGCTCGATGTGGCGGGTGTTAATCACAACACCTGTGGCGATGCGTCCCTTGAAGGCCGACTCCGTGTTCTCCCACACGCGGCTGGAAGCTGGCGCTCCTGCAGTTCCACTGCCACCAACACCACCACCCGTCCGCACAAACCGATCGCGCATTCGTACACGCAAACCCCTGATGCGGTACTGAATACACTCAATGTGGTGTTTCGTGCCCACCGATGTGGCGTCATCACAATTATCCATGTAATTGGCTAGACATGCCAATGTGTCATTACACATCTCTAGCCACTTGAGGTATTCAGCCATGTTCCGCACAACATTTGCTGTAGCGCTCAGGTTCTCCAGCATATTCTTAGCGAGCTCCATCTTTGCTATGAGATTCTGTACTTCGCGTCCGGATAAAAACGAAACTTTTACGACACGGGAAAATCGCGTGCTGTGTCCGACGAGCGACGTCTCTACTTCGAAAGATGTAGATACTAATGGTGTGCTCTCTGTGGATACGTTTCCCTTTTATGCACTCATTTTCACAAAAAGTGGGGATTTGGTCCAGCGCTTTTCCGAAAAGAAACGTAAATGAATTCAAAATGGCGAAGTCTATCGTACCGGCATGTTAAGAGTTTCCCGGATGTGCACTCTCGAGCGTCAGCCACGTTTCGGCTGTGTCAGTGGTATGGCAGCCACGTTTCGGCTGGACTCAGTGGTATAGAGCAAACTATTGTCATCTCCGACAGATGTCTTATATAATATATGCTTGGAAAGACATCAGCTAGCCATTTGATTGTTAATTATACATGGATATTTATTAACCTCTAATGGTTATACAACAGTTTCAGTTTTTGATTCTCTTATCTTTGAACGTAAAACATCTTCCAAAACCATTGCCATCGCACGAATCCGTCTCTTAAACCGAGCAGTATTTTCGGCTATAATATGCCATGTCCCAATTCGTGCGAGTCTTTCGGCTTCATCATAGGGCAAATGATGGACCTCATGGCAATCGTCAAACGATACCCGTTTAGTGTGTGTCTGGAAAATGCGTTGAGCTATACTCTCGGCAGTAGAATTTGAATCTCGTGCATACTGAGGGAGTATTACCTTTTCGATCGTCATGCTGCTGCTGCTGCTGCTGTTGTGGATGCTGTGGTACCCAAATTAATGATCACCACACTCCCTTATGAACCACTTTTACCCCATGGCACCCCCCCACTTGGAAGATGCACCCACGAAAATTCGAAAGAAGGGTTCTAACCCCCTCTCTCTCTCTCTCTCTCTCTCTACGGCTATCGCTGAGGGAGAGCGCGGTTACTCGGGGCGAGAAAGAGACGGTTGTAAAAAAATGAGTGTCGCACGCTTCAGCCGGGACTTGGAAGATGCACCACGAAAATTCGAAAGAAGGGTTCTCACCCCTCTCGCTCTCTCTCTCTCTCTCTCTCTCTCTCTAAGAGACGGATGTAAAAAATGTGTGTCGCACACTTCAGCCGGGGACTTGGAAGATGCACCCACGAAAAGTCGAAAGAAGCACTACCAGCTAGCTACTACGGCTGTAAAAAATGTTCAGCCGGGCTTGTCTGTTTATTATGATAATTAGGCTGTAAACTGGTCCTGATAATTAGCCGGCTGTAAATTGTACGGCGGCGACGGGCCCTTTCCGTAAAGATCGGCACGTGCGGCCGGTCGGTCAGTCAAGTGCCGCGCTGGGGCATTTAAAGGGGGTTACTTATCGAAAGTCTACCGTTGCAGGAAACAAGCCCTTGCATCTTAGTCTGTAGCTAGGTGCCGTTTTCGTAAACAGCAACATGTGCGGCCAAGAGTCACGATAGGGAAAGTCCCGCTGTCGCAGGAAACGGACACTTGTGCCTATGTCTGCCGGGGGTCGTAAATACTAGCGGACACTTGTGGCTATATCTCTTTTTCGTAAATACCAGCACGTACAGGGTGATTCGCGTAAGTGCTATCGGCTTTTTACCATGGAAATTTATCGATTTTTGAAATTGGTAATTGTCTCGGCGGTCGTCTAATGTCACCGGTGTCGCGTGGCTGCTTAGGGTCAACTGGCCGAATCACGCCAAATACCGACAGTCTTCCGAGTAACCGGCAAGGGCCGAATGAGTCGGTAATAAAATATTTCTGCAGCACAATGGAACGGAAAGTGTGAGCGATGCGTGGCATAATAAACGTAGTAAAGAGCGTGTCATCGGTGCACTCTGGCGAGAAATCATTCTTGTTTTTCCTTTTATTATAACTTTAGAGCTAAATATTGAAAGGGCCAGTAGTTCTCTCCTTACCTCAAGTCAACAGCCAGGCTTTCACCCTTTTTTGGAAGGCGGAGGCAGCACGCCTGCAGCAGCGGCGCGATCAAGGATTGCGGCCGAGTCTTTCAATATTTCGTTTTATAGTTATAAATAAAGAGAGAAACAAGAATTATTTCTCGCCAGAGTGCAAGAATGATAGGCTTCCCTATATTATTTATTATGCACAAATCTTTATTATATCACGTTAATATCTCGCACTCCCCCCTGCCAGTGTTCAGTGCAGAAAGGTTTTACCAGCGAAACGGGCTTGCCTACGAGGAAAATAATTATAGCCCCCAAACGGCTGAACCGATTCGCTTGATATTATCAGCGAGATATTAGCGTGATATAATAAAGATTTGTGCATAATAAATAATATAGGGAAGCCTATCATTCTTGCACTCTGGCGAGAAATAATTCTTGTTCTCTCTTTATTATAACTATAAAACGAAATATTGAAAGACTCGGCCGCAATCCTTGATCGCGCCGCTGCTACAGGCGTGCTGCCTCCGCCTTCCAAAAAAGGGTGAAAGCCTGGCTGTTGACTTGAGGTAAGGAGAGAACTACCGGCTCTTTCAATATTTAGCTCTAAAGTTATAATAAAAGGAAAAACAAGAATGATTTCTCGCCAGAGTGCACCGATGACACGCTCTTTACTATGTTTATTATGCCACGCATCGCTCACACTTTCCGTTCTATTGTGCTGCAGAAATGTTTTATTACCGACTCATTCGGCCCTTGCCGGTTACTCGGAAGACTGTCGGTATTTGGCGTGATTCGGCCAGTTGACCCTAAGCAGCCACGCGACACCGGTGACATTAGACGGCCGCCGAGACAATTACCAATTTCAAAAATCGATAAATTTCCATGGTAAAAAGCCGATAGCACTTACGCGAATCACCCTGTACAGACGAGTGTCGCGACGGCGTATTTAGATTGGGCGCCAGTGATTGCGACCACCTTATAGAAAATCTTACTGGCGCAGTAAACAAACACTGCATCTAAGCAGCTTAGCTACGTGCTGTTTACGTAAACACGCGCACGTGCGTCCGGTCGGTCAAGTACCATGATGCTGCATTAGGCCGGTCGGCATGTCAAGTGTTTAGAGAATCTTCGTCTTAATGTATAGGGGAGGGAAAAAACCCATTATCGCTGTCACGGGGGTATTTATGGGAACACGTGCGCTGGCGGAGCATCCAAGTTCCCACGCACCCCTCCTCGTCGGGAGTATACGGCCCGGGGCACGAACCCCCCACCCCTAGCGGAGTATACGGCCCGGGGCATGCATCCCCTCCTCCGTGGACCCGCGGCACGCGCCTACCTGTGGCACCTGGGGCACCTGAGACACTAGCTCAACCCTTGGGTACAGGTACGCAGCAAAAGTACACGGTGGAGGCATCCCACCCACCTACCTGGACCGGGAACAATAGGGCACCTGCGCCATCCACCCACCGCGGACACCGGAAACAATACGAATACCTCCACCACTAACGGGGGGCACCTGGGCCACCCACACACACCTGGGGGACACCTGCGCCACCCACCACCCAAAACAACATGGCCGCTGGCGCACTTCCGGCGCAGCGCGCCGAAAACCCCTTACCGACACGTTTGAATTTCCCGCCGAAACAAAATGGCCGCTGGGCCACTTCCGTCGCAGAACCGGCCTAGCCTATCTACTGTGTTGCGTGTTCTGCGGGTTTAGAGAGGTGAACGTGGGCAAGTGTGCCCGTGAGGTGCTGAGGCACCCTGCTCGCGGAGTTGCGGGAAATTGGAAATCAAAGAAATAAGCAAACGAATTTAGGAGTTCAAGAATATTGGTAAAATGTATTCAAGAGGTTTAAATGAAGCTACTACTGTCTAATACAAGTTTTTAAGAGATCTAGTCGCTAAGACGGCGGAGATAAGTCTGAGAGTCGCTCCTCAGATTCGAAGTCAGGAAGCCCGGTCGCGTGGCTTCCCACTCCTGGCACGTGGTCGGCGGCCAATCGCAGGCTGGCTTGACCACGTGGGCGCGAGCGAATTTCTGGTTGGAGGCCCTTCGCAGGAGCCCTACTACGTGACGTATTTCCGGCCAGCCGACGCGGCTGATTGGTTCTCGGTTACCTGGCCCTTATTTTGTGCGCGAGGAATCGGCGCGTGAGATTGCGGCGAGGAGGAAGGGCGGCTGAGCGCGGGAGTATCCCGGGGCCTTCCTCGCTGGTCGAGCTCGGGCGAGGCGAGCGAGGGTTTTATGATGGTATTGTCCGCCGGGTACGCCGGTTCGGACTCGCAGCTGCAAGGGTTGCTTGCTAATTCCGAAGTCTCTATTGTTAGACTTAGCGACGTCTTCGAAGAAGTCACGTACGATGATTACATTTATTACTTAATTACTTTATTGAGGGTTTTAAGCTCTCGCGATTTCTACGAGGATTAGTCGTCTGGGAGTCAGACGTCGCGTCCTAATCCTTTAATTGTCCACGCTATTCCTGCTGGCAGCGGCACATCTGCGTGCCAGGCGTCGAGTTATAAAATCTAATTGTCCGCGGAAATATCCGCTGGTCGAAGCGCGACGCGAATCAATCAATTGAATGCCCGCGGAATTTTGATAAAGGAGGTTTGATAGCCTGGGCCGTATTCGGCTAAATTCGGGCGATTCGGAGATCAGAGTACGCAACACCTCCTTCCCTATGCAAAAGGTGTTTCCATAAGAAACAGCTTTGAGTCGGTATCGTGTGCAAAACATAACATCGGCCGAATAGAAGAAACGAAGGTAAACAAAGTGTTCAGGAATCATCGCCCTATTGGCCCCCTAGATTTAAGCCATGTTACCTAGTATTCTAAGATCTATCTAGTCATGCGCATTCGGCCCCGTAGCCGACTACAAGATGATCGATCCGCCTATCGATCCGCATAGATTCCACCAATGAACGTAGCGATCGGAACGCTCCCCCGCGGAAGCGTGAAGAACTTGCGCTTCTTCTCCGGCGGGCTTCCTTGTTCCGCCATAACTGTTACTTTAGCCGAAGGAAACGGACGCGTTCCTCTAAGGCCGAATTGTACAGAGATTGTGTGTTGATCCACAAGTGTACCGCTGAATATACTTGTTTGTACCGCGAACTACTGTACTACTGTGCTGTGATATATTAACCTGTGACTGGACCGAGTGGTGTTTTTGCCACTGGCCCGACTGTTAAACGCCGCCAATATTACTTACGGCGAATTTCTGACCCGCCTCAAGGTAATTCAATAAACCACAACTTGTTACCAGAACTCCTCTTATCTTTTCTATTGATTCCCGACTAGCCTGAATCCAGAGTCCCGCAAACGTTAATCGAACATTTTGGTCCTTCGAGCCGGATTCAGTCTAGTCCCAGATCTTCTTTGTTTCCGCTTCCTCGCCGCCATTATCCGCGTGCCTGGTGGCTTATCTGTCCTCGCTTCTGACTTCCCTCCTACACCCCGCTTCTTCTAACTCCCGCGGCTTACACATCCAAACCACAGATTACCCGGAAAACGCAGAGGAGAGCCATGAAGGGCAAAGAGGAGATTCCGCCGGACCCCGCCAAGGAGCAGAAACTCCCCGCCGCCATTTCCGATTCCGCACCGCCATCACCATGTGTGGCGTCTGAAGTCGAAACACTTCGGCTTCAGGTCGCCACACTGGTCGTTCCATCCTCGGAACCCGCCGCCATTTCCACCATAACCGCACCGCCGAAAACCGCCAGACCCACCTCGCCGAAGCCGCAGAAATCTGCCTCCGCCAAGCTCTTGCGTCGAGTGGCCCGCCAAGCCACTCACCGAAAACTGCTCGCGGGGATCGACAGAGATCTGAAGGAGTCCGCTGAAACCGCCCAGAAGTCTCTCCCGTTCATCATGAGCCACCAGGAGAGCTTGGAAACGCTGTGGGAGGCGTTTGGGGAAACCCACAACGCAATCGAGGATCTGGTGGCCCAGGAGAAACTCACGACCCTGGAGTACCTCGACGGGACCGCGTACGACGACGCCCTCACCATTTACCTGAGGGCGAAGACGTTTCTCCGCCGACTCGAGGTGGCGCATGTATCCGCTGGCACCGCTTCCGCATCCACCTCTTCTGCTTCCTCCACTCCTCTTACTCCCCGCTTACTCCCCGAACTCAAACTCCCTACATTCCTTGGGGACTACGCCTCCTGGCCCTCGTACCGCGACATGTTCCGCTCCATAGTTATCCGCAATACCTCGCTGTCCGATATAGAGCGCATGCACTATTTGAAGACCACCCTCGCCGGCCCCGCCTTACAACTTGTCTCCGCCTTACCAGTATCCGCCGAAATGTTCCCATCGGCCTGGCAGACCCTGACTGCCAGGTACGACAACAAGCGCCACTTCGTCTCCGCTCACCTTGACCGCCTCTACAACCTCAAACCGCTAACCCCCAGATCCGCAGACCAAATCGAAACCCTGACCACCACTGTAACCTCCGTACTTAACTGCCTCCGATCCCTCTCCTACCCGGTGGAACACTGGGACCTCATGATCGTCCATCTAATCACCCTGAAAATGGACCAGAGCCTCCGGGAGTCTTGGGAGAATTCCCTGGGCTCCACCACGGAGTGCCCCGCCTTAGCTCAATTAATGAGCTTCCTGGCCACTAAGGTCAGGACCTTAGAGAGGTTGGCCTCCGCCGACCCCTCACCCGCTTCCTCTACCACCGCCAAATCCGCCTCCCAGCAGAAGAGCTACTCTGCCGCCAGCCGACTCAAGGCCACCAAGGCCAATGTGTTGGCTGCGGTAGCAGTGGCTCCTGCTCCTGCTCCACCGACCTCCACAGTTCCGCCGAAACTCCAGTGTTCCACCAAACCGCCTACTTCCTTAGCACCGCCAACAACATCCACCAACACCGCCGTCTCCAGCTCCTCCAACCCTGCACCGCAGATCCCCCCTTGCCACGTGTGTGGAGAAATCCACTACGTGGCCAGGTGTCCAGCCTTTGTGAGGATGACACCGGAGCAGCGCCGCAACGTTGCCCAGCAGCTGAGGCTATGCCCCAACTGCCTGGGGAATCACGGCCTGAACTGGTGTAAGTCCACGCAGAGCTGTAGGGTGTGCGGTGCAAGGCACCACACTTACCTACATCCTCTTACCTCCGCATCCGCTCCATCCGCTGCCAACCACTGAAGTTCCACGCTTCCACGCTCCGCTTTACCTCCTTACTCCTCTAACTCACCGCTGACCACTCCTGCACCGCTTTACCTCCAATCCGCAGTACCAAACCCGCCAACCAACAAACATAACCTACACCTGTCAAAATCCATACCTGCCTACGCCGCACAGTCCAACAGGACAACTAATTCTGGTGTCTGGGATGAGACGACCTTGGCACATGGTGCTTCGGCACCAGGAGGGTTGAGGGTCTCGCCTTCTCAGCCATCGGGAGAGGTTTCCCAGGACAATTGTGCCAATCATTCCTTACCTAACTATATCCGTCCTATAGTTCTGCTAGCAACCAGCCTTGCCGCCATAGTTACGCCACTCAGAACTCACCAAGTCAGATTGCTCTTGGATCCTGGGTCTGAGCTGACGTTCGTATCTGAAACCGCTGTACGCCAGTGTAAATTGGCAAGAAACCATGCCTCAGTTGCCATCCGAGGCATTGGCAATGCAAGTGCTGGAACCACCAGAGGCGTAGTGCACTTAACACTGAAATCCGCATACACGCATGAAGCTATCCAAGTCACCGCACACATCTTGAAGGAACTGACAGGCACAATACCATCCACGGACATTCCAACCGCCTCATGGAGCCACTTAAAACACCTACAACTGGCTGATCCGCAATTTATGACACCAGGCCCCATCGACATACTCCTGGGCGCTGACCATTATGGGATAATCCTACAACCTGAGGTGGTAAAGGAGTCCGCTGACCTGCCTGTAGCCCAACGCACAATATTTGGATGGATAGTGCTGGGCCCAACCTCTTCGCACCGCAACCAGGCAAGTCAGTCCTACCAAATATCTGTTGACCAACAACAACAGGACCTTCAAGAATTGTTGACCCGCTTTTGGATACAAGAAGAAGTACCAACGTCATCTAACACACCAGAATCCACAGCAGATGAACGTGCTTGTGAACTTCACTTCCAAGCAACACATACCAGAACCGCTGCTGGCAGGTACGTTGTCAGACTGCCACTGAGATCTGCCCCCGCACAACTTGGAGATTCATTCCATACTGCCCATGCTTGCCTCCGCCATCTGCTCAGACGTCTTGCCAAGGATGGCACGTACCGCCAACTATACATGAACTTCCTACAAGAATATGAGCAACTTGGGCACATGATCAGAGCACCAGACACGCCAACTACAACTCCAACCTATTACCTTCCGCACCATGGAGTTCTTAAAGAAAGCAGTACCACCACCAAACTGCGAGTTGTGTTCAATGGATCTCGAGCAACGCCGACAGGAGTGTCCCTCAATGATATCCTACACACTGGAGCTAAGCTTCAGATTGATATCATGGACGTACTGCTGTGGATCCGCAGACACCGCTTCATATTTGCCACTGACATCACGAAGATGTTCCGCCAAATCCTGGTCGACCAACGAGATTGGGATTTACAGCGCATACTCTGGGTGGACGAGCAGCAGAACATAACCTCGTACCAGCTTACAACTGTCACGTACGGTACTCGTCCAGCCCCGTTCCTCGCAGTCCGCGTACTTCTTCAACTGTTGGCAGATGAAGGACACAAGTTCCCACTCGCTGTCAACCCGCTCACATATGGACGTTATGTGGACGCTATATTCGGAGGTGCCGACAACATCGCCGAACTTCAAGAAACCGCAGACCAGCTGACTGACTTGTGCCAGGCGGGCGGATTCCCCCTGGCCAAGTGGAGTAGCAATACTCGCAGTCTGCTTCAGAAATCTAGCGTGGAAGCGAAACCTAGCCTGTCTCTCAACGACACAGAGGACAGCACCAAGCTCCTCGGACTCCACTGGTCGCCGCATACTGATACACTGCAATTTCAGATCAAGCCGCCGACTTCATCCAGTTATCTGACGAAACGCATGATACTTTCGGAGATCGCCCAAATTTTTGATCCTCTTGGCTTAATCGCACCGCTGATAATTCGCGCCAAGGTATTACTGCAGGAGCTTTGGTTGGAAAAACTTGGCTGGGACGACCACTTGACTGAGCGAATTCGGCTCAAGTGGATTGCCTTCAAGACGGAACTTGCCGAAATTCCGTCACTGACTATACCAAGATGGATCAACTGTACCGCCACAACGTCAGCAGAAATCCATGGCTTCTCTGACGCTTCACAGCTCGCAATGGCAGCAGCTGTTTATCTGAAGACGCATTCGCCGCAGACAGGAACACGCATCATTCTAGTCTGCGCGAAGACAAAGGTAGCACCGCTTAAACGGCTCACCATCCCACGATTGGAGCTCGCCGCTGCACTGATGCTCGCAAGGCTCGTGCATTACTGCCAGAAGACCCTCGACGCCGCCAACTATCCAGTCTACCTTTGGACAGATTCTTCAGTAGCTCTCACTTGGATCCAATCAAACCCGTCCCGCTGGAAAGATTTCGTCAGGAATAGAGTGTCCACCATTCAAGATCTGACTCCACACGGCCGTTGGAATTTCGTACCTGGCAAGGAGAACCCCGCTGACTGCGCTTCGAGAGGACTCTCTCCGAACCAGCTGAAAACGCACCAACTTTGGTGGACTGGCCCTCCATGGTTGCGCAAACCCGCACAGTCCTGGCCGCCGCAGAAATTCACCTGTGATCCAGCCTACCAACTCGAAGAGCGACCTGGATTGGCGTTTTCCGTGAGAACACCCCCGGAACCTTACTGGGATCTCATTGGAAGATATTCCAACCTGACACGCCTGCTCCGCATTACCGCTATCTGTTTCAGAGTCCACCAAGTACTGACCAAGGTGCCGAATTGTACTCTCAGATTCGCTATTGACTCCGCAAATCTCGTCAAGGCTCTCGAGTACTGGATCAAGGTTATTCAGTCTATACATTTCCCGCTTGAACTCAAGCTGTTAGCCACGATGTCTCCGTGGCCTCGCGGCCATCCCTTCAACCGACTGACCGCCTTTGTGGACACCAAGGAAATAATTCGTGTTGGAGGCAGGCTCTCACACTCCAACTTAGAGCCCAGCAATAAAAATCCCGCCATTCTACCACGGAATTCCCCGCTGACAACATTGATGATCTCCGACGCACACCACCGCACACTTCACGGTGGCACGCAAGTGACACTCGCCGCTGTGAGACAGCAGGTCTGGATTCTGGGAGGAAGACAGCCTGTCCGCTCACATATCCTGAGATGCGTGAGATGTGCACGCCATCGAGGGCTCCGCGCACAACAGTTGATGGGCCAACTGCCCAGCATTCGAGTCACGCCGTCACCCGCCTTTACACACACTGGACTCGACTACGCCGGACCCATCACACTACGCACGTGGAAAGGAAGAGGAGCCAAAACCGCCAAGGGATGGCTTTGCGTATTTGTCTGCTTCATTACCTCCGCTGTACATCTCGAAGCTGTCAGCGAGTATTCCACCGACGCATTCATCGCCGCATTCCGCCGATTTACTGGACGACGAGGTATCTGCCACACACTATCCAGTGATTGTGGCACTAACTTTGTGGGAGCTGACGCCACCATCAAGCAGATGTTCCGCCAAGGAACTCAAGATTTCGCCAGACTCGCCGCCCTGTTTACCGCAGACCGCATTACTTGGCGATTTAATCCGCCGGCTGCTCCTCACATGGGAGGAAGGTGGGAGGCAGCTGTCAAATCTGTCAAGCACCACCTGGCCCGCCTAAACGCTACCGCTCTCACTTTTGAAGAACTTACGACTCTTCTAATACAAGTGGAAGCAGTATTAAACTCGAGACCGCTTGAACCACTGACTGATGACCCAGATGATCTGACTGCACTTACACCCGGACACTTCCTCATTGGACATCCGCTCAATGTGCTACCAGAACCCTCATTACTGGACATCAAGACCACGCGACTTGGAAGATGGCAGCTCCTGCAGCAAATGCTGCAAGGATTCTGGTCGACTTGGTCCACCAGCTACTTGCAGCAACTACAGGCTATCTCCAAGTGGCACCACCCACATAACATAATCCATGTCGGTTCTTTAGTCCTGGTTACAGATGAACGCTTTCCTCCAGCCAAGTGGCCTCTCGCCAGAGTCACTCAGCTGCATCCTGGGAAGGACGGATTGACACGGGTAGTCACGCTAAAGACGGCAACGACGACTCTTACAAGGCCGATCGCAAAACTTGCCGTTCTACCCATCACTGACCCGCCTGATCGACCACAATCTGCTACGCCTGACACCGCATGAGAGATCGATCCGCAAGGATCACCACATAATCATCAACGCTGTTGCTGATGGCGGCCGGAATGTTCAGGAATCATCGCCCTATTGGCCCCCTAGATTTAAGCCATGTTACCTAGTATTCTAAGATCTATCTAGTCATGCGCATTCGGCCCCGTAGCCGACTACAAGATGATCGATCCGCCTATCGATCCGCATAGATTCCACCAATGAACGTAGCGATCGGAACGCTCCCCCGCGGAAGCGTGAAGAACTTGCGCTTCTTCTCCGGCCGGCTTCCTTGTTCCGCCATAACTGTTACTTTAACCGAAGGAAACGGACGCGTTCCTCTAAGGCCGAATTGTACAGAGATTGTGTGTTGATCCACAAGTGTACCGCTGAATATACTTGTTTGTACCGCGAACTACTGTACTACTGTGGTGTGATATATTAACCTGTGACTGGACCGAGTGGTGTTTTTGCCACCGGCCCGACTGTTAAACGCCGCCAATATTCCTTACGGCGAATTTCTGACCCGCCTCAAGGTAATTCAATAAACCACAACTTGTTACCAGAACTCCTCTTATCTTTTCTATTGATTCCCGACTAGCCTGAATCCAGAGTCCCGCAAACGTTAATCGAACACAAAGTGAGTGAAGTGATTATACATCTACGGCGCGGATGAATGAGTCGAGGTCATTCGTTCGCATGGGACTACAACTAGGATACATACGTTTCCGCTTGAGTATTTACTACGTCGGGTCTTACATAGGCTAACTTAAGTTTATTTGCATGCACTATTTTTCTCTTGATAGCATTAATTGCTATCTCGATCGTCAGGTCGTCAAATATTCTAGTTATCCTGTATGGGCCTAGCCATGCAGGGTCGAATTTCGAGGTTTTCGGTTCTTTTAGCAGATAAACGCTGTCGTCGACATTGAATATTCGGGGGTTCGTGTTTTTGTCGAAGTGTTCCTTGCTTCGTTCCTTTGCCTTCTCGAGATTCGCGGAAGCCGTTCCTTGGATAGTGGAAATTCGCGTAAATAGCTGGTCGAGGTAGTCGACGAAGGTGCGCGGCACAGTTTCTTTGGCGAATTCCGATGGAATGGTTGCCTTTACGCCGAATACTAATTCGTGGGGAGTGAAGCCAGTGGATTCGCGAACTGAGGTATTATATGCGAAAATTCCAAATCTAATCCATTCGTCCCAATCTGTTTTGGTGCAAAAATGTTTGAGATAATCGACAAAGACTCTATGGGCACGTTCTAAAGATCCTAATGACTGTGGATGGAAAGCTGTTGAGGTGATTCTTTGGATTTTGAATATTTTACAGAAATGTTGCATTATCCGGCTGGTGAAGTTGCTGCCTTGGTCTGTGTGGATGCTACCAGGACATCCAAAGCGGCTTATAAATTGTTCTGCTAATGCTGAGGCAACGGTGACTGAATCAATGCAAGGTAAGGGAATTGCATCAGAGTATTTTGTTAAGTTGTCTTGCAAAGTTAGAAGATATTTGTTTCCCTTTTTAGTGACCGGTAGAGGACCTACTATGTCCATTTGTACTTTATCGAAGGCTCTTTTGGGAGTATCCGTGATTTTCATGGGTTGTTTGGTTTTTGCGGAAAGGATTTTATTTCTCTGGCAACCTGGGCAAGTCCTAATGTAATCGGCTATTTCTTTTCTCATTTTGGGCCAATAAAAGTTTTCTCTAATTTTCCGATATATTTTGGTTATTCCTAAGTGTCCTCCAACTATTGAGTCATGGTGTTCTTTGATTATGTCTGGTCTTCTATCCTGAGGTGGTTTAATTATTTCTCCGGTGCAAATGGTTATAGTAAAAAGAGAATCAAACGTATTCAATAACAGTGTTTGGATTGTATCATAGGTGAACGGGTCTAAATTATTTCCATCTACTGACATGCTGAAGGTTTTCCGGTTGAGTTTATCCAAGAGATCTTTGAATGAAGTGAAGCATGAAGTCAAGTCTGAGATTTCTGGTTGATCGTCGTGTTTGGTTTTAAAGAAAAGATGGAATATTGAATGTGGGTTTTCTGGGATAGCCAGTGTGTCGCCAGGTGCAAGGTTCTGTTGTTTGATAGTATCGAATGGAATCATGTTCAAAGTCTTTAGGTCTTCACTAACAGTTGAAGCTATTTGGCAGTCCGTTGAGAAGACATGGATAAGGTTGTCATGACGCATGAGCAGATGATCCTTGGAAAAGACTATGTTGGGAAGTGGATTAAGGTGTGCGTCTGGATTTGAGAGTGAGGTCGTAGTCGCCAGAATTTTAATTGGATCTTCTATTTCAGATATTCCAGAAGTACTTGCGAGAGGCTGATTTTCAGTAGAATGAGTGTCTGGAGATTGCACCATCGTCCTTGCATACTTGTTCGCAAAAAAGGTGGGTAATTGAACCCCAAGTTGGATTGGCACGTCTGCCCCAACAAAAACGTCCGAAGACCAAGTGGCACTAGGTCCACAAAGTGGCTGAACTTCACAGCTCAAAAGCCAGGCATTGCAGCCTCTGCTACGAATCAAGCAGCGGGCAGATGGATGTTGGTCGAAAGGGAAGGGCCGCAGTACGGTTACTTCGTTAGCCGATCGACCACTCAGTGCCCTTGCTCCCAGGACAACCCTATCATCCATTTCAGACGAAGTCTTGGGTGATGTCCCGGAGGACTCACCACCATTCGAAAGACTGACATCCAAAAACGGACTCAAGGTATAATTGCGATGCAATCTCTCTACTCTTGGATCCTCAATATTTACTGGTGTAGCTAGTTGTTCATAATTGCTGATTTGGCCAAACATTGTGTGAGCAGAAACTATTATTTGGTTAATGTGCAGTACTTCCTCCTCAGGGTTTTCAATAGGAACAATCATTTCTGATTGTGACGGGATAGGATTTCTGGATAAAGCGTCTGCGTTAGAGTTGATTTTGCCAGGTTTGTAGATGATCTCATAATCGTACTCATTAAGTCGGAGTCTCCACCTTACGAGTCGTGAGACAGGATTTTTTACGTTGTGTAGCGAAACAAGAGGTCGGTGATCTGTGACTAGTATAAAGTGATGACCATAAAGATACGGACGGAAGTGTTCTACGGCAAAGAGTATTGCTGCTAATTCCTTTTCAGTGGTTGAGTAGTTGGTTTCGGCTGAATTTAAGGTTCTGGATGCATATGCGACAGGTAAATCTTTACCAATGACACCTTGGCTCAACACGGCTCCCAGTGCAAAGTTTGATGCGTCAGTAGTGACTATAAACGGAAGGTTGAAGTTTGGATATTGCAAAAGTGGTTCTGAACAAATAATGTCTCGGAGGGTTTCAAAAGCGGTTTGAGTCTTATCGTCCCAGATAAATGGAACAGGTTTTAAAAGGTGAGTTAGAGGTTTCGCTATTTTGGCCATATCTTTGATGAAGCGTCTGTAGTATCCGACCAAACCTAAAAATTGCTTAATGTTTTTCTGTGTCCTAGGTCTTGGGAAATCTTTAACTACTTTAATTTTGCCGGGGTCAGGTCTAACCCCATCGATGCTGATGACATGTCCCAGATATGCAATTTCGCGGCGAAGGAAGCGACATTTATCGGGTTGTAAGGTAAGTCCTGCATTTTGTAAACTGCTTAAAAGTGTTCGTAGTTTCCGGGAGTGATCTTGTATTGAGCTAGCGTAAATGACAATATCGTCCATGTATATAAAAAGTTCTATGCCCTGCAATCCTGATAGTATTAAATCCATGCATCTTTGAAATGTGGCTGGTGCGTTTTTTAAACCAAAAGGCATTCTATTAAACTCATAATGACCGTGTGGAGTTGAAAAAGCGGTTTTTGTTTTAGAATTTGGATCTAAAGGAATCTGGTGAAATCCGGAAGCTAAATCGAGGGTACTGAAGTATTTTGCTCCACCGAGTTGATCTAAAATTTCTGTAATATTTGGCAAAGGATACGCGTCACTAATAGTTTTCTCATTCAGTTGCCTATAATCGATGACCATTCTCCAACGCGGTTTGCCTGATGAGTCTGGTTTCTTGGGAACGATCCAGAGTGGAGAATTATAAGGTGAAGCCGATTTTTTTATTATGTCGTTTTTCAAAAGCGCGTCTATTTGCTTTTGAATTTCTTCTTTATGTATGGGAGGAAATCTGTATTGTTTAGTGTTTATTGGTACTTCGTCTGTTGTATTAATTGTATGTTTGGTTGTTTTTGCAGATCCGAGTTTATCCGAAGGCAGGTGAAATTGATATGGGAACTCATACAATATTTCCATGATGCTAGTTCGTTCGTTTTCGTCGAGATCTTGTAAATCAAGTGATTGGATTAGCTGTGAAAAACGGAGCGCGCCACCTTGGGCAATCCCTGTTTCAGGATCTCCTGTCCGTGCGGAGCGCGATGGTGGCAATTTTGCTTCGAATTCTTCTAATTCAACCGGTGGAATTGTGACGGACACGGGCTCTTCCGTGGTGTTAATCGCGAAAATCTTTACTCGACCGTCATGGTGAGTGGCTAAAACTTCACCAATATAGATACCGGGGTTAGAATGTATCCTTCTAATGTAGCCTGATTTAATTGACGGGTTTTTTACAGTTGCGGAAACGAGAGTCTTAGTGCGCGGAGGCAAAATAACTGTGGAGGCCGGATGGAGTGCGATTTCTTGGTTTCCGATTATAATGGTATTCGATGATTCACTATTAAATGATATGGTCGCGCCTTGCGTTTCGAGAAATGGAATTCCTAATATGCCAGATTGTGGAATAGGAAAATCGTCACTTACAACGTGGAATTTAGTCTGGACTCCGTTAATTACTGTCTCTATTTCACCTAAGGTAGTTATTATTCCCGATTTAATGCCTGAAAGTTTGCAAATGGTGTGGCTATCGATTTTTACGTGGTGATTTACTTGTCCTGATTTAATAAGGTTAACCTGAGAACCGGCGTCTATTAAAAAGGTTGCGAAGCCAGTACGGAAGGAATTGTTGGAAAGAGTGCTGAAAGGTAAATTGCCTATCGAGTTCCTGTCGAGGTTGACGAAGATTCTTTCGGTTTGGCGCGAGAAATCATCGGTTCGGTCCGCGGGGCGCCGGTCTGCGGGCCTGCCTTGGAGTTTAAAGGTTTCCATTGTCGGTTTGGATTTGAATTTCTATTAGTTTCTGGTCTATTGGACGGATAAGTATTCTTGTTTCTCCTTTTATAGCAATTTTCTTTAGTATGTCCTGTCTTTTTGCAGTAAGTGCATTCTAATGGTTTTCTATTTTTCAGGGGACAGTTCTCTATTCGATGACCGGATCTATTGCATCGGTAGCATCTATCGTTCGCGACTACTTCGGTTTTATAAATGTTGGGTCTCGATCGTGATTCGGTTCCGGCCTGTTGATCGCCCACGGCTACAGTTTTCTGAATTGTTTCCACTAATTCTATTGTTTTAGTCAAATCGGTTTCCTGGTCGCGTGCTAGAGTTACCCTAATCATCCTATCTTGAATGCCATTTGTGAACGCGTCGAGTGCTTCGGCTCTGATTAGAGTTTCATATGGATGTAATTGAGCTCCGGTGTAAGTCTGTCGCGCTGCTTCTAATTCATCGTTCATAAGTATTTTAATTCTGTTCCCGAATGTTTTGGTTGACTCCCCCCTTTCCTGTTTCAGAGATCGAAACTTGTTGCCGAGGTCCCTGACATTGAATTTTCGGCCGAAGTGTTGACGGAGGATAGAAAAAAGTTCGGTAAGAGAAGTTGCTTCTGGGTTTCCGCGTAGTGTTTCTTTGGCTATTCCGGTGATACGATCATCTATTGTATTGAGCAGGCTTTGTTCCTCGGAAGGGGCAATCCACGACGCGAGCATTTCGCAGCGACGGATGAATTTCGAAAGCGCGGAGGCGGTTCCGTCGAATGTCGGGATCTGATCCTTGACATCTTTTAATCGCGAATACTCAGGTGTTGTCCTTTTGGAAGTTGGAGAAAACATTAATTCGCGCCTGCATGTCGGATTAGGTTCTATAGGCGTACTGTTCGTAGGGTCAGCTGGTATGGTTTCTGTTTCGGTTCGTTGTTGCGGGATCTGAGTTTCCACGTGCGAAATATTGGAGACCGAGATGGATGGCAAAGATGGATTAGAGACTTGCGGCGGAGCGTTTATCGAGGTTTGAGTGTTTTCTGCTATTGCTGAGCTAAGTGTTTGTGGCAAAGTCTGTATTGGAGTTAGAAAAACTGTTTCCGCTTGGTTTCTCGTAGGATTCGACTGCGGAGCATCGGCTGGTTTTTGCGGCGTGATTGAAGAAATGCCCGACGGCGGATTTCCGAGAGCGGCTTGTTGTGCAGCGGAATGTGAGTCATGCGGTGAAACAGGCAAAGGAACTCGCAGAGAACTAGGCGTAGGAATTTGCGGCGAATCAATTGGCGGAATATGCGACAAATTATGTAAGACGCTGGGCAAAGACGTCTCGGAGCGAACCTGCGATGGAGTTTCCGAGGTTGATAGCGGCGGAGATTCTACAGGAACTTCCTCGACGGTAAAAGGCGTTAAAACATTTTTTCTTGCTCGAGCTGCGCGCTTTGCGTGGATTTGCTTCATTGCTTTCAATGATTTCGGCATTTTGACGATTTAATTAATCAGAATACTTAATAGGAACAGAACGATGGACAGTAGCAGAAAAAATGGAAATGATACACAGGCCTGGGCGAAGTTTTGCGGTGATTGCTGTGATCCGTCGGGTGGGTGGAGTCCTGAGAGATGTCGTCCTTCGAGATGTCCAGAAATTGATTGTCCAGGCCGAATTAAGCAAGGTGTTGTGGATCGTGCGTGTGAAGATCAGGTATAACGTGCACGGACGCTGATTTCACTCCTTCTCTGACATTCGTCCTAGGCTCCAGGGAAACCGTGCAAAAACCGGGAGCAGAGAGATGCACTTGAGATCCACAAGAAAAGCTCCACGAGATGAGAATGGAAGAGCTGGTCCTCCAGCAGCTGGTCCTCGTTGCGCGTGCGGTCCTCCGAACTGCAAATCCCCGTTGCACGTACGGTCCTCCGAACTGCAAATCCCCGTTGCACGTACGGTCCTCCGAACTGCTATCTCCGGCCAAGATGGTAGGAAGGAATCGGCGATTCCAGAGGGAATCCGAATCTCAGCGGCGGCGATGATTCAGGTACGAAAGTCTTAATTAGAATCACTGAGCGACGGCGACGATTCCGAACTAATCAATCTGTGTTTTTCTGTTCCAGCGAGGAATGAAAGACAACTACGCGAGCCGGCACAACACAATATCACGAAGTTTGAAATGTAAAGAAGTGTTCTAAGTTGAATAATCACTGAGTCTAATAATCACTGAGTCTAATTGTGCTATTTCACTGAATTTAATTGTGCTATCCCACCGCTGTCACCAGTTTTGTTGCGTGTTCTGCGGGTTTAGAGAGGTGAACGTGGGCAAGTGTGCCCGTGAGGTGCTGAGGCACCCTGCTCGCGGAGTTGCGGGAAATTGGAAATCAAAGAAATAAGCAAACGAATTTAGGAGTTCAAGAATATTGGTAAAATGTATTCAAGAGGTTTAAATGAAGCTACTACTGTCCAATACAAGTTTTTAAGAGATCTAGTCGCTAAGACGGTGGAGATAAGTCTGAGAGTCGCTCCTCAGATTCGAAGTCAGGAAGCCCGGTCGCGTGGCTTCCCACTCCTGGCACGTGGTCGGCGGCCAATCGCAGGCTGGCTTGACCACGTGGGCGCGAGCGAATTTCTGGTTGGAGGCCCTTCGCAGGAGCCCTACTACGTGACGTATTTCCGGCCAGCCGACGCGGCTGATTGGTTCTCGGTTACCTGGCCCTTATTTTGTGCGCGAGGAATCGGCGCGTGAGATTGCGGCGAGGAGGAAGGGCGGCTGAGCGCGGGAGTATCCCGGGGCCTTCCTCGCTGGTCGAGCTCGGGCGAGGCGAGCGAGGGTTTTATGATGGTATTGTCCGCCGGGTACACCGATTCGGACTCGCAGCTGCAAGGGTTGCTTGCTAATTCCGAAGTCTCTATTGTTAGACTTAGCGACGTCTTCGAAGAAGTCACGTACGATGATTACATTTATTACTTAATTACTTTATTGAAGGTTTTAAGCTCTCGCGATTTCTACGACGATTAGTCGTCTGGGAGTCAGACGTCGCGTCCTAATCCTTTAATTGTCCATGCTATTCCTGCTGGCAGCGGCACATCTGCGTGCCAGGCGTCGAGTTATAAAATCTAATTGTCCGCGGAAATATCCGCTGGTCGAAGCGCGACGCGAATCAATCAATTGAATGCCCGCGGAATTTTGATAAAGGAGGTTTGATAGCCTGGGCCGTATTCGGCTAAATTCGGGCGATTCGGAGATCAGAGTACGCAACAACTGACTCGAAGTTACTTTCTTTACTTAATTTCCCAATTCCTCTACACTTCGGCCGGGAAGTCCTTCCGATAATAATGAACTCGTACTTGAGCCAAAATCCAAACGAAACCGCGAAATTGGGCGCCAGGCACCACAGTGCCAACGATATTGATAAACTACTGAAAGTTTTAATCAACGCGAGACCAAATTCAATCGGCAAGTAAATCCCCGGGCGGATTCCCAGGCTAGTCAGGAACGCGAGGAGAGCAAGTGGATTCGGCGAGAGAGCTAGGCAGAACGATTATAGGCGACAATAGGTTTGTTCGGGCAGCCAGTTGCCTCAGTTCGCAACCGGTTCGCAACGGCCTGACACATGCACACGTGCGAGAAAGCATACAGTTCTCGTGTGTGCGCATGCGTCAGGCCGTTGCAAACCGGTTGCGAACTGAGGCAACTAGCTGCCCGAACAAACCTAATAGTTTCTTTATTCGAATATTCGAATAAAGACAGCCCGGTTCTTCTGGGAGAAGAAGACCTGGAGGAACCGCTCGGTTCTTCACAAATCCTTTTGTGTGTTGACTTGGAACTCGAATAGTCAAGAACCGGGCGGGCAAAGTATTGCGGTTTCTTTGATAATTATAATTTTTGTTTTGTTTCTTTGATAATTAAACTTTTTTGGGTTCGTGTTTGAATAAAGACTTGGCTTTCCATTTCCAATGATATCAATTATATTTTTGGTCCAGTAGGGGTATAGGTGGTAGGTTTAATAATTAGAAATATATTTTTGTGAGGGACTAAACTACTTGGCGCTATTTTTTACATTTTAATGTTTTTTGGGTGATTTCACGCCTTTTTGGTCAAGCATATTTTTAAGATTTTTTTTTACAGTTTGAACCTTAGAACCAAAATTTTGAAACTATTGTAAACTAGGTAGCTCATTCATGATTCATTCGTATTAAAAAGTCAGCTCTTTAATACGAATGAATCATGAATGAGCTACCTAGTTTACAATAGTTTCAAAATTTTGGTTCTAAGGTTCAAACTGTAAAAAAAAATCTTAAAAATATGCTTGACCAAAAAGGCGTGAAATCACCCAAAAAAACATTAAAATGTAAAAAATAGCGTCAAGTAGTTTAGCCCTAATCCATACATCAGGAGACTCGGTAGAGTCTCGCGCCAAGTAGAAGTTCCCTCTCCATATATATATGACACTCCGGCGCGCGACAGCCGAGGCTATATTATCCCGACCACTAGCTGTTATCCTTAGTTACCAAACTTTCACCTCGATTTATGCGAAAGTTAGAGCCCCAAGAATTTATTTCAGAATTTTGTATTTCATCGTTGATTTTTCTGAATTCAATGAGCCAAGAATCATGTGGATCGGCCCAGTCGTTCCGCAGATATGAATTTCCTCTTTTATTTTTCTCTTGGAAAAGGCAAAGCGGATTAAGAGTTTCATCGTCCGGATTAATACAATTCCTAAAAATGTTACTCTCACGTGTTTCACGCGAGCGGGCGCCACCGCGAAGTGCTACAGAGTGCTGCGCAGGTAACATGGTTTTATACCATAGCAGACTATTATGTTTTACACCATGGCTGGTTATGTGTCATACGCGATGGCTGGTTAGGTGTGAATGCTATGTGATAAATCATTAATAAAACACTGTACTGTACGTTATTTATTAATAAAACACTGTACTGTACTTGGCCCTGGCTCTGTGATCTTGTGATTATTGCGAATTATGATTATGAAAAGTCCTAAAAGTGAGAAGTCCGTGACTCACAAATCGCTGTATTTGGTTGTCAAGTGTGTAGTACTTGCTTATAGGAAACTTCAGCATTAATTAACGATTATGGACTCCTTGAGTTACACACTTAACAGTGTAGATACTCTAAAATTAAAGTGTGTATGAAGATAAGCTATTCTCACATACGCACTCTTAACCTTGGTGTACCTTGATGATGACTACTAAGTGCATAGCTCAGGGAGCGCAGAATTCAAAGTGTTGCGATTTGATGAACAGATACTAATAACCTCAAATGGTGCATGATTGTTTTAGCTCCTTAGCTGAAGCGTTCCGTGAGCTGCGATCTTGACAGTCAAGATACACCTAATTAAATTAAAGTGACAAATTAGACTGGCTATGGGTATATTCGACTGAGCAATTGACAAGTCAGAGTAGATATTCAGACTGCCAAGTATGTAACTTAAGGATCGCACAACCTTTAGTGTTGAAGTTTTCTTTAAACACGTATTGTTTACCAATAGCTAGTAACCCAGAACTGTATATGCTTGGTAATCATTGCTTGCTTAGCTGAAGCGTTCCTTTAGTTACAAACTTGACAGTCAAGATACATTCAAAAATTAGATAAATTAGTCTGCATATGATTTATAATTAATCATGCGACAGACTCATACGCGGTCTAATTCATCTAATTGATTTAAGTGCATCGTGACTGTCAGGTTCACAGTTCAAGGAATGCTTGAGCTAAAGAGCTGAAATGACATAAGCAAGCAGTGATTACCAATCATATGTCATTGGGGCCAATCATATGATATGGCTATTGGTAATCTATACTTGCTTATAGTTTTGTTACTACTAGCCATTGTCAGTAGTTGCTTATAGAAAACTGCAGCATTAAAGATTGTGCCCTCCTTGAATTACACATTTGACAGTCAGGATTTTAGACTGTCAAGTACGCAACTCAAGGTACGTACAACCTTTAGTTGCTTACTTACATCACTTTAGCTGATTTAGCTGAAGCGTTCCTTTAGCTGCGAACTTGACAGTAAAGATACACCAAAATAAATTACATAAATTAGGCTGCGTTTTGAGTGTATCGCTTTAGAATCTTTACAATTAATCATGCGACATACTCATACGCAGTCTTATTCATCTAATTCATTTACGTGCATCATGATTGTCAAGTTCACAGTTCAAGGAATGCTTAAGCTAAAGGGTTAAAATGACAGAAGCAAGCAATGATGATTACCAATCATGTGTCATTTGGGGATATGGCTATATGGGTAATCAACACTTGCTTATAGTTTTGGGTATTTATTGTCAGTACTTGCTTATAGAAAACTGCAGCGTTAAAGATTGTGCACTCCATCATTTATGCACTTGACAGCCAGGATACATCTAAATGAATCAGATGGATGAGACTGCGTATGAATATGTCGCTTAGTTAATTGTAAATGATTCAACTTAACACTTGGCAACTTATAGTAGATAAGCTATAATACCATCATACGCAGTTTAATTTTAGCGTATCCTGATGTCCAGTGCATATTTCAATGATTGGTAGCCAGTACTTGCTTATAGATAGCTTTATATTAATTAACATTAAAGTTTGCGCACTCTTCGATTGTTGAGTCATGCACTTGACACTCTGAATATTCTAAAATTAGACTGTGTATGAGGGTATAGCTTATCTAATATGACTTGTCAAGTGCTAAGTCAAGCTCTTTTCAATTAACCAAGCGATATACCCATATCCAGTCTAATTTATCTAATTTATTTAGGTGTATGATGACTGTCAAATTCGTAGCTTAAGAAAAGTTTCAGCTAAGGAGCAAAAATGAAATTAGCATGCAATACCAGCAGTTTCTCAAATTACAGCACTTTATGAGCTTGTGCAATCAACGAGATACGCACTTAGCAGTCATCATCGAGATACACCAAAGTTAAGAGTACACATGAAAGAATAACTTATCTTCTTACTCATTTAATTTTGGTGTCTTGACTGTTAAGTGCGTAATTCGAGGAACGCTTCAGCTAAAATATTATTACTATGATATGATAATAAAAAGGAGGGAAATAAAAGCGCTGAAACAAATTTAAACTATTAAAATTTTTTTTATTCAAATGTACATACAAACTTTACTGTCAGCCGCTGACAGTGGACCTGAACAGACCTAGTTTTGAACTATAAAGTTAAACTCAACTTTATTTTATTTTATTTAATTCTGATTGTTTTCGAATTTGATTAATTTTTTTGTTAATTTTGATGATTGGCTTGGCTTTTGAATGATATCCGTTTATATTTTTGGTAAATTTTGCTGTGGGATTAAACTGTAGAGAGATAGACAAACTACTTGGCGCATTTTTTAACATTTTAATGTCATGGGGGGGGGGGTGTTGGGGGGGGGGGGTGTTGGGGGGGGGGTAAAGTTTTATCCACAGATTTTACGTACGAAAATAATTCTGCATTGAGTCCAAATTGTACCAAACAAAACAAAATAAGTGAGCATGTTAATAATCAGGATCCCGAGTACATTCCACTTGCATCGGATTACGAAACTGATACTGATACCAGTGCCAGCTCAAACTCACCTGGAAATCCAAATCTGTCAAGAAGTGCATCTGACAAAGCTCAGAAAGCACCAATTAATACAACCATTGGCAGCATAGACACATCCATTGTAAGCCAAGGCACCTCTGTGTGTGACGATACCAATATGTTTGTTACACATGGAAACCCCAAGGGGGCAAACAAGAAGAATTGTTGTTACTATTGCCATAAGCTGCAAAGTAAATTAGTTCGTCACTTAGAACTTGTCCATCAAAATGAACAGGATGTTCAAAAATTTGCATTGCTGCCAAAAGGTAATTATTGTTTACTGTTGCGTCTTCGTATTAAAAAGGTTACTTACTATATATTTTTGTAAGGATCCGGATTTTTTGTAATGTATAAGGATGCACAAAGTCGGCTCGAAACACGCCAGCGAATTACACTGTTTAAAGCCGTATGAGTCAATTAATTGTACAATCTGACAGAAATTCGTTGCAATCGTACTATCTTTCTAATGACTTACATGGTCTTACTAATCTACACCAGTCTACACTGCAGATAAATACACAATGGTCGCAAAAGGGTCTAGTCAGTAGTCACAGTGTTGGTCCAAGTTCCCCATGTTTATTTCGTTTTCAACTAGTTTCAACCGGAAGTAGTTTAATCACCGGCGCTGATACCAGCGCGCATAGTGCCAGACATATGGCCGCGAAAGGAGTAAAAAATTCACAAATAAATTCTTCGAGCTGTACCTGCTTCACAAATCAAAGTGAAAGTTTCGTCTCTGTATGGGTATCGGAATTTTAAGTGCACGTGGGTGCAGGCGGCTGTTTCCCCAGGAAGACAAGGGTTAACGCGATAACGCAGGTCAGGAAAATTGGAGTGGTCGGTTTTAAGGGGCTAGGCTACCCACGTGACTTTTCGCGAATTGGTCGCTGGCCGTGTTACCTACAAATTTTTACGGTAACATAAGAGCGCGATGGAGCTGCACGCGATGTCTGTCGATTGACTCGACCACAAACGCATTTGTGTTGTTGTGAATATATGTGTGTGTTCGTCTGGCGACAACTTTTAGTACAGTATACTTAATGACGTCACATCGCCAGTACTCGCAGTACATAAACGAACACGGCCAAAGTATCATCCATAGATTCGGCAACTGTAAATAATAATGAAGCCACAACTGAAACCGCGTCAGTTGCTTCTATTAAAAATGCAGGCTGTGCTGAATTCCGTATCGATGAGCCGCAAACGGTTCTAATTGAACACAATTGTAAGTCTATCACACTACCCTTTGTAACATCTTCTTGCGTTTCATAACTTTCTTATGTTTGCTAATTTCCTTTAATCTTCAGTAACTTGCTGGTACTTGTAGTAATTTCCTGTTGTATGTCTATATCTCCTAATCCATACATAAGATATTATCCACAGATTCTGCAAAAGAAAATAATATGCAGAAAAGTTCCCTCGATTCGCACCTAAACACTACTTACAACGTAGCTGGTGATATTCTAGTCGTCGATCCGACTGAACATGCCAGTTCTGCAGATCAGTAAATCTCTTGTCTTACTTTCCATAGCTATATCCTCTGTTTGCTAATATGTTGGTACCTGCAATGATTTGGTCAGATTTGGTCATTAATCCTGGTCTAGGTCGCGCCCAAATAGAAGCTGTCATATTCTCCGCTCTAACTAAAGCCATCGACGTGTCTCTTTTAAATCAAGAGGAAAGCAATAACCTAATGAAACTCATTAATGAATTTCCCTTCCAGTTTCATTGAAACGGGGATAAGCTGGGCTCAGTAAAATCTGTAACACACAAAATTAAAACGACTGATGAAATTCCTGTTAATGTAAAATGTCGCGGATATTGCGGGACTCTGGATTCAGGTTAGTCAGGAATCAATAAGAGAGTTAAGAGGAAGTTCTGGTAGACAAGCGTTTATTCAAATACCTTGAGGCGGGTCAAGTACTCGCCGTACGGAATCTTGGTTTCGTGTATAAGGCGACCCGGTGGCAAAAACACCACTCGGTCCAGTCACAGTTCACACAGGTACAATGTTTGGCGGCACAGAATATTGGTAATCAGCGGTTGAATTGTGGATCAACACACAATCTTTAAATCTGCTCGCAAGGGACGCGTCCGTTTCCTTGGGCAAAAGTAACAGTTATGGCGGAAAAGGGAAGCCGGCCGGAGAAGAAGCGCAAGTTCTTCACGCTTCCGCGGGGGAGCGTTCCGATCGCTACGTTCATTGGTTAAATCTATGCGGATCGATAGGCTGATCGATAATCTTGTAGTCGGCTGCGGGGCCGAATGCGCATGACTAGATAATCTTAAAATACTAGATAACATTGCTTAAAGCTAGGGGGCCAATAGGGCGATGATTCCTCAACATAAAACAACACCGCTTTCCTCCCGTGCATAAAGAAGAAATCGCGAAACAGGTAGACGGTCTATTAACAGACGAAATAACCCAACCTAACCCGCATCACCGTATAACTCACCGGTCTGGATTGTCCTTAAAAAGCCTTCACCCACTGGTCAGCTGAAGGAGAGGTGGAGGAGGGTAGCGAAGTTGAGGGTGGGAAATGGGATGAATGAGAGAATGTATTGGTTGGTGGAAGGGAAAAGGGTATGTAGGATGTGTGGGGAGAAAGAGGCGACTTCGGAACATGTGTGGGAGGAGTGCACAGGGTGGGGGTGGAAGAGGGGGTGGCAGGAGATGGCGGAGGAGATTCTGGAGGAGGAGGCAAGGGGAAGGGTGGTTGGAAAAGTTGGAGAGGTGGAGGGGGAGGAAATGAGAGAGAGAGAGAGAGTGTGGAGGAATGGAGAGAAAGAGGGAGCGGCGGAAACGGAAGTCCGAGGGATGAGAGGAATTAAGGAGTGGAAGTGTGGATGGATGCGTGCGACGGGAAAGCGGCGGAGAGTAGAGGGAGTAAAGGCAGAGGCGTGAGAGAGAGGCGCGGAGCGTAGGGCGGCGAGGAGGAGTGCGGAAGAGAGGACGAGTTGGAGATGGAAGTAGGATATAAGTTAGGAATAAGGTGTAGCGGTTAAGAGGAATGTAAAGAAGGAATGTAACCCTAAGGGGAACATTAAATATATACATACATACATACATATACTGATCAGCTGAAGTGGTGAATGGTGATTGACTACCAATGACTGAACAACAATACTGTTAGTGACGCTTACCCTATTCCGAACATAGTTGAAATTTTAGAGAATCTCGGCGGTGCTAAGTACTTTAACACGCTCGACCTTGCTTCGGGATTTCACCAGATACCTCTCGATCCGGAATCTAAGGAAAAGACAGCATTTTTAACGCCAAATGGTCATTCCCAATTTAATAGAATGCCCTTCGGGCTCAAAAACGCACCAAGCACCTTTCAGCGTACGATGGACGTCCTTTCAGGACTGCAGGGAACAGAGATGTTCGTATATATGGACGATATAGTAGTTTATTCCCGAACCCTAGAGGAGCATTACCGTAGATTAAATACTCTTTTGGCCCGGTTGCAAAATTCCGGGCTGGCTTTGCGTCCAGAAAAATGTCACTTCCTCAACAGGGATATTTCATAGTTAGGCCATTTAATCACCACGGAAGGTTTAAAATCAGATCCAATTAAAAGCACCGCTGTAAGGGATTTTCCAATACCTCGATCTGATAAAAATATCAAACAAGTTCTTGGATTAGTCGGATATTATAGAAGATTCATAAAAGATATGGCTTCTATAGCCGAACCACTTACCACTTCATTAAAGAAAGACGTACCGTTTATGTGGAATGACCAGGCCCAGATAACTTTTAATAAACTCCGTGGAATTCTCACATCTGACCCTTTGCTACGTTACCCCGACTTTAGCCAGCCATTTGTGTTGACTACTGCCGCTTCCAAATTTGCTCTAGGTGCGATGCTAAGGCAGGGTCCCATCGGGCGGGATCCACCCGCTGCTTTCGCCTCCAAAACCCTTAGTAAGACCAAGATTGAGTGCTCTGGAATAGAAAAGGAATTACTAGCTATCCTGTTTGGAGTAGAACATTTCCGACCATACTTGTACGGCCGGAGATTTACCATTGTCACCCATCAACAGCCCCTTGTCTGGCTTAAGAGGTTTAAAAACCAGAGGCTCAAGGTCGCCAAATGGGGGATTAGATTAAACGAATACAATTTTGATATCGTGTACAAACCGGGTAGACTAAATGCATATGCCGATGCTCTATCCCGAAACCCTTGTGTAGAAGTCAGTGACACACCCCATAACGTCTTAACCGCTTTTGCTCGAGATGTTAACAATGGGACTCTAGAATTTGAAATGGAAAGGTTTATTTCTTTGGCTTTTAAACCAAGTGGGAACATTATAGTTAACGTTGTGAGTACGAAACCTATGGACTTATTAGAAGGGGCCGGTGTAACCAGGCCCAATGTGGTTGCGAACGTGGGACACCCATCCGGGGCATTGATAATCAATGTAGAATCTGTAAACTTTAAATCTGTAAATTTAAACTTGGGCAGTTTTTTGACCCTAATAAGTCCACTGTGGGCATAAAAGTAAGAGTGATGGTAAACGAAATCAATCAGAGCAACACTTCTATGGACATAGACGATGTCCTTGTTCCCACCATTATGTATGTGGCGACACGGACTCCGTCGACAAAGCCATGAAGCTTGCCGAAGTAGAGGCGAGTCTCCATCCACCAGAGGGCCTCACGGAGTTTCCGCCATTGGCGGGAAATTGGCCGTGCGGCCTCTGCAGTGGGAGAGTAGATCAGAACCAATCGACCGAGACAAAACACCCCTCTATCGTCATTCGCACGGTCAGTTTGCCAAGTTTTTCTGGACTTTATTTTATTTTATTAAATTTTGATTGTTTTGGAATTTGATTAATTGTTTTGTTAATTTTGATGATTGGCTTGGCTTTTGAACGATATCCGTTTATATTTTTGGTAAATTTTTCTGTGGGATTAAACTATAGAGAGATAGACAAAATTACTTGGCGCCTTTTTTAACATTTTAATCTCGTTTGGGGGGTGGCGGAGTAGTTGGGGGGGGGGGTGATATCATTCTTTTTTGGTCGTTCATTCAAGAATATTCTTTATTTATTACAGTATGTAACATTGTGAAAACTCCGCAGTGCTTCTTTCAGATTGCAATTACATGTTTTGAAGTGTCATTTTTGTATAGGATGTAGAATTTCTTTTAAATACCGAATACCTTTTTGCTATTAAATGTATCTTTGTTTTTGTAATATTGTCGCTCGATGGGGACGAATGTCTTTTTGAAATGTATACCTTCTATACGGTTCATATTAATTTTTAACATTTGAATGTCGTTTTTGGGAGACAGGGAAGTAGGTGGGGGCGGGGGGGGGGGGGGGTGATATCGTGCCTTTTTGGTCGTTCATTCAAGAATATTATTTATTTCTTACAGTATATAACATTGTGAAAACTCCTCAGTGCTTCTTTCAGATTGCAATTACGTGTTTTGAAGTGTAATATTTGTATAGGATGTAGGATTTCTTTTAAATACCGAATACCTTTTTGGTATTAAATGTATCTTTGTTTTTGTAATAGTGTCGCTCGGTGGAGACGAATGTCTTTTTGAAATGTATACTTTCTACATATAATTATTATTTTTAAGAATATTTGGGGCCTCTTTTTTTACATTTTAATTTTAATGCCGTGTTTTGGGGGATAGGGAGGATAATTTATGTGTAGGATGATTTATTTTAAATGCGGAATACGTTTTGGTGTTAGATGTATCTTTATATTTGTAATATTGTCGCTCGATGCAGAAAAATGTCTTTTTTGGTTGACATCATGGTTTCTTGCAAGTTCATTTTCAAGAATACTTGTTTTCTTGTTTTAACATTTGAACGTCGTGTTCTGGAAGATAGGGGGGTCAATTTTTGTGTTGGATTTCATTTAAACACAGAATACTTTTTCGTGCTAGATATATCCTTGTTTTTGTAATATTGTCGTTCGTTATGCAGATGAATGTCTTTTTGAAGGAATATGATGCTTTCTTGATGGTTAATTTTCAAGAACACTTGGAGCTTTTTTTAACATTTGAATGCCGTGTTTTGAGAGGTAAGACGGATAATTTTTGTGTAGCATTTCTTTTAAATGCGGAATACTTTTTGGCGTGGCTAGCTGTGACTTTGTTTTTGTAATATTGTCACTCGATATGCAGATGAATGTCTTTTTGGGGTGATATGCATCCTTGATGGTTCATTTTTAAGAATACATGGTGTTTTTTTTAACGTTTGAATTAAATATCGTATTTTGGAAGATAGAATGGGGGATAATTTTTGTCTAGGATTTCTTTTAAATGCAGAATATTAGTTGTGTTTTTGTAATGTTATCGTCCGATGCAGACGGTGTCATTTTCTTTGCAAAGGAGTCGCTTGGTTATCGCCCGATGCAGACCGGGTCATTTTCTTTGCAAAGGAGTCGCTTGGTGCAGACGGGGTCATTTTCTTTGCAAAGGAGTCGCTTGGTGCAGACGGTATCGTCTTCTTTGCAAAAGAGTCGCTTGGTACGGACGCGCTTATTTATCTTCTTTGCAAAGGAGTCGCTAAATTCAGATGGGGCACGCTTTCTTGCAAGGGTGTCGCACGGGGCGGACGGGGTCATCTTCTTTGCAAAGGAGTCGCTAAATGCAGACGGGGCACGCTTCCTTGCAAAGGAGTCGCTAAATGCAGACGAGACTCTCTTCTTTGCAAAGGTGTCACGCGATGCTCACACGGCACTCTTCTTCGCAAAGGATGTAGCTAAATGCAAACAATGCTGGTACGTTTTGAATGAAGCAAATGTACCGCTAAATTCAGTCGATGCTCGTACATTTTTAACCCAGTTCTTTAAAAAATTGTCGCTTAGTGGAGGCAGGCACTGAATTGTTGACTAGATGCGAACAAGAAACATTTCCTTATGAAATTATCGCCATTTGCGAACAAAGGCTGGCTGTTCTTAAATTTGATGCTGAGTCCGTACATAGGCTATTTGTCTACTTTTTTATTACGTTAAGTTTCACATCACATTATTTTTTCCCATGTTCTTCAAAAAAGAACATATAGGCATCTTTTGCACCTCTCGGCCATTGCATTTTTTGCGTAATCTTTTCATCATCAATGCTGATGAATGCATTTTTTTATCTCTTACAGAACATGTATAATGCCCAGCGTGGTCATTATTTTGATCATTTTGTTGATGATAAAATATAGCGTTTATCGCTCTATATGTGTTTTGGGCGATAAGTATTTTCGATGTATGTGCACCTGTGATATTATATTTTGGAATCTTAAGTATTTGGTGTTGCCTTTTTTGAAAGGGTAGTAATTGAATGAGTATTACACTTCCAGCCATCGTGACCTCAGCTTTAAATATCATCTCGTTACTTCCACAATGGGTGCATCGAGAACCATCCAATTCGTACCAATCGGAATTCATCTTAATTACTTCTTGTAAACCTTTACTTTTTCCTTCTAGTACACATAATGGTAGTGTCCAAATTACATTTTTCTCAGTACTGACACTCGTTTGATGGCATAATTTGCAGCGCATTTTATGTGTCAACTCGTGTTCCACGATTTGTCTAATATTGTCGTGACTATTTATAATACTGAGCAAAAATTCGGCTGCATCTTGTGGAAGGCTTTCAATAAAAGTTCCACCTAAATACTGCCTAACCCCAAGACAATTAAGGAGTGCCACTCCTTGACTTATGTAGACTTGAGCCAAAGCTTTCAGCGCATCATTGTTTTGGAGATTGAGCATTTTTTCACGAATAATCTGGCAATGAAGCATACATTGCATGCTTACGTTCGCGTATGCGGATACATGGTCCGAATTAGAAAATCCTTTAACGGAGCGTACCACAATTACCGGATTATTATCTGCATGCGTTGCATCGATACTCGCTTTTGGTAGTCCGGCCCAATATCTGTCACTGATTTTCTGTTTCCTCTCCATCATATAATTTATATTTGCCAAATCAGGTCTATAAATGCTTCTTAATCTGTTATATTCCAATACAGCTAATTTATTAGCTTGCATAGAATACGGATCGAAATTAATTAGATGCAAACCGTCCAACGAAGCTACACGTGATAGTGCAACGTACGTCTGACCGCAACTAAAGACAGTGTTACCTACGTCGACTATAACCGTTTTCAAACTTAGCCCCTGACACTTGTGAATAGTGATACCATAGCTAAGCGATATTGGAAATTGGTGCCGAATGACGAACGCTTTATCCATTGCTTGGAATTTAGAAGTAACTCTTTCTAATGAACATATCTGACCAGTTGATAAACGAAACTTGTGACGGGGCAGAGTCGTCCCGCCACAAGAATCGCTCGTCGCTCGCACGTACACGCGCTCGCTACGCACGTCCGCCGGCTCGAACAGCCGTCACTCCAAGGGGCACCTCCTAGATCGAAGCGCGTAGACTAACTCGCCTTCGGGCAACGAGTCCTCGACAGCGAGAACGAGACGAGGTGGCACCAAGGGGCAAGGAGTATGTTCCATTGGCATAAGGAGCGACAGGGCCGATGGAAGCTGCGGAGGGAAAGGTCGAAGTCCAGCGGAGGCGCTCATCCCCTGTGACAGCGAGACGACAAAAGCCGCGATGCAGCTTTTTTTTTTTTTTTTTTTTTTTACGTGGGGAAATCCTCATGGACACCCCGCCGCCCTGGTGGGGGCGACGGGGTAGTGCCGGACTCTTACCGGCTAAAACCCCACGGTGGCCATCCTCGGCGCTGACTGGGGCGACACCGGGAACTCTGGTAGAACACTACCGGTGCCGCCCCGCGCCTGCCCCCTATTGGAGGCACGTCTCGTGGTGGGGGAGCGGCCATCCGCTCTCTCGCTTTCACGAGAGAGGGAGGCTTCCCCCACTACTCGCGGGGAGACACGGCTCACCGCACTCCTTCGCTAGCGGCGAAGGAGGCGGGAACCGCGCCCCCGCATTACCCATCCCTCCTGGGCGGGTCGTGCGACCACTACACGCCCGCCCCGCCTCGGGGCCGCTTGCGCAGGCGACAGAGCCACCACTCTGCCGCCTCGCGGCCCCTTGGCAAGCACCCGGCCCGTCAACGGGTCGAGATCCGTCGACGGGACCGGGGCCCCGCTCTACTGCGGGGGGACAAGATCCCCCCGCGCGGGTCGGCGGCGGGGACGGGCCCTCTGCAGACGGAAGGGGTCCGTCCTCTCCCGCCGCCGCTCCGCCTCCTCCTTCTGGGAGAGCACTTCCTCGCAAAAGGCGAGGAAGGCTCTCCACGACCTCTCGCTGCCGAGGATCTGTCGGATGACCGTCGGCAGCGAGAGGTCCCTTCCGATATACCGGACCAGGACACGGCGCTGTTCCCTCCAGGCCCTGCAATACTGGAGGGTATGTTGCGCCGTGTCCGGGTCCCCATCACAATGGTGGCACTGTGCCGTCGCCTCCTTCCCGATGCGACGCAGGTACTCACCGAAGCAGCCGTGCCCGGTAAGCACCTGCGTCGCGCGGTAGGAGAGCTGCCCCCTGCCGCGACTCAACCAAGCCTCGAGGCTCGGGAGAATCGCCCCGACGGCTCTGTGGCGGGAGTTGGCTGGATCTTCCAGCCTTTCCCGCCACATCTCGACAACGAGCCGTCGGGTCTGGCGCTTGAGCTCCTCCACCGACCGTTCCGTGGGTGTTCCGCCCCTGTTGCGGAGGGCGCGAAGACCCAAATAGGTCCTCGCGTCCCCCACCGCCAGGATGTCCAGGGGCGGAAACCTCGCCAGTAGGGTGGCCGACGCCAGGGAGATCGTGCGATATCCTCGCACGACCCTGGCGGCCATCCGACGCTGTACCCTGAATAGCAGGGCACAATTGCGCCGGCTGGCCGCCAGGTCGTCCGCCCAGACTGGTGCCCCGTAGAGCACCATGGAACGGACGACTCCCGCATAAAGGCGTCGGACACCCTCCCACGGTCCCCCGATGTTGGGCAGCAGGCGTCCTAGAGCGCCTGCCGCCTTCTCAACTCGGGGGATAAGCCGGCCGAAGTGCTCGTTAAAGCGCCAGAGGCCGTCCAGGGTGAGTCCGAGATACTTCATCGTATCTCTCACCTGGACGCGGGTCTCTCCTACCGCAATCCACCGCTGGGGAGGCGGCCCCGCATACCGTTGGCGATCGTAAAACCAGATCGCCTCGGTCTTTTGCGGGGCCACCCGAAGGCCCAGTCGGTGGATTCGGGCGACGACACAGGCCACCGCCGTCTCCGCAACGCGGATGGTCCTCCTCCCATCCTCCCCGCTGACTACCACGAGTGTCGTCTGCATAGCAGATCACCGTGGAGTCAGCGGGGAGTGCAGCCCGCAGGACGTAATCGTAGCCGAGGTCCCATAGCAGGGGGCCCAACACGGACCCCTGCGGGACCCCGGCGTACGTCTCCCTCTCATACTCCTGCGTCCGGCCCATGAACTTAATGCCCCTGTCGGCGAGGTAGTCCCCGACGACGGCCCGTAACTCAGGGGGCACTCGATGGTACTCGAGCGCCTCCCTGATGACCCACCAGGGCAGGGTGTTAAAAGCATTCACTATATCCAAGGATATAGCGATAGGCCTTGCAGCCGACTCCGTCAGGGACCTTAGGCGCTTGAACGCGTCTATCGTCGATCGTCCCTGACGGAAGCCGAACTGCCCGTCGTCGAGGTCCGGACCTGTCGCCGACAGGTGCCGGACGAGGCGGTTGGCAATAACTCTCTCGAAGAGTTTGCCCGCCTCGTCCAGCAAGCAAATGGGCCGGTACGCGGAGGGAGAGTCCGCGGGCCGCCCATCCTTCCGGATGAGGACCATCCGCGCCCGCTTCCAGGAGCGGGGGAACCTACCGCGCCTCAGACAGCTGTTAAAAAGCTGCCCGAGGCGCGGGACCAGGACGCCCATGGCCATGGCCAAGGCCCTGCCTGGGATGCCGTCCGGGCCCGGCGCCCTGTTCGCGCGGGCCCGGAGACGCCTAATCGCGGCGTCGAGCTCGCCGCCAGTGACCCCCATGGTGGCCTCGTCCCACTCAAAACGGGGACGAGGCCGACCGGGGGTGGGGTCCTCTGCTCCCGCAGGGAACAGAGTAGCCACCACCCGGTCGAGAAACTGGGGGTCAAGCACCTCCGTTGTTGGGGGCGCCCATGGACGTAATCGTCCCATGACGATTTTGTATGGGCGCCCCCACGGATTCCCGTCCAATGTGGCGACGAGCTCGTCCCAGGCTTTGGCCTTGGCGGCTTTGATGGCCCGCTGCAGGGCGACCGCTGCCTCGCGGTACGCCGCATACAGCTGGGCCACCTCCGCCGCGACCTGACCGCGCCGTCTCCTGGCGCGGGTGTACTGGCGCCTGCGGTGAACGCAGGCGGAGCGCAGGACAGCGATGTCCTGCGACCACCAGTACACCCCGCCGACGCGGGGGGGCCGTGCTCGGGGCATTGCGACGTCGCAAATCGACGTCATCGCGCCCCGAAGCGACTCGGCCCCCTCGTCCGGGTCGGGAGACTCGTGCTCGTCCCCCGACCCGTCCTGCCAGGCCACGGCGATCGCTGCCGCCATGAGAGCGTCCCGGTCTAGGCGCCTCAGCGCCCATCGCGGTGGTGGGTTGTCTCCTCCACCACGAGGGTTGCCCGCTGCTGGCGGGCGGCGCGTCGGGGCGACGGGTGTGGCGACCACCTCCATCGTCAGATAGAGGTGGTCGGAGAGCGTCTCCTGCTCTTCCACAACCCGCCACCCGGACACACGGCGCACGGTGGCCGGGGAGCCGAAGGTCAAATCGACGACCGACTCCCCATTCCACCGCACGCACGTGCTAGCCGACCCCCGGTTGATTAACCGGAGGTCGTGCTGCGCCGCCCAGTCCAGCAGCATCCCGCCCCTTGCGTCGTCCCGGGGGTTGCCCCACGCCACAGCGTGGGCGTTGAAGTCCCCCAGGACGAGTACCGGGCGCGGCCGTGTGCGGGAGATGCACCCACCGACCGCACCCAGGTACGCCTCGAACGCATCGAGGCCGCAGTTGGGCGAGATGTAACAACCCACCACCGCGAGGTTCCCCCACTGCACCGCCACGAATCCCCGCCCCTGCTCCAGGGATGAGCAGAGGGGGGAGTCGGGCCAGTGGGTGCGAATGATCGCGACGGAGCCGCACGCATCCCCGACCCAATTAGGGTCGCTGGGAGGTACGGCGTACGGCTCCGCCGCGATCGCCAAACTCACTCGCCACTCGCGCAGGGTGTGGACAAGGAGGTCCTGGGCCCTGCGCGAGTGGTTGAGGTTGGCTTGGAGGAGGCGCTGGGACATTATTACGCCGTGTCCATGGCCTCCTCCAAGCCTCCCCCACTTTGGGCCGCTTCTGGCCCCTTGGCCGCCTTCTCCGCCGGCTCGGCGGGGGCGGCCACTTTCGGTCGTGGTGGCGGTTTCGGCTTGGGTGCCGTCTTCGCCACCACGACCTTCAAGGGCGGTACCACCGGGACGCTGGAGACAACAGCCAGCGCCGGTGGTCCGCCCTTGCCGCCCTTCGCCTTTGGCGGCGGAGCCTTCCCCGATTTCGGGTTTGGCTTCGCCGCCGCAGGCTTCTTGGAGGCCTTTTGCCGCAAGGCGCGGCAGGCCTCGCCGCCGAGTCGGTGCTCGGCCGGGCGGCCGAGGTCGCTGCAAAGCGGGCATTTCAGCCGCCCGGCCTTGCATTGTCCGGCCCTGTGGCCCTCCGCCCCGCAAGCGTAGCAGCGGCGGCTGCGGTCCACGGCGGACTTGCACTGCCGCTGCACGTGCCCCGCCTCTAGGCAGCGGAAGCACTGCAGCGGCCGTGCAGCTAGCGCCTCTACCCTCACGGAGGTCCAGCCGATGGTAAGTCGGCCGACCTCCGTGATCCTCCCGGCCGCGGTAAGTGGGCACCGCAGCCAGAGGGAGCCCAGTTTGGAGGGGGCGGACGACCGGATCTCACCGGTCGTCACTTCCCCCTCCTTACACCCGCCCGCCTTGGCGATGGCCGAGATGACCTCGCCGACGGTGACGGACTCGATAAGTCCCGTCACCCTCAGCTCGGCCTTTTTCGAGGGGCGGGCGATACGCGCCTCCGACCCCTCGAAAATCCCGGCCATCGCCTCCGCCAACCTATCGGCCTTCTGCGCGCCGTCGGCACCGGGGATCTCGAGAATGAGACCCCCGGTGACGGCGCGCTTGGGCCTCACTGAGGCGATGCCCAGGTCGGCGAGCTTAATCTGCTCGCGCGCCCTGGACATCGCCTCCGCGTAGGTGAGCCTGGACCCCTCCGGGACCGTCAGCGTGACTGCTGCGGTCTTCGGAGGGCGTCCAGGCACCACCTTGGTCCCACCGGCACCTTCGGCCCACTTCGCTGCCTTGGCCGTGGCAGCAGGAGGTGGTGGGGCTTTGCGGCCCTGCCCGCCCTTCTGCTTGCGACCCACCACCGTCGCCCACGTCTCTCCCTGCGTGGGAGGTGCGGGCGGCGGTGGTATCTGTGGGCCACCGGCGGTCGGGGAGTTTTTGGGTGTTTGGGCAGCCGCCTCGACTGCTGCCCCACCCTTCTTTCCCTTCCCCTTCTTCCGCTTCTTCTTCCGGCGGCGGACTGTACCGTCCACCGCCGGAGCCTCCGCGGAAGAAGCGGCGGCTCGGACGGGCTCACACCCACCCGCCCGAGTCGCCGCCTTCACCCCCAATGGAGGCCTCACCGCCCGCCCAGGGAAGAGCTCCTCCCTGAAGCGGGTCAGCTTGGCCTCCACGAGAGCCCCGATCCGCGCCATCACTCTCTCATCAAGAGTGAGGCCGACGGGGCCATCGTTGGGGGCGCAGGGTGTCCTCGCCGTGGCGCCCAAGGGTCCAGCCCCCTGGCAGTCCAGGAGTTCGACCTTCCTCGAGAGGGAGAAAATCTCCCCCTCGAGGTCGGCGATCCTGGCCCTCAGACGCCTATTCTCGGCCCTAATGAGGGCCCCTTCCCCGTCGGAGTTGGCTCTGGCTGTCAACTCCGTCGCCGCCACCGTGGCCTCTTGGGCCGCCTCCCGGAACCTGCGTTTGTAGGTGCCCTTGAGGTTGGACGAGGTGGTCGCCAGATGACGCACCACGTCCATCGCCTCAATTATATGGGCACCTACATCCGCGGACGAGCTGACCCTCAGCCTCCGCGCCAACTCAGCCTCTCGGCTGAGAGCCTGGGCGGCGCTCTCCTCCCCGGTGGGCGGTGGGTCGCCCGGTGTTGCCGACGGCTCAGGCTCTGAGCCGCCGGTGGGCTGCCCCATTTGGGACTCGGTCCCAGCGCGCGCCGAGTCGACCTGGCGTTTCTTCGCCAGTGCCGACCCGGCGCCCTCCCCCGTGGATGGGGGCCCCCTCTTTCGCCGGGAACCTCCCGGCCGCGAGGAGCCCGATGCCATCGAGGCATCGGACCCCTCGCCGCCGGAAGCCTCCGTCGTCGCCGAGCCGCGTCGGGAGAGGACCGTGTCGGGCAGGCGGCTCAACACCACCGAACATCTCGGCACGGCCCTCTCGGTCACCGACACCACGGAGGCGACGGACGTGTCCGAGTCATCGGACTTGCCCGCGCTGTCCTCCGTGGGCCGGATGACCACACGGCCCTTCTTCTTCCTCCTAGCGGAGGGGGTCCCCTTCGCGCACCCTGGCGTCTCCCCATGCTGGGAAGCCGCCTCTCGCTCCTCTCCGGAGCGCTCACTTGTGGCTTTTAATGCCGCGCCGACCAAGTGGCCAACCGACGCGACACTGCGGTTGTCGGATGACGACGCCAGAGGGCCCGCTTGCTCGCCCTCGGACGCCGGTACTGGGGAATCGCACCCCTGCACCGTAAACGTTTTCTCCTTTACCGTACCGTCCATGTTTGGTTTCTTATTCGGGGTTCCTTCCCCTAGCTGGTTTTGGTCCGCGCCGGCTATTTTATTTCGCCGGTACCCGCCAGGCAAGCCTGGTGAGGGCATTCCCCTATCCGCCACCCGGGGACGCGCCGTGTCGGGGTTCAGCAACCCCACCCCCCGAAGGGGCACGGGCCGCGATGCAGCCTGGGAGAAGGCCGGCTTCGGCGAACGAAGATCGGCAAATGTACCAGCGACTCCTGCCCTACCGACAGCGGTAGAGGCCCAGGCCGAGGGACTTAGGCGCGCTAAGTTACCCGGCAACCCCTTGACACGGCGCGGCGCTGATGGACTAGCGGGAGGGGCGCGGGGCGCGCGCGGGGCTAGAAATTAGGGAACGCGTAGGGACTCGTCACTCTTGTGGTGACGTGAATCTAGAGCGGACGTGCGACACACAGGCGACCAAACCAATTGAAATCCGAACGAACGAGCAAGCGACCTGAGGCGACGAGACTGCGGCTAGGAGACTTCCTGGGCGCGTTCCGAATCCCGGAGGCTTCCCGGATCGCAGAGAAAGGCGAGGAGGGAGAAGCGACGAACGACCGGTAAGCCCCGCGCGTCCCTTTGTTCTTTGTTTCTTTGTACTTCCCGTGCGAGTCTCGGTGCCGGCCGTAGGCTCTCCTTGTCCGAAGCAGCGATAGGCAGCCCGCGGGCCAGCCCGGTGTCCCTTGAGGTGACTCTTCTAGTCACCCAGAGTCAACTAGCGTAATTAGATCTTAAGGTTTCGGCCGAGGAACGGACGTACGCCGCCATTGTGGCGAAGCCCGTTCGAACGTGGATCACCCCCACGTGCGAGGCATCGGGGCCTTCTTTGTAACTAACGAACAGCTGGTTTTCGTGCGAATACGTGATCTTTGCCGGAGCATCGTAGCTCTTAGAATCATCCGCGAGCGCTCTCCATCTCACGTAGAATTAAGGTTTAGATTGTAAGCGGCGGCGGGAATGCCGAGGTGCCGGGCCATTCGTAGGTCCGGCTATTGTGTGATCGGCCGAGCGACGGCCTGCCCAAGCGAGGGCCCGTGAACGTGCATTAACTAACGTGCAATAAACGATCTTGTCACCCAACCGTGCGGGGTTGTAGATTCGCCTCTCCTTCTTCCCCGACAGGAACCCCTCTCTCTAGCTAGCCGGGAGGATCCACCACGAGGAGTACCGGCGGACGAGCCCGCTGCCCTCGATATCAGCCTTTCCACGCGCGAACATAGAAATTCGGTTCCGTCCGCGGAACCTGGCGCCCTATTCGCGTTTCAGGAAGTCGAGGACCAGCGGCCGATAGCCAGGCCGGCTATTATGCGGGCAGGATTTCCGAGCGGCCAATTCACGGACGGCCGAAGGGAAACCCCCTCATAAACTGTATAGTGTCAATATCACCAGTAGCTTCCAGTGCTTTAGACAATCCAACAATTTCCCCAATAGTACCATTCACAAGGCCTAACGTAACATCAATGTTACGTCTCAGCATTATTTTCACACCAACTTTCACAATTATATTTCTACTTAAGCCAGCTGTCTGAAAGTTGTCTTCCTCATATTGATCCAAGAGTTTATTTACACGTTTCTTTAAATATTGTGCACAATCGAGAACGTCGCGTGCAGTTAACTTGACTTCTTCGCTGTTGATTCTTTTGAGCATTGCTGCATTAAGTACGTCACGTAAATGACACGTAGGCAGTAAACAAATTGCATCGGACGGTAAGCCACAGTATAGACATAACCAGTAGGGTCACTCGGCCGATTTCGTGAAGCCACGATCAGATTAGGATGGCCATCGTTTCTCTGGCCAGCCACCAGGGGCATGACGATCTTGTTTCAGTTGGCCACGGCTCGTAGGCAAGCGGCGAGCGGGGCCGAGGGGATGCTCTGGCCACGGCTCGTAGGCAAGCGGCGAGCGGGGCCGAGGGGGTGCTCTGGCCACGGCTCGTGGGCAAGCGGCTTGAGGGGTCGAGGGGCTGCTCTAGCCACGGCTCGTGGGCAAGCGGCGAGCGGGGTCGAGGGGGTGTTCTGGCCACGGCTCGTAGGCAAGCGGCGAGCGGGGCGGAGGGGGTGCTCTGGCCATGGCTCGTTGGCAAGCGGCGAGCGGGGCGGAGGGGGTGCTCTGGCAATGGCTCGTTGGCAAGCGGCGAGCGGGGCGGAGGGGGTGCTCTGGCCATGGCTCTTGGGCAAGCGGCGAGCGGGGCCGAGGGGGTGCTCTGGCCACGGCTCGTAGGCAAGCGGCTTGCGGGGTCGAGGGGTTGCTCTAGCCACGGCTCGTGGGCAAGCGGCTTGCGGGGTCGAGGGGGAACGGCTTCGCCGGACTTGCGAACTAGTGGTGCCTAGCGGATACTTTGCAAATCATTGGCCATCGCTCTCCGCAGCGCTCGCAGCGCCGCCAATTTCGGCTTCACCGAGATCAAAGGTGCCGACGCCGAGTGACCCTACTGGTTATGTCTATACTGTGCGGTAAGCTTTGAATGTAATCACAAAGCTCACCTAACCTTGCATCAGTGTCCTTGGATAGGAACTTAATTTTTCTCGATTCCAATTTCAAAATATCTGCTTCCGTAACAACACCTAGGCGAATTCTTGAAAGAATTTGACGATAAGCATTATCATCTTTTTGTCGCATATTTTTACTCAATTCATCGTAAGCGATTAGCTCAGTCCACAAGTCATAACTAGCCAACGAACTCAAACATTTAGCATTTTTCTCTTTCGAAATTTTGATAAATGCTGGCTCTTCCTGAACAGGTGGTAACTGTAATAAATCACCAAACAGGAGGATATGCTTTCTGCCAAACCATCCATCGTTCGTGTCAACTGTATCGAATATTTCTGCCAATCTCAGATGTATAAACATTAAAGTAATGTTTGATATCATCGAAACTTCGTCTATAATGAATAGAACGGTATACTCGCCGCTTGACAAATCGAGTTCCAAGTCAACACACAAATGGATTTGTGAAGAACCGGGCGGGCCAAGTATTGCGGTTTCTTTGATAATTATAATTTTTGTGGGGCATTTGCGGAATGCGGCACACGTTTTTTGTGAGGCAAGATCTTTTTTGGATTCGTGTTTGAATAAAGACTTGGCTTTCTATTTCCAATGATATCAATTATATTTTTGGGCCAGTAGGGGTATAGGTGGTAGGTTTAATAATTAGAAATATATTTTTGTGAGGGACTAAACTACTTGGCGGTATTTTTTACATTTTAATGTTTTTTTGGGTGATTTCACGCCTTTTTGGTCAAGCATATTTTTAAGATTTTTTTACAGTTTGAACCTTAGGACCAAAATTTTGAAACTATTGTAAACTAGGTAGCTCATTCATGATTCATTCGTGTTAAAGAGCTGAAATTTGCTAAGCAAACACTAATTGCCAATGGCTAGCATACCTTCACATTGCAATTGATTAGACCCAACACTTTACAAAATATATTAAGTACACAAACTCTATCCTCATAAGACGTCAAACTTTAGAGCGACAAAATTGGAAAGTATGTAGTGCATAATTCGCTTGATTGAGTTCATAACCCCCAAGAACCCCTTAAATTTGCCAATTTTTATGTATCGTGACTGTCAGGTGTAGCTCAACACAAAACCTAAAGTCGTGAAGTATGCTAAGCACTCGTACTGATTACCAATAGCTAGTACACCCCTAAACTACATATAATAGGGTTGTTGCATTTTTAAAAAATCATGCTAAAAATAGGTTATGGATATGGATAGAATAGCTTCCATACATTATGCCAATACAAAAAACCATACTTTTTTATTCATATACAAAGTTATTTGCGATTAAATTACCCCGTATATTTGAATCTGCGACGTAGCACCGAAACGCTCTGCTATTGGTCTGACGTCACGATGTTGCTTTCAGCTTCCGCGCAACCTGGATTGACATATTTAAATGAGATAAAAATATCTTCTTGAACTACGTTAAAGCTAAGTTTTCAATCAATCATATCATACATTAATTAATTAATTAACTTGCATTTCTAACCTTTTTAGAAGGGCGTTTTAAATTTGTTTGATTAAACCGCATAGGCAGAATCCAAATCAGAAGTTCGCAACTTAAATTGTTCAAACAAATTTATAAACAAATTATTGAAATCCACAGAGACATGTCCCGAAGGCTGTGCGAAGCCATCCGCGATGTTAGAACCTATTTTTAGTAACATTTATTATAAACAATTTAATTGCAATCACTAAACCCCATTACAAATATTATAAACCGTATAGGGAGAATCAAAATCTGAATTTTGCAACTTTAATTGTTTAAACAAATTTATAAACAAATAATTTAAATCCACCGAGACGTGTCCCGAAGGCTGTCCGAAGCCATCCGCGGTGTCAGAACCCATTTTTAGTAACATTTGTTATAAACAATTTAATTGCAATCACCAAACCCCATCTCAAATATTATAAACCGTACATAGATAATAGTTGCGAAGATCCGATCCCAATCCGTCAATAAATAACCGATCTATTGGGTTTGCAACAACTGATTGTTAATCAGTTCTAACGTGAGTAGTTATTGCGCGTGTATTAGCATAAACACTTGTAAAATACCCATAGTGCATATCCTAGAGCACGCGTAGAAGCGTCGCGAAATTTTGTAAATGTATCTATCCGACACTCGTCTGCAGAGACCCTTCCATGCTGGAACTCTGGAATGCACTGAGATGTGCTGCGTTGCTCTGTCTGCAGCCAAGCGACAGCAGCGCCGTGCCGGTGGCAGGAATGCCAGACCTACGCTTTACACATATATATACCGACCTTGTCAAACCTTAATCTTATAACGAAACGCACTCGCCCACGAGGAAATCATATAATATCCCCCAAACAGCAGGACCGATTCGTTTGATTCAATGCTCATTAGATTCAGAAAAACTATAGCTAAAATACAAAATTCAGAAATAAATCCTTAATACCGTAACGTTTTCATAAATCGAGAAGAAAGTTTGGCATCGATCGAATCCGCGTTACTTCGGGATAATATAGTCTCGGCTGTCGCGCGCCGTGGGTATGGGACTACTACTTGGCGCGAAACTCTACCGAGTCTCCTGATATATATATATATATATATACATATATATATATATATATATATATATATATATATATATATATATATATATATACATATATATATATACATATATATATATATATATATATATAGGTAGGTTATGGGGCAGTTTTCACCTCCTGCCATCGCGTTAGAGGGTAGGTTCGGCCTCTTCTGGCAGGTATCACCTCCGAGGCCGAAATCACAATATATGTAAAGGCAGTTTTTGCCTCCGAGGTGAAAAGCACCGATAAATGGACTGTCCTCATATAGAATGCATTTATATGTGTAATGGTAGTTCTCGCTTCCGAGGTGAAAACGACCAAGCTATATGATTACTTATTTTTTTCCAAATTGTAACTGAAGGACAAACTTTGTAAACAACAGAAAGACATCATATCCCCCCGAACAACATTAAAATATAAAAAAGCACAAAATACGTTAAGGACCCACATAAATAATATCTTCTTGAACTCCGCTGTCCAAAAACGAAATTAATATCATACAAAGAAGCCAAGTTTTCAATCAAAGATACCACACATTAATTAATTAACTCACATGCATCATTAATTTTAAAGCTTGGCGTGTGCGTATATCATTCGAGATAATTATGCTGGTGATGTTTTTACTTGACAATGAAGTCTGCACGCGCCAAGCTTTATATTTTGTTCTAAAATACTTCTAAAATGCTTTGCTGTTGAGACATTTCACCGAGCCGGGACTTTTGGAACACTCTGTATAATAATATAGCCGCGGAGGTCGAAACTGCCATTCTACCGTTGTACTAGCGGAAATTGTCCATTAATGTACGAATGCTTGTAACACTTGAAATATGAAATCTTTTTCAAACATTTAAACCCCCACTGTGTTGCACTCATTCCGTACTGCAATAAGACGCATATAAAAGATAACATCTTGAAATACGTTGTCCAAAAACGAAATATAGATATCATACAAGAAAGCCAAGTTTTCAATCAAAGATACCACATATTAATTAATTACCTCACATGCATCACTAATTTTAAAGCTTAGCGTTTGCGTTTTTCATTCGAGATAGTTATGCTAGTGATGTTTCTACTTGACAATGAAGTATGCACGCGCCAAGCTTTATATTTTGTTCTAAAATACTTCTAAAATGCTTTGCTGTTGAGACATTTCACCGAGCCGGGACTTTTGGAACACCCTGTATAATAATATAGCCGCGGAGGTCGAATCTGCCATTCTATCGGTGCAGTAGCGAAAATGTGTATATACTATACACATAATTATATGTATGCCACGGGGCAGTTTCAAAGTCCCGGCCACACGCTGCTGGGCAGTTTTCATTTTACTTGCTAAACATTTTACTTGCGAGGTAAAATATATGTAACGTAAGTAAAACTTTCAGCATTCAATAGCAGCTAAAGTAATAGCATTACATAAAAGCGTCCTGGATAAAATACATAGAAAACTGTATGGCAATGAAATTTGTTTATGTGAATTTTCATCGTGCAATTTACCGTTGAGGAAATATTTGCGACAGTCGAATTTATTCAAAGCTGTAAAGTGTCATAACTGGGTAAATATTCGCCTTGCGAAAAAATCTATTAGGCAAATTATAAACAAACCTAATTACCTACAAAAACAATAGCAACGCATGTTATATCCTTTCTAAATAATGACTTTCTTATCAATCTTGTTGTAAATTTCTCTCTTATGGAAATCCGTGTAATTGCGGGTGTAGCTATTCAAAAGTTAATGTATGTACAGGATACATAAATATATTCGTGTCTATCATATTGCGGTCATTATAACTTTGAAAGAAATTAATGATAAAAGTTATTACTGGAGTCCTGTAAAAAATAAATCTGGTTCAGTAATATCAAATGAATATCCATGGTGTTATGAAATATATTTCCGCCCGTAATTTGGAAAAATAGAGTAATAATAAAATGCGTATCATAAGCAAATGGAATTTAACTTGTGCCACCTGTGGTCGGACCACCGAAATGCCAAGCTTGCTCGGTCTATTCCGTACCTGGTCTGTGTACTACCACAGACCAGGTACGGAATAGACCGGGCAAGCTGGGCATTGAAACGGCCCAGTGCGTGGGGTCGAGAGGACCCCATACCATTTCCGGGTCACTCTCTCTGTTACCGACAATCCCCGTCTTAGTACGAAGACAGTATATAATTCGAAAATCTACACTATGTTCGTACTTCCTATTGACCATCCAGAAGCCGATTGGTGATTGGTCAGAACTCACGATGCGCTTATTCAGAATAGCAACGTGGAGGATAGGACGTGTTGCAGAATAGCAACATTGCGGGCCCTGCGCAATGTTATTTTATCGCGCACCATCGTCAATAATTTCTTAGTATTACACTAAGTTACTTAATATGGTTACAATTAGTTAACAGCGAAGTAATTGTTTACAAAATTGCTCCGAGCCAAAATATTTCGTGAAAGTGTTGCAGGTAGATGAAAAGTTTAAACTGTAGAAAATTATCGTATAGGGAATAAATCTGCGTAGACCGCTTTTTGCAGTAGTTGTTAGTGTTGCGCTATACTTATTTATTCGTGATCCATTTATCATAATTTTTCCACGATTGCGAATGACTGGACGTCAACGCCGCATTAATCATCCCTTATTAATTATCCCTGAGCCCCAACCCGGCAGATAAATGTCTTTAAGAAATGACCCCCTGTACTCAACGTATCGCAGTAGTGCCGTAGTAAGGCGCATGGCCTACCACGTGGATTTTCCCAGCTCGGTTCCCCGGCGTAAGGAAAAACTTTTTTGTCTTTCGCGCCTTTTCCGTTTTCGTGCATAGAATGGCGCGGTCAGGATTAGAAATATTGTGGACAAAAAGAACTCGTTTAAGGAGTCGCATTGTTGTATAACGAACTGTAGCTTATCTTTTCTGCTTGCTGCAGCGACAGCCGCGAGGGCGATGAGGGAATAGGCAATTCGGAGTCCGAGACCATAGTGTGACGCGCCTAAAGGGTGCAATAAAACGTAGACCTGCGGTATACCAGCTAGCCCTCAACATACCTGCGGGTTGTTTCAGGCGGCACAATTCGCAGAATCTATTTCCGCCGGCAGCACCAAGTCTCTGGGACTGCGCAAATGACAGGGAATTTCCCCATTCAAACTGATCCTACAATGCTGCGAAGAATCACTGTGCCTTAGACACCGATATGCATTCCTTATACGTTTCGATAATTATAAACGTATTTTATTACAAGACGTGCGTTTGCCAGAGCAGAGTACATATCATGCAATGGTCCTTTTGAGCAGTACGAAATGAAAGGAGCGGGGAAAACCTTTCCGTTCGAGATCTCGGAGTGTGTCTGAGTGTGGTGACTGGCGGAGAATGATTCTGCGAATTGGATATATCGAAAGCTTGTCAGCGGGCCCTAGGATTATGTTTGATTATATCCTTGCTGGTAGTACCTTATTCTGTGAGAAAAAAAGTATTGTGCATACTGCTCGGTTACGGTAGTTCCGCGTCACCGAGTTCAGAGTTGGGCTGCTTAATCCATTACCTGGCTGTTTGACTCTATGCCGCGAGTCGCACCCTCCGCGGTCTTTGCCCGCGCCGCGCCGGGCCAACTCGCCTGGCCGCATCGGGCATATTGTCTTTAATCCTTTTTCGGGATAAGACCAGGCATGTCATAAAACATTATAACCCGCTAGATCAGTGTTGCTCGAAAACTGCGTCACGCAGGACGCAGTCGCTACCACCCGATCCGCTCGTCTTTGCTATTTCTTCGCGCGTGATGCACAATACATCTCTCATCTCCCTCTCATCTCGCTCTCATCTCGCTCTCATGATTGAAATCAAAATTAATTTATACAAGAGCAAATTGATGGAATGCTATTCTGCAGTTTAACTTCGAACCGTCTGCGCTAATTTTTCGAAGGTATCAGGAGACTCGGTAGAGTCTCGACGCCAAGTAGTTGAAAGCGCAAGCGTCAACCGACTGGCCGGCGAGATCGCCGAGGCTCCTTTTCCCGACCCAATTCAGGTAACAATAGATTTTCGGAGGCACGAAAAATTAAATTGGAGTTTTGCAGTTAAATGCTACATGTATCAATTTTATTATGATATCATATGATTCAGTATTTTTTCTGATGCCAATGCATGGTGAAACATTCAAATCGGTCCATTCTTTCAGGAAATATACAGCTTTGAAGTTTTCGTTTTTGGAGGTAGAGTTACATTTTTCATTTTCTTCTTTTAATAAGAACACCTCGGAATGTCGGTTTCCTACTTTCGCCGCTATGTGGCCCTAGTGTCGCAAGTAGCGGTAGTGGCGTTCGATTTGAAAATCCACTTTCTCAATTGAACTTCTGTTGTCTACCACTGACTGTCTATTACCGTATACCACCGTCAACCACTGTCTACCACTGCCATTGTCACTCTGCCATTGCCCACCTGCCATTGCCACTCTGTCACTCTACCATTGACAGTTTCAGAATTAGTTACAAAATAAAATAAAATAAAAAAAGTAAAGTAAAGTAAAGTAAAGTAAAGTAAAGTAAAGTAAAGTAAAGTAAAGTAAAGTAAAGTAAAGTAAAGTAAAGTAAAGTAAAGTAAAGTAAAGTAAAGTAAAGTAAAGTAAAGTAAAGTAAAGTAAAGTAAAGTAAAGTAAAGTAAAGTAAAGTAAAGTAAAGTAAAGTAAAGTAAAGTAAAGTAAAGTAAAGTAAAGTAAAGTAAAGTAAAGTAAAGTAAAGTAAAGTAAAGTAAAGTAAAGTAAAGTAAAGTAAAGTAAAGTAAAGTAAAGTAAAGTAAAGTAAAGTAAAGTAAAGTAAAGTAAAGTAAAGTAAAGTAAAGTAAAGTTTTTTTTTTTGGTAGGAGGGGGGAAATGTGCCTTATGCACCGTAGGGAGGACTTCGTCACTCCCCGTGTGTCGGGCTCTCCCGGGTCTCGGGGACCCGGGCCTACCGACTAAAACCCCCCTCCATCACACCAAGCAACCACCCCGGAACCGTCGTTGGACATTACTTCGGGGTGGCGCCTATTGGTATTCGGGGGCTCACGCCCCCCCGCCGTCCATCTTCCTCCTCTTTTGGAGAAGGACAGACTTGGCAAAGGCCGAAGCCCTTTGCCAGGCCTCGGGGCTCTTCAACATAGTCCCGACTATATTGTCGGGCGTTATGTCTCCGAGCCCCTCCGCCAGTCTGTCCCTCTCCTCGCTCCATCTCCCACACTCGAAAAGAGTGTGGAGCGCCTCGTCCGATCGGGAGTCGCAGTAGACACAGCCAGGGTCCGCTACCTTCCCCATCTTGTGGAGATAGGCGCGGAAGTAGCCGTGCCCCGTCAGCATTTGGGTGAGGTAGTAGTCCACCTCGCCGTGCTGACGGTTAAGCCAGGTGTCCAGACGAGGTATTAGCCTCGCTATCCACCTGCCCCGCGACTCCCGATCCCACCGCTCCTGCCACGCGTCAAGCGTGCGGGCCCTTGCCCGCTCGGCGGCGGCTTCCCTACCTAGGGCGGGTTTCTCCTTGTGGACGCACATCCGCTCCTTGGCAAGCAGGTTGATGGGTGTAACCCCCGCGACCACCATGGCTGCTGGCTCCGAGACCGTGCGGTACGAGCAGGCAATCCGCAAGGCACATCTCCGCTGGACTGCGGCGATGCGCTTCCGGTGCCACTCGTGCCGCAGCGAATCGGCCCAGACTTCGGCGCCGTAGAGCATTATTGACTCGGCGGTGCGCAGTAGCAGTTGCCTCTTGCAGGGCCTGGGGCCGCTAGTGTTGGCCATGACCCTGCTCAGCAACGTGACTACCGCGGCCGCCTTGTCTGCTCTCTGCCGGATGTTTTCCCCGAAGGTGAGCCGGCAATCCAGCGTCACCCCCAGGTACTTTACGGCTGCCTTGGTCTGGACCGTCGCTCCCCCCACCCGAATCTCCCGAAACAGGGGAATGCGTTTCTTGGTGAGGAGGACGATCTCGGTCTTTGCCAGGGCCAGCTCCAAGCCATGGTCGCTCATCCAGAAGCGGATGCGACGCATCACCTGGTCGCGTCGCGTCTGAGCCGCCTCCGCGTCCCTCGCGAGGATTATGGCGGCGACATCGTCCGCGTACCCGACCAGGCGGCAGCCCTCGGGCATCTCCATACGTAGGATCCCGTCATAGGTGATGTTGCATATGTCGGGACCCAGTATGGAGCCCTGGGCCGCCCCTGCAGTTATCTCCTTGGTCTTCGGGCCATCATCCGTGCTGTAGACGATGGAGCGGTCTCTTAGGTAGTCTCCGATGGTGCGGAGAAGGTACTCTGGTACCTGGAAGAGCCGCTCCATCGCGTCCAACGCGTCAGCTCACCGCACGCTGTTAAACGCGTTCTTCACATCCAGTGTGACCAGCAGACACACGGGGCGGAAGCAGTGAGTCCCCCGCTCCGTGCCCCTGGCAGCATCGACCACCTCCTGGATGGCGTGCACTGTCGACCTCCCGCTCCGGAAGCCGTACTGGCTCTCAGAGAGGTCTTCGGCGGCTTGGACGGCCGCGTGGAGGCGATGTCGCAGCAGCTTCTCCAGGAGCTTGCCGGCTGTGTCCAGCATGCACAGGGGTCTGTAGGCTGAGGGTGAGTCTGCTGGTCCCTTGCCCTTGCTTATGAGCACTAGACGCGAGTGAGTCTCCTTTGCGCACGTTCCACTTTGGACACGGGCCTTTTTTGGAACTTGCGCACATGGTAACAGCGCACGTTGCACATTGCCCACATTGGAAACTGCGCACATTGGACATTGCCCACATTGGAAACTGCGCATATTGGACATTGCCCACATTGGAAACAGCGCACATTGGACATTGCCCACATAAGATATCGTTACAAGTGGAAACTGCGCACAGTGTATAGAGGACACAGTGGACTTTTCCCACATGGAAAGTGGAAGTTGGCCACTAAATACTGTGTAGACATTTCTACAAGAATCATACGTAGAATTTAGCCATTGTCAATTAACAATTATCGGAAAATTCTGCGGTTGAAATGTTTCAGGGCTAAAGATGGAGGTCCGTTAATTTAATTGATTATGTATTGCCACATGCTAATTACAACAGCAAGATATTTTGCTGCATTGTATTTACTAGTGGTAGATATCCTTATCAATTATGGTTCACGAAAATATCATTCTTAGATTTTATGAGTGTATCTGATATTTTACTTTCAATTTTAGCTCACCTTAATTGCTCACCTTACTAGCTCACCTTACCCAGTCCGGGGGGCATGCTAAGTTTGGTCTCAATAAGAACCACAAACCAACCCTAGTCCGGGGGGGGGCATGCTCGTTTCGCTCGCCAAACCTAAAAAAACCCTGAATATTATATACTTAACTATTATGTACTTATATTAAATAAAAATGGTTGTTAATAAATTAAAACTCATAACCACCCGTTGTTTATATTTATTTAATCATAGTCATATAAGCAATCACTTTTTTCACGAATAAACAACTTTGGTGTTTCTTACAAATCATTAATTATTTCACTGTTATTTATTGCTTTTCAATTAAATGTGTTCTGAGAATACATACTGTCGCAATGTACACATCTTTTTCATCTAGTGTGTCCAAATTCCATTATTCGCGTTATCCTGTGTGTCCTGTTTCTTCTGGGATGTGTACAACTTCCACCGTCGATGTGTCCTGCTTCCACTGGAGTAAATTTCCAACGTGCGCAAATTCCAATGTGTCCAATATCCAATGTGTCCTGATTCTACTGGAGTCAACTTCCAACGTGCGCAAATTCCACCGTGTCCAATAATCCACGTGTGCGCAAGATGGAACGTGCGCAATGTGGACACTCCCCTAGACGCGCTGCCTTCCAGCGGGTAGGAAATACTCCCGCCTTCAGACAGGCGTTGTACATGTTAAGCAAGAGCCCTGGATGTGATTGCGCTGCGGCTTTCAGCACCTCCGCCGGAAGTCCGTCCGGCCCCGGGGCCTTCCTGCTCCTTAGCGAGCAGGAGGCGGCGGCGAGTTCCACCTCCGTGAAGAGGGGAACCTCCGGGGCGCCCGGTCTCGTCGGACGGCTGGGCCTCTTTGGGTGGCTGGGGAAGAGGGAATCTACGATTCCCTCGATAATCCCCGTGTCGCTGGGGGCGCTTCTGGCAAAAGCGTCCAGCTTGCGGAGGACTATCCTATACCCCAGCCCCCAAGGATCGTTATTCAGATCCTCGTCCAGAACCTTCCAGCAGCGGCGCTTGCTGACTGTGATGGCCCGTTGGAGATCCTTCTTCGCCGCCTTGTGGGCGGCGGCCTGCAGGGATGCGTCGGGATCGCGTCGACGGGCTCGCTGGGCGAGCCGTCTGAGCCGAAGGCATTTCCGCCTCAGCTCCGCGATCTCGCTCGTCCACCAATACACCGGACGGCGCGTGCTCCGTCGCGGCGCTCTCGGCACGGCTTCCTTGCAGGCCCGCTGGATGAGGTCCATGGTGGACTCCACCGTTAGGCGGGCCTGCTCAGCGAGCGAAGCGTCCTCCGGGATTCCCAGGGGGCGCTGCCCGCGTGATGGGGCCGAAGACATCTTTTGGGGATCCATCGCTGCGACGTTCCACCTGGGTGGGGCCCGGTGGTGTTGGGCCCTGACTGGCGCTACATCGCGCACGCGGTACGCGATGTATTGGTAATCGCTGGCTGTATAGTCCTCGATCACCCGCCAGTCCTGCACGCGTGCAGCCAGGTGTTCCGTCGCTAGAGAGACGTCAATGATCGTCTCTCTGTAGCCGGGCCTCCTGAAGGTGGACGTGGTGCCGGTGTTGAGCACCACGAGTCCTAGTCTGGACACCATGTCCATGACTCGTCCACCCCTGGAGTCCGGCCCGATTTCACCCCACTCAACCGCCTTGGCGTTGAAGTCTCCGGCCACTATCAGCTCCCCCTCCATGTCTCTGGTTGCGTCCTCCAGGCCATCGAGCTTGGCCTGGAAATCCGCGATGGGTTCGTTCGGGGTGAAGTAACAGCTCACGCAAGTTATGTCGCCCCGCCTCACCCATACGAATCCGCAACCAGAGCCATGAGCCGCGACGTGGTAGCGTCGCGGGCTGGGAATCCAGATCGCCGCCGTGCCGAGGGCGTCGCTGTACCAGCCTGGACCGTCCCTGTTCCGATACTGATACTGCTCGCTGACGAGGACCACGTCAGCGCACAGTTCGAGGCAGATCTGGTCCAGGAGCTGGTCCGCCGTCTTACTCCTGCCCAGGTTGCCCTGCAGGATGGTCGCCGCCATCACGCCTTCTGCTTGGCCTGGGCGAGGGCCCTGCGAAACACCTCGCAACTGCCCGAGCCCGCGACGTGTTTGCGCGCGTCCGGCTTGCCCTTCGCCTCGGGGCAGAGGAAGCACTGCGGGCTGGCTTTGCAGCCTGCCCTGTCGTGCCCTTCCCCGCCGCACTGGAAGCAAAGCTTGCTCCGGTTCGGGCCTCTGCACCCGTGGCTCTGGTGCCCGTAACCTAGGCATCTGAAACACCTAGGCACGGTCACCCTCTCTCGGACGCTGCAGGTGACCAGCCCGATCCTGATCCGGGCTATGCGCAGTAGCCTCGCGGCGGCCGGCTCGTCAGCCGCCACGATAGCCATGCGCTGACCGCGATCGTTGGGTGCGGTCAGGGTCACCTGCAGCGTTCCTGCGGGCTCCTGGAGGGCGCCCTGGAGGGCCTCCTCGACCTTTGTCCGGGTCGCGCTCTCGGCGAGATTTGCGATCTCCAGGCTACGCCTGGAGGCCACAACCCGGACACTGCTGTCGCTGCCGACGGCCTGCTTCAGGGCCTCCGAGAAGGCCGCTTTGGCCTCGGCCGTCGGCTTGCGCAGCTCGAGGAGCACCTCGCCTGCTCTCGTGCGCCGGACGGCTCGCACCTCAACCCCGCTCTTCTCCGGGTCCACCGAGCCGTCGACGGCCGCGAGGACGTCGGCGTAGGTCTTCCCGGGGGCGGGCTTGAGGGCGATCGCCTCCGGCCTCCTCTTCCTCGCCCTCCTCCTGGGCTTCTTTGCCGCCGCCGCAGCCTGAGGCTTGGCCAGTGGCTGGCCGGGCCCGGATCGTGGGGGCTTCGTCTGCGGCCCCTGCGGCTGCTGTTGGTCCGCCGCCTTCTTCTTGCGGCGGACCACCTCGGCCCATGCGCCTTCCTCCGCGGTGGTTGATGGCCCCCTGGTCTTTTTGGGGGCCCCTGGCACCGCGGGTTGAGGAGGGCTAGTGGCAGCCCTCTTCTTTCCCCCGGCGTCGGGGGTTGCCGTGGTCGCCGCGGAGGCTGCTATCGGCGTTATTGGCGCCTCCCGGAGCTCGTCGAGGTCGTGGCGCGCCTTTTGGCAGATGCCGCGATCCTCGCCGATCCCCTCGAGGTGCTCCTCCAGCACTGGGAGGGCGTCTTTTATTGTCCGACTGACGTTCGGCGCCTCCTTTACGGCCGCCGTCATCGCGCCGACCAGCTCCTTCATTTGGCGGAGTCTTTCCTCCGCCCGCTCCTCCGCCTTGGCGATGTCCTGCCTCAGGCCGTCGATTTTCGCGAGGAGGACGGATCCACATCCGAGGGTTTTCTTGCCCCCCTTCCGCTTAGCCGCCCCCTTCGCGCACCCTGGCGTCTCCCCATGCTGGGAAGCCGCCTCTCGCTCCTCTCCGGAGCGCTCACTTGTGGCTTTTAATGCCGCGCCGACCAAGTGGCCAACCGACGCGACACGACAAAGTAAAGTAAAGTAAAGTAAAGTAAAAGTAAAAGTAAAAGTAAAAGTAAAAGTAAAAGTAAAAGTAAAAGTAAAAGTAAAAGTAAAAGTAAAAGTAAAAGTAAAAGTAAAAGTAAAAGTAAAAGTAAAAGTAAAAGTAAAAGTAAAAGTAAAAGTAAAAGTAAAAGTAAAAGTAAAAGTAAAAGTAAAAGTAAAAGTAAAAGTAAAAGTAAAAGTAAAAGTAAAAGTAAAAGTAAAAGTAAAAGTAAAAGTAAAAGTAAAAGTAAAAGTAAAAGTAAAAGTAAAAGTAAAAGTAAAAGTAAAAGTAAAAGTAAAAGTAAAAGTAAAAGTAAAAGTAAAAGTAAAAGTAAAAGTAAAAGTAAAAGTAAAAGTAAAAGTAAAAGTAAAAGTAAAAGTAAAAGTAAAAGTAAAAGTAAAAGTAAAAGTAAAAGTAAAAGTAAAAGTAAAAGTAAAAGTAAAAGTAAAAGTAAAAGTAAAAGTAAAAGTAAAAGTAAAAGTAAAAGTAAAAGTAAAAGTAAAAGTAAAAGTAAAAGTAAAAGTAAAAGTAAAAGTAAAAGTAAAAGTAAAAGTAAAAGTAAAAGTAAAAGTAAAAGTAAAAGTAAAAGTAAAAGTAAAAGTAAAAGTAAAAGTAAAATGCCATTGTTTCATTAGTAGTTCTATTAATTAGAATTTAGTTTAGGGCGAGAGAGAGAGAGAGAGAGAGAAGAGAGAGATTGCGGAAGCGCGGAACCCCTACGTGTGGCCCAAAGGAAATTTCGCAACAGTAGCTATCTCTTGATAATTGTAAAAATCAAAACGAAGATCGTATATTTGTTTCATCATCGGCTTGCTAGAGCGCGTGAAATCGGCAAACTTGTTTATCAATTTGTAGTTGAGGCATGTATTTGTAGTTGATCTTCGCGGCACGGATAAAAAAAGGTACCTTGGTGTACGTGCGCCGTACGCATTGTACTGTGTCGGTGTTTTTATAAGGGTTTAGGTGGTCTCTCACTAATCCCTCGCGCCTGACTGCAGACAGGAACTGCTTCAGTTCCGATGAAGTCCTCTTCACGAGACGACGTATGTATCAAAGCTAACAGTATAATGTTTATTGAACTGATCTATATATTGAACTGTTGCAGAAGGAATATATAGATAACGAAATGGAGCAAGTGCTCGCCAATAGTACGTAACTTATTTATTTCATTCGTACTTCTTTCTTAGCACAACGAGAAACTGTAATGCTAAATGAATAATATGATTTTTAGTAGTAGAAGAAGAAAAGGTGGGCATTCCCATTCTTCCGCCTGCTGCCCCAGCCCCTTCCGGCGCTCCCGTAGTGAGCCCGCAAATTCAACGTAAGTAAATCTCTTTCTCTTTCACACATACTCTCTCACACTCTCACGCATTCTCTCGCACTCTCACACACTCTTACACATTCTCTCAGATTCTCTCACACTCTCTCACACTCTCACGCATTCTCTCACACACTCCCTCGCATTCTCACACATTCTCTCGCGCTCTCTCGCACTCTCACACACTCTCACACACTATTACGCGATCTCTCTCACTCGCGCGATGGCTTAATATATAGCGGTTTCTTTCATTATAGAAAACAGAACAGGTGACTTACAGCTTCAACGAAAGTCGAAAAGTAAAAAAAAAAGCCCTGTATAGAGGGAAAATTATTTAAAGCGTTAAATAATTTGGAGCGGCTGGCGCGAGGAATGGAGCGTTGGTTGGCGCGTTGGCTGACCCGGTGGTTGTCCCGGAAGCTCTCGGGGAAGCTGTCGCGGAAAATTACAAAAAAACTTATTCGGAAATTGTCCCGTTAAAATAAAAAAAAAATGTAAATATTTTGTTTACTTTCTTACCGCAATTTCGTTATTTTCAGGTTGTGATAGCACTACTTACTCATACGCTTAGCATACAATCATACGTATATCAAAAGAACTCTGCTTCATGCATTCTCTAGCAACGTAATTGATTATATTCAGGTATGTGTATAAGTGGTTGTGTGTATAGACTCTGATACAATCGTTTACAAATGGCTGTGCGTAAGGTTTCTTCATTTAAAATCCATGTGACTTTGTTTGTGCGTAATGCATTCTTTAGATTTGGTTCTGCGTATAATTGGGTATTATACGTATGAGTACTCTGTGGATATCGTATGCATATGAGTACTCTGCAGAAGAATGATCAAGTACTTAAAACAGTGCTTTACTGAAGCTTTGAGTCTTTGAAGATGGAATCACTTATTCATGCGCTTAATACCCAATCATCGACATATCCAAATGAATAAAAGTCTAAATTGAAGATCTTGTTTCTGTAGAAGATTCCCTTAACTTAGAATCCTTGTGATAGAATCACTTACTCATGCGCTTCATACACAATCATTCGCATCCAAATCAATAAAAGACTAAATTGAAAATTTTATACGTATGAGTACTCTGCGGATTCGCATATTCAAATCAGTAAAAGTCTAAATTTAAGATCTTGTAATTATTACTATGCCTCAATTACTATGTGTAAGTATTAAAAGGTTCCGATCAATAAAAGACCAAATTGAACATTGTATATACATTTTTTTATTTAATAAGGGTGATGGTGCCGCCAGTTTTTGTGGCCACCTCTTCCTTCCTGCCGCCCCCACCCTCCTCCGTTATAAAATTGGCGACTGCCGCGCGGCCCCCTGCCCTGATGGCACGGTGGGCAATGGCACCATTCGTGGGGGTTGTGATGGCCCCCCCAGCCTCCTCGCCCATTCTCCTGGTGCCAATTTGGGGCACAAAAATAATACAGCTGTGGTTCTGAAATAATACAGTGAAACGTCACATTTTAATCAACGTTAAGATGGAGGATGATGAGAGCGAGCAGGAGTGAGAGTGCGAGAGAATGCGTGAGAGTGTGCGAGAGTGTGCGAGAGTGTGAGGGAGTGTGAGAGAGTCTGAGAGAATGTGCGAGAGTGTGAGAAATTGTGTGTGAGAGAATACGTGAGAGTGTTCGAGAGTGTGAGGGAGTGTGAGACAGCCTGAGAGAATGCGTGAGAGTGTGAGAGAGTGTGTGTGAGAGTACGAGAGAGTGTGAGAGAATGCGTGAGTGTGTGAGAGTGTGAGGGAGTGTGAGAGAGTCTGACAGAATTTGTGAGAGTGTAAGAGAGCGCGAGAGAATGCGTGAGAGTGGGAGAGAGTGTGTGTGAGAGAGAAAGAGAGATTTACTTACGCTGCATTTGTAGGCTCGGTATCGGAGCCCCCGGAGGAGTTGGTAATTGAAACTCCTGATGCCAGCCTACTCCTGGGTTTGGGCTGACCGATGCCTGCGGCCAGCCTACTCCTGGGTTTGGGCTGACCAATGCCTGCGGCCAGCCTACTCCTAGGTTTGGGCTGACCGATACCTGCGGCCAGCCTACTCCTGGGTTTGGGCTGACCGATGCCATCGACCAGCCAACTCCTGGATTTGGGATGATTGCTGTCGCCGGCCAGCCTACTCCCGGGGATTGGCTGATCGGTGATATCGGCCAGCCTATTCCTAACTGCTGGCTGACCGCTGGCTCACTCAGCTTCTTAATAGTTGTTTCCAGCTCCTGGATTTTTTCCGTAGGGCCTCCTGCTCTGATGCCTCTGCAACTGAAAATATCGATTATTATTAGTCTTATGATTTCTTCGGGAAAAGGTTAAGGCGAAAGAGAGGATTAATGCGTACTTTTCTTCAATTCTTCCTCCATTGTTGAACAATTCATTATCTGCGCAAAAATATTTAATATGTAAATTAGTTAGTTGTATACAATTTCCATATTAGATTATTGCTTTGCATACTTACATCCTTCAATGGCACGGAATTCGCTGTAACTGAGCAGAACTTTATTCTTCTACGCCAGTCAAACGAACGAAAGGAATCGGTGGGGATTTTCCATGAAATCTATAGGTGTCCTATGTGTTTACACCCTCTTGGATGGGCTGCTCTCTGCTCCGCTTCGTTCCGCTCGGTTCCGCTTCTCACTGTCCTTTTCCTCTGCTCATTATTACCTCTCTCCGTTCTTCTCTTGGTTCGTCACCTCTCTGTTCTGCTCTTCTCGATTGCTTTCAACCCATCTCGACTGCTCTCGTCTTCGTCGCTCTTGTTCCTTTAGGCTTCACACCACGACGGAGAAAGAATCCCTTCGATACCATGTTAGCATTCGTGTAGCAGGAATTTTTCTAAGCTACCCAAATAAATCGAGCGCTCCATTTCGTACATGTAATGGCACACCCCTATACCATGCAATAATGAAGGCCTATGTATGTATATGTACACGCTTCCAATTTTAATACCAGAGGTTTGCAAGATTCTCGTATAAGCGCGTATAATACGTGTGGAAGTAAAAGGTTCATGCTTAGAAGGACAAAAAAACTTGCTCTCTAATTGTTACTGTCGATAACACACAACATTGCTTAATATCATAGATTCTTTGTTTACGTATTTACGTATTTACAAAGTTTATATTTATTTATGATTCTTTGAATAAAAAAAGACTGCATAGAGATCATGAAATATATTTAAAAAAATTGTTTCCATTTTACGATGTAAATGGAAGAACAGTGAGATTCCCTAAAGTACAGCAGCAACCAAATGGAAGTGATTGTGGCGTATTTGCTATAGTGTTTGCAACATCATTGCTGTTTAATATACGGCCAGATAAAGTTAGATACAATCACACGGCAATGCGGGCTCACTTACTTAATATGTTAAAATCACATACGTTAGAACATTTCCCGCAAGATTCATTATATTACAATCAAGTTGCAGTTATGCCATTGCAAGTAATACAGGCAAGGCGATACAATGCAAGAGAAAAACGGTTGAAGCGACACTTTGCATCACAAACTCAATTTATAATAAAGAAAAAGAAAATGTCTACGCCCAAAGATAGCTTTGATAATGAACAGTTCGAATCAAATAATGAAAGATGTATTAAAGAGCCTATAATGAATTCTATGAACGAAAGTACAGAAACATTTAAAACAGTGCTACCAAAAGAATCCAAAAAAGATTATGTTAATATGAGAATTCCCAAATTGGATCAGCGATTGGAAAGTATTATTTGTCGGGGTGAATGGTTAGAGGATAGTCACATGGACATATTTAATCGTCTGTTAGGAAAATATTTTGCTTTAGCACCCCAAGATACTTGGAGATTACAATGTCCCGATACAATTAATGCTATAGCAGAAAATGTTGAGTACATTCAAATTTTGTTTAGTGGTTTGTCAAATGTGGACGGGCATTGGGTATGCTCATATTATGATCGCAAGTCAATATTCATTTATGATTCTTTGAATAGAAGAAGGTTGCACAGAGATCATGAAGTATAGTTGAAGAAATTGTTTCCATTTTATAATGTGAATGAAAGAACAGTCCAGTTTCCAAAAGTACAGCAACAGCCAAATGGAAATGATTGTGGCGTATTTGCTGTAGCATTTGCGACGTCATTGCTATTTAATATAGAGCCAGATAAAGTTAGATATAATCACACGAAAATGCGGGCTCATTTACTTAATATGTTAAAGACACATACTTTGGAACATTTCCCGCAAAACTCATTAAGTGATCAAGTTCAAGTTATGCCATTCCAGGCCGTACAGGCAAACCAATTGAAAGCTGAAGAAAAACGATTGAAACGACATATTAATTCGCAAGGTCAATCAATAAGTCAAGTTTCGTCAATAAGTCATAATATTACAATAAAGAAAAGGAAAATGTCTACACCTGAAAGTAACTCTGAGAATATAAGCCAAATATGTTTATTGTCTGGTAATATTATAAGGGATCGAGAAGTATATGCATCTAGTGCTAATTTTGATAAGTCTATAATAAATTTGATGGATGAAATGACAGCTAAATTTACATTACTGTCACCAAAAGAATGCAAAGAATCTCTAGCTGCAATTACTAACCCGTTATGTTCTAAAGACAGTCTTTCTTGCTCGAGTATAGAAAAGAGCGAGGTATCATTGAATAACAGTATGGAACAGCTGGTAAAGGAGTTTGAAAATCTGTCTCCGGACAAACCTGTTAAGATTTCTGTTAAAGGAAAAAAGGTAAATTGCATGCTAGCCGTAGTGATTTCAAAAAATATAATGCAAAAAACAAAGATCTTTTAAAAAAAAAATATGCAGAAAACAAAGATTATTTTGAAAAATATTATTTAGAAAAAAAAAGACTATTTGAGAAAATATGCATGGAAATACTATGAAGATAATAAAAATGAGATATGTGTTAATAGAAAAAAGTATTATACTGAAAATACAGATAAAGTGCTTCAAATGCGTAAAAAATATTATCTGGAGAACAAAAAGCGATATAGTTTGATTAATCGCAAAAATTATTTGAGGAGTATTGTAAGTAAAAGAAAAAAAATGGAAGTTGCATGCAAGATAGCTCATAAGTATAACAGATTCCGTATTCGCGGAAACTCTATAATATTAAAAAGTGCTGCGGAATCTTATATTCGAATTATATCGGAAAATCTTAAAATTGAAACACTTATAAGGACTAGAATCGAAGCTGAACGAATATTCCGATGGTGCTGTTTCGTTAGGAATGGTTATATATCGACCATCGGGAAAACATTGCATTCTATGAAACAGAATGCCGAACTGTATTTAGTACAATTGTCCGTTCTCGCTTCTGATGACGATGATGGTAGACGCGATGTCTTATGTGGTAGCTCGACATATACCCCTAGTTCGGAAGCATATTTTTTGGAAACGGTATACGATTTTAGTAAGATGGTGAAAGAATTCCAAGATAGGTCTCTTGTAGCATCGACAAGTGACAAACGTTTTACCATTAACCGGATCCAGTCTCAAAAAAACGCGCACGATAAAGAAATCGTGGGTGTGTAATGAATTTTGTATACACAATTCTACAATGCTTGATCGCTATCAGCGACTGCTTGAAACTATATCGGGTTGCACACTAATAAAAAGTATACCAAAATTAGTAGAACGATTTGGACAATGCACTGTGAAAAGTAAAAATGTTAAATTGGGCCATTCTCACGGGTGCTATATAAAGCCAGATGTTCGATTAACGTTTGCGGGACTCTGGATTCAGGCTAGTCGGGAATCAATAGAAAAGATAAGAGGAGTTCTGATAACAATGGTTTTATTGAAATACCTTGAGGCGGGTCAGGTACTCGCCGTAAGGAATGTTGCTGGCGGTAATTCTTGGGGCCGGTGGCAAAAGGCACCACTCGGTCCTATCACAGTTCACAAAATCTCACAATTGGTTGGCGGCACAAAAGTTCTATTTAGCGGTTCAGTTAACAATAGTTCGAGGTTCAGATCGACACACAATCTAGGTTTTGCTCGCAAGGGACGCGTCCGTTTCCTTCAGCAAAAGTAACAGTTATGGCGGAACAAGGAAGCCGGCCGGAGAAGACGCGCAAGTTCTTCACGCTTCCGCGGGGGAGCGTCCCGATCGCTACGTTCATTGGTGGAATCTATGCGGATCGATAGGCGGATCGATCATCTTGTAGTCGGCTGCGGGGTCGAATGCGCATGACTAGATAACTTAGAATACTAGATAACATAGCTTAAATCTAGGGGGCCAATAGGGCGATGATTCCTGAACATTCCGGCCGCCATCAGCAACAGCGTTGATGATTATGTGGTGATCCTTGCGGATCGATCTCTCATGCGGTGTCAGGCGTAGCAGATTGTGGTCGATCAGGCGGGTCAGTGATGGGTAGAACGGCAAGTTTTGCGATCGGCCTTGTAAGAGTCGTCGTTGCCGTCTTTAGCGTGACTACCCGTGTCAATCCGTCCTTCCCAGGATGCAGCTGAGTGACTCTGGCGAGAGGCCACTTGGCTGGAGGAAAGCGTTCATCTGTAACCAGGACTAAAGAACCGACATGGATTATGTTATGCGGGTGGTGCCACTTGGAGAGAGCCTGTAGTTGCTGCAAGTAGCTGGTGGACCAAGTCGACCAGAATCCTTGCAGCATTTGCTGCAGGAGCTGCCATCTTCCAAGTCGCGTGGTCTTGATGTCCAGTAATGAGGGTTCTGGTAGCACATTGAGCGGATGTCCAATGAGGAAGTGTCCGGGTGTAAGTGCAGTCAGATCATCTGGGTCATCAGTCAGTGGTTCAAGCGGTCTCGAGTTTAATACTGCTTCCACTTGTATTAGAAGAGTCGTAAGTTCTTCAAAAGTGAGAGCGGTAGCGTTTAGGCGGGCCAGGTGGTGCTTGACAGATTTGACAGCTGCCTCCCACTTTCCTCCCATATGAGGAGCAGCCGGCGGATTAAATCGCCAAGTAATGCGGTCTGCGGTAAACAGGGCGGCGAGTCTGGCGAAATCATGAGTTCCTTGGCGGAACATCTGCTTGATGGTGGCGTCAGCTCCCACAAAGTTAGTGCCACAATCACTGGATAGTGTGTGGCAGATACCTCGTCGTCCAGTAAATCGGCGGAATGCGGCGATGAATGCGTCGGTGGAATACTCGCTGACAGCTTCGAGATGTACAGCGGAGGTAGTGAAGCAGACAAATACGCAAAGCCATCCCTTGGCGGTTTTGGCTCCTCTTCCTTTCCACGTGCGTAGTGTGATGGGTCCGGCGTAGTCGAGTCCAGTGTGTGTAAAGGCGGGTGACGGCGTGACTCGAATGCTGGGCAGTTGGCCCATCAACTGTTGTGCGCGGAGCCCTCGATGGCGTGCACATCTCACGCATCTCAGGATATGTGAGCGGACAGGCTGTCTTCCTCCCAGAATCCAGACCTGCTGTCTCACAGCGGCGAGTGTCACTTGCGTGCCACCGTGAAGTGTGCGGTGGTGTGCGTCGGAGATCATCAATGTTGTCAGCGGGGAATTCCGTGGTAGAATGGCGGGATTCTTATTGCTGGGCTCTAAGTTGGAGTGTGAGAGCCTGCCTCCAACACGAATTATTCCCTTGGTGTCCACAAAGGCGGTCAGTCGGTTGAAGGGATGGCCGCGAGGCCACGGAGACATCGTGGCTAACAGCTTGAGTTCAAGCGGGAAATGTATAGACTGAATAACCTTGATCCAGTACTCGAGAGCCTTGGCGAGATCTGCGGAGTCAATAGCGAATCTGAGAGTACAATTCGGCACCTTGGTCAGTACTTGGTGGACTCTGAAACAGATAGCGGTAATGCGGAGCAGGCGTGTCAGGTTGGAATATCTTCCAATGAGATCCCAGTAAGGTTCCGGGGGTGTTCTCACGGAAAACGCCAATCCAGGTCGCTCTTCGAGTTGGTAGGCTGGATCACAGGTGAATTTCTGCGGCGGCCAGGACTGTGCGGGTTTGCGCAACCATGGAGGGCCAGTCCACCAAAATTGGTGCGTTTTCAGCTGGCTTGGAGAGAGTCCTCTCGAAGCGCAGTCAGCGGGGTTCTCCTTGCCAGGTACGAAACTCCAACGGCCGTGTGGAGTCAGATCTTGAATGGTGGACACTCTATTCCTGACGAAATCTTTCCAGCGGGACGGGTTTGATTGGATCCAAGTGAGAGCTACTGAAGAATCTGTGCAAAGGTAGACTGGATAGCTGGCGGCGTCGAGGGTCTTCTGGCAGTAATGCACGAGCCTTGCGAGCATCAGTGCAGCGGCGAGCTCCAATCGTGGGATGGTGAGCCGTTTAAGCGGTGCTACCTTTGTCTTCGCGCAGACTAGAATGATGCGTGTTCCTGTCTGCGGCGAATGCGTCTTCAGATAAACAGCTGCTGCCATTGCGAGCTGTGAAGCGTCAGAGAAGCCATGGATTTCTGCTGACGTTGTGGCGGTACAGTTGATCCATCTTGGTATAGTCAGTGACGGAATTTCGGCAAGTTCCGTCTTGAAGGCAATCCACTTGAGCCGAATTCGCTCAGTCAAGTGGTCGTCCCAGCCAAGTTTTTCCAACCAAAGCTCCTGCAATAATACCTTGGCGCGAATTATCAGCGGTGCGATTAAGCCAAGAGGATCAAAGATTTGGGCGATCTCCGAAAGTATCATGCGTTTCGTCAGATAACTGGATGAAGTCGGCGGCTTGATCTGAAATTGCAGTGTATCAGTATGCGGCGACCAGTGGAGTCCGAGGAGCTTGGTGCTGTCCTCTGTGTCGTTGAGAGACAGGCTAGGTTTCGCTTCCACGCTAGATTTCTGATGCAGACTGCGAGTATTGCTACTGCACTTGGCCAGGGGGAATCCGCCCGCCTGGCACAAGTCAGTCAGCTGGTCTGCGGTTTCTTGAAGTTCGGCGATGTTGTCGGCACCTCCGAATATATCGTCCACATAACGTCCATATGTGAGCGGGTTGACAGCGAGTGGGAACTTGTGTCCTTCATCTGCCAACAGTTGAAGAAGTACGCGGACTGCGAGGAACGGGGCTGGACGAGTACCGTACGTGACAGTTGTAAGCTGGTACGAGGTTATGTTCTGCTGCTCGTCCACCCAGAGTATGCGCTGTAAATCCCAATCTCGTTGGTCGACCAGGATTTGGCGGAACATCTTCGTGATGTCAGTGGCAAATATGAAGCGGTGTCTGCGGATCCACAGCAGTACGTCCATGATATCAATCTGAAGCTTAGCTCCAGTGTGTAGGATATCATTGAGGGACACTCCTGTCGGCGTTGCTCGAGATCCATTGAACACAACTCGCAGTTTGGTGGTGGTACTGCTTTCTTTAAGAACTCCATGGTGCGGAAGGTAATAGGTTGGAGTTGTAGTTGGCGTGTCTGGTGCTCTGGTCATGTGCCCAAGTTGCTCATATTCTTGTAAGAAGTTCATGTATAGTTGGCGGTACGTGCCATCCTTGGCAAGACGTCTGAGCAGATGGCGGAGGCAAGCATGGGCAGTATGGAATGAATCTCCAAGTTGTGCGGGGGCAGATCTCAGTGGCAGTCTGACAACCTACCTGCCAGCAGCGGTTCTGGTATGTGTTGCTTGGAAGTGAAGTTCACAAGCACGTTCATCTGCTGTGGATTCTGGTGTGTTAGATGACGTTGGTACTTCTTCTTGTATCCAAAAGCGGGTCAACAATTCTTGAAGGTCCTGTTGTTGTTGGTCAACAGATATTTGGTAAGACTGACTTGCCTGGTTGCGGTGCGAAGAGGTTGGGCCCAGCACTATCCATCCAAATATTGTACGTTGGGCTACAGGCAGGTCAGCGGACTCCTTTACCACCTCAGGTTGTAGAATTATGCCATAATGGTCAGCACCAAGGAGTATGTCGATAGGGCCTGGTGTCATAAATTGCGGATCAGCCAGTTGTAGATGTTTCAAGTGGCTCCATGAGGCGTTTGGAATATCCGTGGATGGTATTGTGCCTGTCAGTTCCTTCAAGATGTGTGCGGTGACTTGGATAGCTTCATGCGTGTATGCGGATTTCAGTATTAAGTGCACTACGCCTCAGGTGGTTCCAGCACTTGCATTGCCAATGCCTCGGATGGCAACTGAGGCATGGTTTCTTGCCAATTTACACTGGCGTACAGCGGTTTCAGATATGAACGTCAGCTCAGACCCAGGATCCAAGAGCAATCTGACTTGGTGAGTTCTGAGTGGCGTAACTATGGCGGCAAGGCTGGTTGCTAGCAGAACTATAGGACGGATATAGTTAGGTAAGGAATGATTGGCACAATTGTCCTGGGAAACCTCTCCCGATGGCTGAGAACGCGAGACCCTCAACCCTCCTGGTGCCGAAGCACCATGTGCCAAGGTCGTCTCATCCCAGACACCAGAATTAGTTGTCCTGTTGGACTGTGCGGCGTAGGCAGGTATGGATTTTGACAGGTGTAGGTTATGTTTGTTGGTTGGCGGGTTTGGTACTGCGGATTGGAGGTAAAGCGGTGCAGGAGTGGTCAGCGGTGAGTTAGAGGAGTAAGGAGGTAAAGCGGAGCGTGGAAGCGTGGAACTTCAGTGGTTGGCAGCGGATGGAGCGGATGCAGAGGTAAGTGGATGTAAGTAGGTGTGGTGCCTTGCACCGCACACCCTACAGCTCTGCGTGGACTTACACCAGTTGAGGCCGTGGTTCCCCAGGCATTGAGGCTTACCCAGCAGCTGCTGGGCAACGTTGCGGCGCTGTTCCGGTGTCATCCTCACAAAGGCTGGACACCTGGCCACGTAGTGGATTTCTCCACACACGTGGCAAGGGGGGATCTGCGGTGCAGGGTTGGAGGAGCTGGAGACGGCGGTGTTGGTGGATGTTGTTGGCGGTGCTGAGGAAGTAGGCGGTTTGGTGGAACACTGGGGTTTCGGCGGAACTGTGGAGGTTGGTGGAGCAGGAGCAGGAGCCACTGCTACCGCAGCCAACACATTGGCCTTGGTGGCCTTGAGTCGGCTGGCGGCAGAGTAGCTCTTCTGCTGGGAGGCGGATTTGGCGGTGGTAGAGGAAGTGGGTGAGGGGTCGGCGGAGGCCAACCTCTCTAAGGTCCTGACCTTAGTGGCCAGGAAGCTCATTAATTGAGCTAGGGCGGGGCACTCCGTGGTGGAGCCCAGGGAATTCTCCCAAGACTCCCGGAGGCTCTGGTCCATTTTCAGGGTGATTAGATGGACGATCATGAGGTCCCAGTGTTCCACCGGGTAGGAGAGGGATCGGAGGCAGTTAAGTACGGAGGTTACGGTGGTGGTCAGGGTTTCGATTTGGTCTGCGGATCTGGGGGTTAGCGGTTTGAGGTTGTAGAGGCGGTCAAGGTGAGCGGAGACGAGGTGGCGTTTGTTTTCATACCTGGCAGTCAGAGCCTGCCAGGCAGATTGGAACATGTCGGAGGAGACTGGTAAGGCGGAAACTAGTTGGAGTGCGTGGCCGGAGAGAGTGGTCTTGAGGTAGTGCATTTTCTCTATGTCTGAAAGGGAGGTATTGCGGATAACTATGGAGCGGAACATATCGTGGTAAGGAGGCCAGGAGGGGTAGTCCCCGTGGAAGGTAGGGAGCTGGAGTTCGGGGAGTAAGCGGGGAGCGGTACGAGGAGCAGAGGAGGTAGAAGCGGAAGCAGCGGAGGCGGTACCGGCGGCGACGTGGGCCACTTCGAGTTGTCGGAGGAAAGTCTTCACCCTGAGGTAGACCTCGAAGGCGTCCGAGTATGCGGATCCGTCGAGGTACTCGAGCGCCTGCACCTTCTCCAGCGCCACCAGCTCCTCGATGGCGTTGTGGGTTTCGCCGAACGTGTCCCACAGCGTCTCGAGGCTCTCCTGGTGTGAGAGGATATATGGCAGAGACTTGCGGGAGGTGTCTGCGGACTCCTTCAAGGTCCTCTCGATCTTCTCGAGGAACTTATGGTGGGTGGCTTGGCGGGCCACTCGGCGGAGGAGTTTTGCTGAGGCGGATTTTGGCGGCTTCGGCGAGGTCGGTCTGGCGGTTTTCGGCGGTGCGGGTATGGCGGAAATGGCGGCGGGTTCCGAGGATGGAACGACCAGTGTGGCGACCTGAAGCCGAAGTGTTTCGACTTCAGACGCCACACATGGTGATGGCGGTGCGGAATCGGAAATGGCGGCGGGGAGTTTCTGCTCCTTGGCGGGGTCCGGCGGAATCTCCTCCTTGCCCTTCATGGCTCTCCTCTGCGTTTTCCGGGTAATCTTTGGTTTGGATGTGTAAGCCGCGGGAGTTAGAAGAAGCGGGGTGTAGGAGGGAAGTCAGAAGCGAGGACAGATAAGCCACGAGGCACGCGGATAATGGCGGCGAGGAAGCGGAAACAAAGAAGATTTGGGACTAGACTGAATCCGGCTCGAAGGACCAAAAATGTTTGATTAACGTTTGCGGGACTCTGGATTCAGGCTAGTCGGGAATCAATAGAAAAGATAAGAGGAGTTCTGATAACAATGGTTTTATTGAAATACCTTGAGGCGGGTCAGGTACTCGCCGTAAGGAATGTTGCTGGCGGTAATTCTTGGGGCCGGTGGCAAAAGGCACCACTCGGTCCTATCACAGTTCATAAAATCTCACAATTGGTTGGCGGCACAAAAGTTCTATTTAGCGGTTCAGTTAACAATAGTTCGAGGTTCAGATCGACACACAATCTAGGTTTTGCTCGCAAGGGACGCGTCCGTTTCCTTCAGCAAAAGTAACAGTTATGGCGGAACAAGGAAGCCGGCCGGAGAAGACGCGCAAGTTCTTCACGCTTCCGCGGGGGAGCGTCCCGATCGCTACGTTCATTGGTGGAATCTATGCGGATCGATAGGCGGATCGATCATCTTGTAGTCGGCTACGGGGTCGAATGCGCATGACTAGATAACTTAGAATACTAGGTAACATAGCTTAAATCTAGGGGGCCAATAGGGCGATGATTCCTGAACACCAGATATTTGCCGATCATTAACTCTCTCAATTCATTTCTTATCTCCCCACTTTCCGCGAATACGGCATATTGGCAGATTGATTAATCGTTTACTGCAATATTATAAAAAGTTGCAAGTCTTGGACCGAGCGCTGGAAATTGGGGATATCTTGACACTGGGTGAAATTATTCAAAATGTTGAGAAAGAGGAGAATACAAATATTTTGCTGCCGAATAACGAAGTAAATTTAAATGAGAATGATTTAATTTCAAAATATTCCGATGCATTTAGAGCATTTACAAAAAAATCTTTGGATACTCCTCGAATCGTCTGTGTGTCATGCGAAAAATTGCTTTATAAAAAAGACGTTATTGATTTTACTAAAATACGAAAAAATGTTTCTGGAAAACATTGGGATGACTTAATGGCTTACTTAAACAATCAAGCAATAATAGTTGATTATATTTGCCATTATTGTATTGGTTACTTTCGTAAGAACGCTTTACCACCCGTTTGCGTATTAAATGATTTGCATGTAGAAGCAAGACCTGATATGTTGTCAAGGCTAAATGATTACGAGAAAGTGTTGATTCAACGTGCCAAAGCATTTGAATGTATCCAACGAATGGGTACAGTAGCTAACAGCAATAGCGAGAAAAAAAAGAAAACACCACACAAACAATTACTCCAAAAAATTAAAGGAAGGGTATTTCATTTACCATTGCCAATGGAGGAAAGTTTTAAGAAAATATGTCCTTCAACGGTCGCTTTAAATAGCAAACATGGATTACGTATACTGGTTCGCGGAATTCCAACAAAATCTAAACTAGTCTGGGAAAATTTGGTCGATGTGAAAAAGATTTTTCAAGTTTTACAATGGATGAAGGATAATAATCCATTTTACTCCGAAATTATGTTACCTGATTCTCACGCGGAATTGTTAACTCATGAGTTGGAAGAGATAGAATATACTGATAATGAAATGAATGAGGATAGTAAAAACGAAGACAAAAGAACAGATAAGCAAATGAATAAACAACATGTTGCAATGTTAACACAAATGAGTGACTCAGACTCGTATTACGAGCATTATACAATATATCCGTTATATGAAAAAAGAGTGAATATTGCGTCGACTGATCTGTATCAAATGCTGAAAGTGGAAGCCGTTCCTTTAAATAATTATTATAAAGATCTCGATGTTCTCTGTTTCCCGGACTTATACCCCTATGGTAAGAACGGTATAAATCAGAAAAGGCAAATCCAGATACGGGATTTTGACTTTGTAAAGTCGCGATTATTATCTAAACATTCGCATTTTCGTTTAAACATTCAGTATATATTCTTTTTATTGAATAACGCCAATATGCGTCAAATTAGTAGCGGTATATACCACAAACTTAATATGATCAATCCACGTATCAGGAGACTCGGTAGAGTCTCGCGCCAAGTAGAAGTTCCCTCTCCATATATATATGACACTCCGGCGCGCGACAGCCGAGGCTATATTATCCCGAACACTAGCTGTTATCCTTAGTTACCAAACTTTCACCCCGATTTATGCGAAAGTTAGAGCCCCAAGAATTTATTTCAGAATTTTGTATTTCATCCTTGATTTTTCTGAATCCAATGAGCCAAGAATCATGTGGATCGGTCCAGTCGTTCCGGAGATATGAATTTCCTCTTTTATTTTTCTCGTGGTAAAGGCAAAGCGGATTAAGAGTTTCATCGTCCGGATTAATACAATTCCTAAAAATGTTACTCTCACATGTTTCACGCGAGATGGCACCACTGCGAAGTGCTGCAGAGCGCTGTGCAGATAACATGGTTTTATACCGACACATTGGTTATGCCATGACTGGTGATGTGTCAAAACAATGATGACGGTTATATGAATGTGGTACAGTCCGATTGTATTTTTCTTCAAAATATGAACAACCAAAAAGGCGTGAAATCCCCCGAAATACATTAAAATGTAAATAAAAGCGCCAAGTAGTTTAATGATCCAAAAATGGAATAGATATCACACAAGAAAGCCAAGTTTTCAATCAAAGATACCACACGTTAATTAATTAATTAAATTACATCTCAAGCTTTAAAACTTGGCATGTGCAAATTTGTGTCAAGGTAGTCATATGCTAGTAATATTTTTTGATTGGTAATTAAGTATGCACATTCCAAGTTTTAAAGTTAGAGATGCAGGTTAATTAATTAATTAACGTGTGGTATCTTTGATTGAAAACTTGGCTTTCTTGTGTGATATCTATTCCATTTTTGGATCATTAAACTACTTGGCGCTTTTATTTACATTTTAATGTATTTTGGGGGATAGCGTACACTGCAGCCGATTTGTTAAAGTCTGTGTCCACCAAAGAATTAGAGGGAAATTTAAATACTATTTTCGGAAAGTTACCGAATACACCACAATATTGGCGCAAGGTAAGAAATGATGTAAATGCTATGACACGTGAGTACGGGCCGGCAACATGGTTTTTGACGTTAAGTCCATCCGAATATCTATGGTCAGATTTGGGGGAATATATTAGAGAAGTTAGTCCTAGTCTAAGCTCGATAAAGTCAGTGAGTGCGTTGGTTGCTGCCGATCCTGTTTCTGCAGCGAGATTTATTGAAAATAAATTTCAAGCGATGTTGGAATTTATTTGTTCTCCTGACAATGTTATAGGCAAAGTAAAGCATTACTTTGTTCGGCGCGAGTATCAAAATAGAGGAATACCGCACTTGCATTTGATGATTTGGATCGAAGACGCGCCATTATAGGACGATCAACGGACGGAGATTTTAAAAATTTATATTAAAATATGTGACTTGTCGGATACCCGAAAGAAAAGTATCGCCTCAATTGTATAGACGTGTCACCACGTACCAGCGGCATCATCACAATGCTTATTGCTTGCGAAAGTTGAAAACTTGAAAAGGTTTTATGCAAAAATGCGGATTTGGATTTCCACGTCCAGTTAGTGAAAAACTTGTTTTAAGAGACATTGCGGTCAGCATTGCAAATAGAAAGCGCTTAAAAAATAAAAATCGACTATACGATCTTCCTCGTCAAGATGCCCAAAAGAATATAAATGATTACAATTCTGCTATACTTACGGCATGGGAAGGAAATATGGATATACAATCCATTGGTGTGAAGTCAGCGCTATTAAATATATACGTAACAAAATACACCACAAAAATGGAACGCAGTTATGGTGTTGACACTTTTGAAATAATTAACAGTACAAAGTCGTTACGTAGTTCTTTATATAATTGTGCAGCCCGCGCCATGAACAATCGAGAATGTGGAGTAATTGAAGCCGTGGATATTCTTATAGGAATTTCATTACATAAAACCGATCCTAATACAACAATTCGGTGGTTGGATGTGAATCAAATTAGAAGTAGAAAAGTAAAAACTAAAAAAGAGATTGAAGACCTCGATCCTGAATCGAGAGATATATTTTGTCGTTCATTTATTGACAATTATTATCCGAATAGACCACACGAATTAGAAACATGGAATTTGTATGATTTTGCAAAATGGTACGATGTGTCGCGAGTCAAAACTTCACGCTGCTTCTCTCACTTTTACGACGGGAAAACGCGGTTATATTTGGGAAAACGCGAGCGTGGTTACGTGATTAATCATTTCACGTATAATAAGAATCTTTATCCGGAAAAATATTACTATTCCTTGCTATTGTTGTTTAAGCCCTGGCATGACTTGGATGAATTGACTGGTTCTTATGATAGTTATATCGATGCTTTTGCAGCAATAAAATCAGAAATTATTGATGGTTTGAAGTATCATGAGCGCATATCGGAACTTCAGGAAGCGCATGATCACATACAAGAAATGATTGCTGAGAAAATTCGGGAAAATGACTGTAAAAACGAAGAATATGGTTCACCGGAAGACGTGGAGTGTCGCCCAAGTTCAGCGTAAGTAAAAATGTGTCGGCTTATTGTCATGAAGCTTTGACAATTAATATTTCGGAAAGTACCGATCCGATTTTTATAAAAGAAGTCTTGATCTGCCCCATTTTTCAGACTTAATAACTGTACCAAGTTTCATTATTGTACGTGCAATAGTGTAGGAGGTGAATTTTTGGTGCAATGTAAATATTTCGCTGCCGACGCTCGGTCGCAAGCGCGCATTGCGCTTAGTCAGTGATTCGGCTTCGTCAACTCATACTTCTCAACTATTAGAGCTAGCTCAATAAAACTCGGTATAGTTGTAATGCTCGACAATCCACGGAAATCAAGACCTGTCTGAGTAAAATCGGTTCGGTACTATTCGAGATATCAAATGTCAAAGTTCCGCGACGCATAGCCGACACACATTTTGACGTATGCTTAACTTTGAACGCGCGTATCTCCGTTAATGTTAAAGATACATGGTCGGGACTAGCCTACGTGATTAGCATAGGAAACAAGCTTTCAATTGCGGCCTTTAGCAATTGTGCAGCGAATCGGGTTCGTTCTCGCGAAAGCTTCCAAATGTTGTGTACACTTTTCTAATCTATTACGCAATAGCACGTTTACGCTAATAACATCGCTTGTACGAATCTCGTGGATTAACAGCTTTTGGGAGTCAAAGTAGTCTTAGAAAGCAAAAAGATGAGTCACAATCCGATAATCTGCATGCCCTAATAACGAAGATATAAGCATTTCAAAGTTTTGACAGGTAGCATGTCATAACAAAAAGTGTGATATTTAATATCTCAGAAAGTACCGAACGGATTTTACTCGGACAAGTCTTAATTTCCGTGGCTTATCGACCACTGCTACTATGCCGAGTTTCATTAAGTTACTAGCCAAAACTGGGAAGAAACAGAGTGTATGCTTTATGAAAAAAGGTACGTTTTTGCACATGGTTTATAAAAAGGAACAAAATTACTTTCAATAATTATTAATTCTCTATTTCAGTAGTATATAGATGTGATTATTTATGGGAATCTTCATGCGATGTTGTCATCTTGGTTCATGTTATATTCTATCGATTGGAAAAATGTCTCTGTACGGATAGCTGCATAAATGAAAATAAGGTACAGGATAAATATGGAAAATATTATTCGACCAGATGATTCTTATTAATGCTAGCTATTAATCCTCCAATTTTACTTTTAGATTAGATTCCTAGATATGAGTAAGGCCTGGTTGCACCACTTCAACGAAACTTCATGGGCTTGCCGTCTCAAAGTCAGCTGACACAGGAAATCATATATGGTATAATTAATCATTTATCTTAACTTCAGAAATACTGTTTATATAACAAGTTACATCGTCTTATAGGTTTCATACTATCATATGGTAACAGTTGTTTAATATAAACCTTACTTCCTAATAATTAATTATTGTGCTTTTCAGGTAACACCTATGGATATCCTTCACGCGGTTTGGACTTACTAGCTTTGCTAAATGCTAAGGTAAGGAATTTTACTGTATTTGGATTTGATGACCATTGTATTTTGTTCCATTGGCTGTTGTATTGCCAGATTATTTGCCGATTTAGTGGATAAGTGGTACTGAGACTCACTAAACAGGTAATTGGACATACACTATAATGATAATCCCTATGTGCAGAATATTTTATTAATAGATCATTGATTTTTCTTAGATCTAATAAATTGCTCGGAACATAGATAGAGACGGAGGGAAAAAATACCTGGACAGCATGGAGGCTGCAGCAGGACACAATAGTCTTGATGGAATGTAGATGCACAGAAAGTATTGAGAGGATATTGAGCAGTACATTTCCTGCCTTTGTAATATTTTAAACATTGGAGTAACAAGGGCAATTACTTTGTGAGTATAGCCATTTTATCTTTAATTAACACAATTTTATATCCTCTGCAAGGTACTGTCACCAAGAATTTATATCTTAACATTTGACAATTTGCATCTCCCTTGTAGCTTCTTAATTCTAAATATTTCCGTGGCTTATCGACCACTGCTACTATGCCGAGTTTCATTAAGTTACTAGCCAAAACTGGGAAGAAACAGAGTGTATGCTTTATGAAAAAAGGTACGTTTTTGCACATGGTTTATAAAAAGGAACAAAATTACTTTCAATAATTATTAATTCTCTATTTCAGTAGTATATAGATGTGATTATTTATGGGAATCTTCATGCGATGTTGTCATCTTGGTTCATGTTATATTCTATCGATTGGAAAAATGTCTCTGTACGGATAGCTGCATAAATGAAAATAAGGTACAGGATAAATATGGAAAATATTATTCGACCAGATGATTCTTATTAATGCTAGCTATTAATCCTCCAATTTTACTTTTAGATTAGATTCCTAGATATGAGTAAGGCCTGGTTGCACCACTTCAACGAAACTTCATGGGCTTGCCGTCTCAAAGTCAGCTGACACAGGAAATCATATATGGTATAATTAATCATTTATCTTAACTTCAGAAATACTGTTTATATAACAAGTTACATCGTCTTATAGGTTTCATACTATCATATGGTAACAGTTGTTTAATATAAACCTTACTTCCTAATAATTAATTATTGTGCTTTTCAGGTAACACCTATGGATATCCTTCACGCGGTTTGGACTTACTAGCTTTGCTAAATGAATTTATAGCTTAAACACAGATTGGAAATTGTCAAGCATTAAGATATAAGTTCTTGGTGACAGTACTTTGCAGAGGATATCTTTGGTACGACTAGTTCAATTAAAATCTGCTCTTGCGTACTCACTTTAGAAAGTGTTATCTTTGCGGGGAATTAGAATCTGGCAGACAATTAACGTGGAATTTAGTTAAACTTACTTATATATATTATTTTTAAGAAGGCCTTGAAAGAATGGTATATGAATGAATATATTGACTGCCATAGTTTTTGCAATAGCTGATGCATGGTATCAAAAGAAAATTGGACAAAAGCAGATGTTGGCTGAACTAGTCGTACAAAGAATATCCTCTGCAGAGTACTGTTACGTACAACTTGTATTCACAATTTTAACTCACGAATGGTTTATACAATGAATCAGCTCTTTTTATAGGTTTCATACTATCCTTTGGTAACTCTTTTTTAATGTAAACTATGCTCCCTAATAATTAGTTATTACGTTTATCAGGTAGCATCTATGGATATCTTGCATGCAGTTTGGACTTACTGGCTTCCCTAAATGCTAAGATAAGTAACATTACTGTATTTTGCTTTTGATGGTCATTGTAGTAAATTGTACAGGCTCTTGTGTTCCAGGTTGTTTGTTGGTGTAGTGGACAAAAGGTCCTGAAAATCACTCAACAGGTAATTAGACACACACTATAATGACAAGCATCCCATTTATGCAAAATATTTTATTAATAGATCACTGATTGTTCTTAGATGGAATAAAATGAGCGGAAAATAGGCAGAGACAACAGGAAAAATATATCTGGACTGCACAGAGGCCTAATTGAACCACCTGAAGGACTTTATGAAGCGGAAGCTCGTATACAATGCATTAGTGGAAATAGTAATACCTGTGTATGACTAGAAATAATCGTAGTTTTTATTATTATGTTAGAATGTGCTGATGAATTTTCAATGTAGGAATGCCACCGCAATCTTTCATAATCTTTAGGATTGTTTTTTAGATTCTCTCACCCTTTTATTATGATCATTTGTGGTAAATTCATAAAGTTATATTTGTGTACAGGGTGATGCGGATAACTGGAATCAGCTTTTTACCATCGAATTTTATCGATTTTTGAAATTGGTAATTGTCTCGACGGCCGTCTAATGTCACCGGTGTCGCGTGGCTGCTTAGGGCCAACAGGCCGAATCAAGCCAAATACCGACAGTCTTCCGATTAACCGGCAAGGGCAAAATGAGTCGGTAATAAAACATTGCTGCACTGCACACTAGCAGGGAAAGTGTGAGCGATATGTGGCATAATAAACATAGTAAAGAGCGTGTCAGCGGTGCATTCTGGCGAGAAATCATTCTTGTTTTTTCTTTTATTATAACTATAGAGCGAAATATTGAAAGAGTCAGCAATTCTCTCCTTACCTCAAGTCAACTGCCAGGCTTTCACCCTTTTTTGGAAGGCGGAGGCAACACGCCTGTAGCAGCGGCGTGATCAAGGATTGCGGCCGAGTCTTTCAATATTTCGTTTTATAGTTATAACAATGAGAGAAACAAGAATTATTTCTCACCATAGTGCGAGAATGATAGGATTACCTATATTATTTATTATGCATAAAACATTTATTATGTCACGCGAATCTCTCGCACTCCCTCCCTGCCAGAGTGCAGTGCAGAAATGTTTTACCAACGAAACGTGCTTGCCCACGAGGAAAATCAGGAGACTCGGTAGAGTCTCGCGCCAAGTAGAAGTTCCCTCTCCATATATATATGACACTCCGGCGCGCGACAGCCGAGGCTATATTATCCCGAACATTAGCTGTTATCCTTAGTTACCAAACTTTCACCTCGATTTATGCGAAAGTTAGAGCCCCAAGAATTTATTTCAGAATTTTGTATTTCATCCTTGATTTTTCTGAATCCAATGAGCCAAGAATCATGTGGATCGGTCCAGCCGTTCCGGAGATATGAATTTCCTGTTTTATTTTTCTCGTGGAAAAGGCAAAGCGGATTAAGAGTTTCATCGTCCGGTTTTATACAATTCCTAAAAATGTTACTCTCACGTGTTTCACGCGAGCGGGCGCCACCGCGAAGTGCTACAGAGTGCTGCGCAGGTAACATGGTTTTATACCATAGCAGACTATTATGTTTTACACCATGGCTGGTTATGTGTCATACGCGATGGCTGGTTAGGTGTGAATGCTATGTGATAAATCATTAATAAAACACTGTACTGTACGTTATTTATTAATAAAACACTGTACTGTACTTGCCCCTCGCTCTGTGATCTTGTGATTATTGCGAATTATGATTATGAAAAGTCCTAAAAGTGAGAAGTCCGTGACTCACAAATCGCTGCATTTGGTTGTCAAGTGTGCAGCACTTGCTTATAGAAAACTTGAGCATTAATTAACGATTGTGGACTCCTTGAGTTACGCACGTAACAGTCTAGATACTCTAAAATTCATTAAAGTGTGTATGAAGATAAGCTATTCTCACAGACGCACTCTTAACCTTGCTGTACCTTGATGATGACTGCTAAGTGCATAGCTCAGGGAGCGCAGAATTCAAAGTGTTGCGATTTGATGAACAGGTGCTAATATCCTCAAATGGTGCATGCTGTACTGTACTTGCCCCTGTCTCTGTGATCTTGTGATTATTGCGAATTATGATTATGAAAAGTCCTAAGAGTGAGAAGTCTGTGGCTCACAAATCGCTGTATTTGGTTGTCAAGTGTGTAGTACTTGCTTATAGGAAACTTCAGCATTAATTAACGATTGTGGACTCCTTGAGTTACACACTTAACAGTCTAGATACTCTAAAATTAAAGTGTGTATGAAGATAAGCTATTCTCACATACGCACTCTTAATCTTGGTGTACCTTGATGATGACTACTAAGTGCATAGCTCGGGGAGCGCAGAATTCAAAGTGTTGCGATTTGATGAACAGATACTAATAACCTCAAACGGTGCATGATTGTTTTAGCTCCTTAGCTGAAGCGTTCCATGAGCTGCGATCTTGACAGTCAAGGTACATTCAAAAATTAGATAAATTAGTCTGCATATGATTTATAATTAATCATGCGACACACTCATACGCAGTCTAATTCATCTAATTCATTTAAGTGCATCGTGACTGTCAGGTTCGCAGTTCAAGGAATGCTTGAGCTAAAGAGCTGAAATGACATAAGCAAGCAGTGATTACCAATCATATGTCATTGGGGCCAATCATATGATATGGCTATTGGTAATCGATACTTGCTTATAGTTTTGTTACTACTAGCCATTGTCAGTAGTTGCTTATAGAAAACTGCAGCATTAAAGATTGTGCACTCCTTGAATTACACATTTGACAGTCAGGATTTTAGACTGTCAAGTACGCAACTCAAGGTACGCACAACCTTTAGTTGCTTACTTACATCACTTTAGCTGATTTAGCTGAAGCGTTCCTTTAGCTGCGAACTTGACAGTAAAGATACACCAAAATAAATTACATAAATTAGGCTGCGTTTTGAGTGTATCGCTTTAGAATCTTTACAATTAATCATGCGACATACTCATACACAGTCTTATTCATCTAATTCATTTACGTGCATCATGATTGTCAAGTTCACAGTTCAAGGAATGCTTAAGCTAAAGGGCTAAAATGACAGAAGCAAGCAATGATTACCAATCATGTGTCATTTGGGGATATGGCTATGTTACATACTGTAATAAATAGAGAATATATTCTTGAATGAACGACCAAAAATGCATGATATCAGCCCCCCCCCCCCAACACCCCCCCCCCCGACATTAAAATGTTAAAAAATGCGCCAAGTAGTTTTGTCTACCTCTCTACAGTTTAATCCCACAGCAAAATTTACCAAAAATATAAACGGATATCATTCAAAAGCCAAGCCAATCATCAAAATTAACAAAAAAATTAATCAAATTCCAAAACAATCAAAATTAAATAAAATAAAATAAAGTCTACAAAAACTTGGCAAACTGGCCATGCGAATGACGATAGAGGGGTGTTTTGTCTCGGTCTTAATTACATCACGTTTCCACGCAGCCAGTTTGCCATTTTTGTAGACTTTATTTTATTTTATTTAATTTTGATTGTTTTGGAATTTGATTCTCTGCGTACTATGGTACGATGCGTTGTCCATCACTATCACAGACTTATCCGGCAAGTTTGGCAGTAAATGTTCACTTGCCCACCTCATAAAGTTGTCGGCATTCATTTCATGATGATAACCGCCAGTCGCTCTATTACTTTGCCACATAAGCAGGCCGTTTTCTATAAAGCCCGTGCTTCCTCCAGCGTGGATGATGATAAGTCGCTGACCCTTACTCGCTCGTTTCTTGCACCCATGAGCTGTATCGTCCGTCCATCCCTTGGCTGCAGAATGAGACGAATGAATGTATGTCTCGTCCAGGTAGACGATCGGTCTTCCTTGATTTCTATATTCTTGAATTGCCATTAAATATTCCACCCTCTTCTGTCTGATGTATTCCTTTTCGATGAGGACCTTGCGATTGTCTTGCGTCTTCTTCCAACGAAATCCAAGGTTCTTCAAAATTTTGCCTGCACTCCAGGAACTTAATTATACACCCAGTTCCTCTTCGAACCTTTCCGTCAGATGTGATACCGTCGGAACACGTCCTTCCTCTTCGTGAAATTGATACACAATTTGCCTGAAATAGGCTTGCTCCTCGTCGTTTAACTCGGTCTTCCTAGATGCACGCGGTTTCTTTCTTCTTATCTTCTTAAAATAGTTAACACTGCAAAACTTTGGGTCGTCGCGTAACCCAGTAGGCCGGCCTACCCTCACAATTCGTTGAACTGTCGATCTGCTGATCCCTAATAATTTTGCGGCCAACTCGATGTCATTTAGGTGTTCGTGGTGTATTTGGTGTCTCCGGGAGTCAGTTACAAAGCAGCCCACTGTACATATGTAAATATAAATGTAAATATGTAAATATAAATGTAAATGTGTAAATATAAATGTATATATACATAAATATAAATGTATATATATGTAAATATCAATGTATCTTTGTAAATATGAATGTATATATGTAAATATATAGATGGAAAATTATAAATTAGAAAAGGTACTTTACCAATTTCTCAAAGATGCGACAGATTCTCTAGTGACTGAATATTTTGGAATGAAGAGCCAAAGTGTCCAGTGTTCTCCTCCAGATTCTGAACACACGTTACACCCTGAAGAACCTCTAGTTTCACTCAATGTAGATAGCTCCAAGCAGCTTCTCAATAACTGCTGTGGGGATCTATGATTAGAAATAGAACTATTAAATGGAGTACTTTTGTTTTCTTTTGCAAACCTCTTCAGTGTATAAATTGTGTTTACCTCCAGCGTCTTTCCTAGCCTACACTTCCACGCTTGATGTATGGATGCATCCGTTCGTCCAGAACATTATTTCATCGCATGTGCATAAGATTCATATGGATCTACAAATTCGTATATTATTATTTATGCATAAATAATTCTATAATTGCATACTTACAACATAGAAGTACATACTCCAATTAATATAAAGATGATTTCTTCTTTGATTCCTGTATTTGCTCCAAAATTTGATGAGCCAAAGTGTCCATAATGTTCTCCTCCAGAATTTGATCACGTGTTACACCCTGAAGAACCTCTAGTTTCACTCAGCGTAGATAGCTCCAAGCAGTTTCTAGATAACTGTGGAGATCTGTGATTAGAAATACAACCATTAAATGGAGTACTTTGGTTTTCTCTTGTAAACCTCTAGTTTCACTCAATGTAGATAGCTCCAAGCAGCTTCTCAATAACTGCTGTGGGGATCTATGATTAGAAATAGAACTATTAAATGGAGTACTTACTCCAAACTATTAAACCCAAAATACATTAAAATGTAAATAAAAGCGCCAAGTAGTTTAATGATCCAAAAATGGAATAGATATCACACAAGAAAGCCAAGTTTTCAATCAAAGATACCACACGTTAATTAATTAATTAACTTGCATCTCAAGCTTTAAAACTTGGCATGTGCAAATTTGTGTCAAGGTAGTCATATGCTAGTAATATTTTTAGATTGGTAATTAAGTATGCACATTCCAAGTTTTAAAGTTAGAGATGCAAGTTAATTAATTAATTAACGTGTGGTATCTTTGATTGAAAACTTGGCTTTCTTGTGTGATATCTATTCCATTTTTGGATCATTAAACTACTTGGCGCTTTTATTTACATTTTAATGTATTTTGGGGGATTTTACGCCTTTTTGGTTGTTTATATTTTGAAGAAAAATACAATCGGTTGTTCATATTTTGAAGAAAAATACAATCGGACTGTACCACATTCATATAACCGTCATCATTGTTTTGACACATCATCAGTCATGGCATAACCAATGTGTCGGTATAAGGGCCCCCGCAGACGAGCATCAGCGGCCGCGTTTCAGCGGCCGTCGTTTTTGAAGCTCAGAATACGCACCACGTATTCTTATGGGGCACCGCACACGAGCATCAAAAAACGCGGTCGTCGAAAAAGACGCCCGCGTGCACGCGGCGTGCACGCCTCGGTGTCAGCCAGCGTCAACGCCTGACGCCGGCCGGCGGCGGGCGACGGTCGTCGATGACCGTAGGCCTTTAGCTCTACAAAACTAGCAATATAACCCTGCCTTCTACTGTACCACAAATAGCGGCGGGGCAGAGTGGTCGACCTGCCACGCGAATGTCCCGAGTTCAATCCTGACTTTGGGGTTAGCTTTTTTTGTAATTTCCCATAACATATTTTTTTTTACAAACAATAATTCTACAAGTATGACAGAGACATCGATGTGAAAGGAAATTTTCGCTGAAAAAATAGTCAGGGGTCTCTCCATCGTTCTGTCGTAAGTGCTGTTCTGCTATCCTATACTTACCATGTTGATAAACCATCGTAGTAAATCTCTAACTGCAGGACAATAGGAAATGCCACATGCAAAAGAAATGGCAACTGTCTGATATGTCATATGGGGCAGCAATAAAGTGATCTTGCAGTGGGGGTAAGCCGACACATGCAACACAAAAATCTAAAAAAGTTATTTCAGAGACGGGAATTGAACACGGGACATCACCGTGGCAAGCCAATCCCTTCGCCATGTCGCCACATCGAGTAGAGTAGAAGGCAATGCTACATTAACATGTTTGTAGAGTGAGGAACGGTAGCTATACTCATTGATCGAGGATCGTCAGACGCGCTCTGGGCGCGCGCGGCCGCGCGACTGCCCGTGTGCGGTGCACCGGGCTTCAAAAAAGACGACCGCGGAAAGACGGCGTGTGCACGCCCGTGTGCGGTGACTCGCCTTCAAAAACGACGGCCGCTGAAACGGGGCCGCTGATGCTCGTCTGCGGGGGCCCTAAAACCATGTTATCTGCACAGCCCTCTGCAGCACTTCGCAGTGGTGCCATCTCGCGTGAAACACGTGAGAGTAACATTTTTAGGAATTGTATTAATCCGGACGATGAAACTCTTAATCCGCTTTGCTTTTACCACGAGAAAAATAAAAGAGGAAATTCATATCTCCGGAACGACTGGACCGATCCACATGATTCTTGGCTCATTGGATTCAGAAAAATCAACGATGAAATACAAAATTCTGAAATAAATTCTTGGGGCTCTAACTTTCGCATAAATCGAGGTGAAAGTTTGGTAACTAAGGATAACAGCTAGTGTTCGGGATAATATAGCCTCGGCTGTCGCGCGCCGGAGTGTCATATATATATGGAGAGGGAACTTCTACTTGGCGCGAGACTCTACCGAGTCTCCTGATGGAGTACTAGCATACACTTCCACGCTTGATGTATGGATGCATCCGTTCGTCCAGAACATTATTTCATCGCATGTGCATAAGATTCATATGGATCTACAAATTCGTATATTATTATTTATGCATGAATAATTCTATAATTGCATACTTACAACATAGAAGTACAGACTCCAAGTAATATAAAGATGATTTCTTCTTTCATTCCTGTATTTGCTCCAAAATTTGGAGCCCTACGATGTTTATCTCATGCTCTTGGTTACGTCTGCACCTGTCAAAACTATCCGAGGGCCCCGGAGATCCTTAGATTCGCCCCTGTTGAGAATCTGGTTCTAGAGGGCGGCAGTTTATATCTCGGAGGCACTCCCGCCTTGACCCCCCGACCTGCCCCTTGCCCATCCCTAGTAACTTCTAGTCGGGTCCAGTTAAACCTCGAGACCTCTACGCCGCGATAGATGGAGAGACACAAATGGGCTCGACAATGATAACGATAATTATAGGGGCCCGTTGTAGAGGCGCCTAAGCCTGCCGGAAGGTCACCTTTTCATGCATAAGTCGAAGTAGAGATCGCGAGAAGATCCAAAAAGCGCTTGCAGTCAGCGTGAAGAACAGAGATCGCCAGAAGGGCGGAAAGGAAGCGAGTATCGGGCTGAGACTTCTTACAAAAGGGAAGTCTCACGCATAAGCCCGCCGGTACAATGATTCGCTTACCGAAATTAATTGATTACTAGCCGGGCGCTAATGTGACTCTCGGACGGAGACAGTCCTGGTATTCTCGTCCGTCCTTCCTTCCTTCTAATATGGCGCAAATTCGCTAATGGGCGCTAGGGCGATAATTCGGCTACGTCTGCTCGCACGCACGCTTCTACAACGAGTGCCGGTCCTAACGCTCTTCGCTCGCCGTTCGCTTACGACCCCTTTGTCCCCGAAAACCGGCCTGTCTATTGGTCCCTAAGTCCCCGCCAATCCTAGTGGTCCTCGCTGTGCCCTGAGCTGAGCAGGCGCCAGGGCCGTCGCCCTGCGCCAAATTTTTCCTCGCCGAAGTCCGATCATCGTGGATCTTGGTTCTTCGGCTGGAACCCACATGAGCGCCTGCGGTCGTCCAGTCGTCCAGGAAGATGACCAATCCCTCGCTGGAGTTCCTTCGGATGCTGCTGCTCCTCATGCTCAGCTCTCCAGGCCGGGTCCACGGGATGCGAAGTTGAATCGGTTGTTCGAAGGTACCAGGAGCCCTCGCTCCTGACGGGCGCTAATAGGCTCGCGTAAATACAAGAAGCGTTAGGATTGGCTACAAATGCTTAGCGAGAACCTGGCTGGAGACGTCCGCATACGATAGATGGCTCTTAGAGCCCCAATTCTAATTTCGCGAGAGATATTTCTTTATGGGAAGGCGAGGAGTTGTCTCGCCCCGCGAGTTACATTACAATATATATACGCGTATATATATATATATATAGGTAGGTTATGGGGGTAGGTCCGAGGCCGAAATCACAATATATGTAAAGGCAGTTTTTGCCTCCGAGGTGAGAAGCACCGATAAATGGACTGTCCTCATATAGAATGCATTTATATGTGTAATGGCAGTTCTCGCTTCCGAGGTGAAAACGACCAAGCTATATGATTACTTATTTTTTCCAAATTGTAATTGAAGAACAAACTTTGTAAACAACAGAGAGACATCATATCCCCCCGAACAACATTAAAATATAAAAAAGCACGAAATACGTTAAGGACCCACATAAATAATATCTTCTTGAACTCCGCTGTCCAAAAACGAAATTAATATCATACAAAAAAGCCAAGTTTTCAATCAAAGATACCACACATTAATTAATTAACTCACATGCATCATTCATTTTAAAGCTTGGCGTGTGCGTATATCATTCGAGATAGTTATGCTGGTGATGTTTCTACTTGACAATGAAGTATGCACGCGCCAAGCTTTATATTTTGTTCTAAAATACTTCTAAAATGCTTTGCTGTTGAGACATTTCACCGAGCCGGGACTTTTGGAACACCCTGTATAATAATATAGCCGCGGAGGTCGAAACTGCCATTCTACCGTTGTAGTAGCGGAAATTGTCCATTAATGTACGAGTGCTTGTAACACTTGAAATATGAAATCTTTTTGAAACATTTAAACCCCACTGCGTTACTCTCATCCGTACTGTAATAAGACCCACATAAAAGATATGATCTTGAACTACGTTGTCCAAAAACAAAATATAGATATCATACAAGAAAGCCAAGTTTTCAATCAAAGATACCACACATTAATTAATTAACTCACATGCATCACTAATTTTAAGCTTGGCGTTTGCGTATTTCATTCGAGAGAGTTATGTCTGTGACGTTTTTACTTGACAATGAAGTATGCACACGCCAAGCTTTATATTTTTTTCTAAAATACTTCTAAAATGCTTTGCTGTTGAGACATTTCACCGAGCCGGGACTTTTGGAACACCCTGTATAATAATATAGCCGCGGAGGTCGAATCTGCCATTCTATCGGTGTAGTAGCGAAATGTGTATATATTATACACATAATTATATGTATGCCACGAGGCAGTTTCAAAGTCCCGGCCACACGCTGCTGGGCAGTTTTCATTTTACTTGCTAAACATTTTACTTGCGAGGTAAAATATATGTAACGTAAGTAAAACTTTCAGCATTCAATAGCAGCTAAAGTAATAGCATTAGATAAAAGCGTCCTGGATAAAATACATAGAAAATTGTATGGCAATGAAATTTGTTTATGTGAATTTTCATCGTGCAATTTACCGTTGAGGAAATATTTGCGACAGTCGAATTTATTCAAAGCTGTAAAATGTCATAACTGGCTAAATATTCGCCTTGCGAAAAAATCTATTAGGCAAATTATAAACAAACCTAATTACCTACAAAAACAATAGCAACGCATGTTATATCCTTTCTAAATAATGACTTTCTTATCAATCTTGTTGTAAATTTCTCTCTTATGGAAATCCGTGTAATTGCGGGTGTAGCTATTCAAAAGTTAATGTATGTACAGGATACATAAATATATTCGTGTCTATCATATTGCGGTCATTATAACTTTGAAAGAAATTAATGATAAAAGTTATTACTGAAGTCCTGTAAAAAATAAATCTGGTTCAGTAATATCAAATGAATATCCATGGTGTTATGAAATATATTTCCGCCCGTAATTTGGAAAAATAGAGTAATAATAAAATGCGTATCATAAGCAAATGGCATTTAACTTGTGCAACCTGTGGTCGGACCACCGAAATGCCAAGCTTGCTCGGTCTATTCCGTACCTGGTCTGTGTACATATGTACATACTGCCTTAGTTATCTACGTTCTGCCGATAGTCGGTAATATAATTTTCTCTGACTAAGTGGCGATAACATCAAGTTCGGAGTGAAGAGGGACAAGATACCAATTTCAGGCAATGGAGATGGCGGTACTTTTTATGACATTGGAGTAGTAAATATAACATAGTATAAATATACAATAGGTAAGTATATAATAAATACATAAAAAGTACATAAATATAACTTTATGAATTTACCACAAATTATCATAATAAAAGGGTGAGAGAATCTAAAAAACAATCCTAAAGATTATGAAAGATTGCGGTGGCATTCCTACATTGAAAATTCATCAGCACATTCTAACATAATAATAAAAACTACGATTATTTCTAGTCATACACAGGTATTACTATTTCCACTAATGCATTGTATACGAGCTTCCGCTTCATAAAGTCCTTCAGGTGGTTCAATTAGGCCTCTGTGCAGTCCAGATATATTTTTCCTGTTGTCTCTGCCTATTTTCCGCTCATTTTATTCCATCTAAGAACAATCAGTGATCTATTAATAAAATATTTTGCATGAATGGGATGCTTGTCATTATAGTATTTGTCTAATTACCTGTTCAGTGATTTTCAGGACCTTTTGTCCATTACACCAACAAACAACCTGGAACACAAGAGTCTGTACAATTTACTACAATGACCATCAAAAGCAAAATACAGTAATGTTACTTATCTTAGCATTTAGGGAAGCCAGTAAGTCCAAACTGCATGCAAGATATCCATAGATGCTACCTGATAAACGTAATAACTAATTATTAGGGAGCATAGTTTACATTAAAAAAGAGTTACCAAAGGATAGTATGAAACCTATAAAAAGAGCTGATTCAATGTATAAACCATTCGTGAGTTAAAATTGTGAATACAAGTTGTACGTAACAGTACTCTGCAGAGGATATTCTTTGTACAACTAGTTCAGCCAACATCTGCTTTTGTCCAATTTTCTTTTGATACCATGTATCAGCTATTGCAAAAACTATGGCAGTCAATATATTTATTCATATACCATTCTTTCAAGGCCTTCTTAAAAATAATATATATAAGTAAGTTTAACTAAATTCCACGTTAATTGTCTGCCAGATTCTAATTCCCCGCAAAGATAACACTTTCTAAAGTGAGTACGCAAGAGCAGATTTTAATTGAACTAGTCGTACCAAAGATATCCTCTGCAAAGTACTGTCACCAAGAACTTATATCTTAATGCTTGACAATTTCCAATCTGTGTTTAAGCTATAAATATTTAGAGTTAAGAAGCTACAAGGGAGATGCAAATTGTCAAATGTTAAGATATAAATTCTTGGTGACAGTACCTTGCAGAGGATATAAAATTGTGTTAATTAAAGATAAAATGGCTATACTCACAAAGTAATTGCCCTTGTTACTCCAATGTTTAAAATATTACAAAGCCAGGAAATGTACTGCTCAATATCCTCTCAATACTTTCTGTGCATCTACATTCCATCAAGACTATTGTGTCCTGCTGCAGCCTCCATGCTGTCCAGGTATTTTTTTCCCTCCGTCTCTATCTATGTTCCGAGCAATTTATTAGATCTAAGAAAAATCAATGATCTATTAATAAAATATTCTGCACATAGGGATTATCATTATAGTGTATGTCCAATTACCTGTTTAGTGAGTCTCAGTACCACTTATCCACTAAATCGGCAAATAATCTGGCAATACAACAGCCAATGGAACAAAATACAATGGTCATCAAATCCAAATACAGTAAAATTCCTTACCTTAGCATTTAGCAAAGCTAGTAAGTCCAAACCGCATGAAGGATATCCATAGGTGCTACCTGAAAAGCACAATAATTAATTATTAGGAAGTAAGGTTTATATTAAACAACTGTTACCACATGATAGTATGAAACCTATAAGACGAGGTAACTTGTTATATAAACAGTATTTCTGAAGTTAAGATAAATGATTAATTATACCATATATGATTTCCTGTGTCAGCTGACTTTGAGACGGCAAGCCCATGAAGTTTCGTTGAAGTGGTGCAACCAGGCCTTACTCATATCTAGGAATCTAATCTAAAAGTAAAATTGGAGGATTAATAGCTAGCATTAATAAGAATCATCTGGACGAATAATATTTTCCATATTTATCCTGTATCTTATTTTCATTTATGCAGCTATCCGTACAGAGACGTTTTTCCAATCGATAGAATATAAAATGAACCAAGATGACAACATTGCATGAAGATTCCCATAGATAATCACATCTATATACTACTGAAATAGAGAATTAATAATTATTGAAAGTAATTTTGTTCCTTTTTATAAATCATGTGCAAAAACGTACCTTTTTTCATAATGCATACACTCTGTTTCTTCCCACTTTTGGCTAGTAACTTAATGAAACTCGGCATAGTAGCAGTGGTCGATAAGCCACGGAAATTAAGACTTGTCCGAGTAAAATCCGTTCGGTACTTTCTGAGATATTAAATATCACACTTTTTGTTATGACATGCTACCTGTCAAAACTTTGAAATGCTTATATCTTCGTTATTAGGGCATGCAGATTATCGGATTGTGACTCATCTTTTTGCTTTCTAAGACTACTTTGACTCCCAAAAGCTGTTAATCCACGAGATTCGTACAAGCGATGTTATTAGCGTAAACGTGCTATTGCGTAATAGGTTAGAAAAGTGTACACAACATTTGGAAGCTTTCGCGAGAACGAACCAGATACGCTGCACAATTGCTAAAGGCCGCAATTGAAAGCTTGTTTCCTATGCTAATCACGTAGGCTAGTCCCGACCATGTATCTTTAATATTAACGGAGATACGCGCGTTCAAAGTTAAGCATACGTCAAAATGTGTGTCGGCTATGCGTCGCGGAACTTTGACATTTGATATCTCAGATAGTACCGAACCGATTTTACTCAGACAGGTTTTGATTTCCGTGGATTGTCGAGCATTACAACTATACCGAGTTTTATTGAGCTAGCTCTAATAGTTGAGAAGTATGAGTTGATGAAGCCGAATCACTGACTAAGCGCAATGCGCGCTTGCGACCGAGCGTCGGCAGCGAAATATTTACATTCCACCAAAAATTCATCTCCTACACTACTGCACGTACAATAATGAAACTTGGTACAGTTATTAAGTCTGAAAAATGGGGCAGATCAAGACTTCTTTTATAAAAATCGGATCGGTACTTTCCGAAATATTAATTGTCAAAGCTTCATGACAATAAGCCGAAACATTTTTACTTACGCTGAACTTGGGACGCTCATATCTCCATTAATATTACAGATGCATGCATAGAACTTCAAGTCGTTTAAAAGCTTATGTTCTAAACTAATCAAATACCCCAGTTCCGTGCGTGCGTTAGTAATATTAACGGAGATACGACCGTCCCAAGTTCAGCGTAAGTAAAAATGTGTGTCGGCTTATCGTCATGAAGCTTTGAGAATTTATATTTCGGAAAGTACCGATCCGATTTTTATAAAAGAAGTCTTGATCTGTCCCATTTTTCAGACTTAATAACTGTACCAAGTTTCATTATTGTACGTGCAGTAGTGCAGGAGATGAATTTTTGGTGGAATGTAAATATTTCCCTGCCGACGCTCGGTCGCAAGCGCGCATTGCGCTTAGTCAGTGATTCGGCTTCGTCAACTCATACTTCTCAACTATTAGAGCTAGCTCAATAAAACTCGGTATAGTTGTAGTGCTCGATAATCCACGGAAATCAAGACCTGTCTGAGTAAAATCGGTTCGGTACTATCTGAGATATCAAATGTCAAAGTTCCGCGACGCATAGCCGACACACATTTTGACGTATGCTTAACTTTGAACGCGCGTATCTCCGTTAATGTTAAAGATACATGGTCGGGACTAGCCTACGTGATTAGCATAGGAAACAAGCTTTCAATTGCGGCCTTTAGCAATTGTGCAGCGAATCTGGTTCGTTCTCGCGAAAGCTTCCAAATGTTGTGTACACTTTTCTAACCTATTACGCAATAGCACGTTTCATCTAATAACATCGCTTGTACGAATCCCATGGATTAACAGCTTTTGGGTGTCAAAGTACTCTTAGAAAGCAAAAAGATGAGCTACAAACCGATAGGTTACGTGCCCTAATAACGAAGATACAATAATCCAAAGTTTTATGACAACTGGCATGTCATAATAAAAAGTTTGACATTTAATATCTCAGAAAGTGCCGAACCGATTTTACTCAGACAAGGCTTGATTCCCGCGGCTTATCGGGCACTGCTACTGTGCCAAGTTTTATTGAGCTAGCTTTAATAGTTGGGAAGTATGAGTTGACGAAGCCAAATCACTGTCTAAGCGCAACGCACGCTCGCGACCGGGCGTCGGCAGCGAAATATTTACATTCCACTGAAAATTCATCTCCTACACTACTGCACGTACAATAATGAAACTTGGTACAGTAATGAAGTCTGAAAAATGGGGCAGATCAAGACTTCTTTTATTAAAATCGGATCGGTACTTTCCGAAATATTAATTGTCAAAGTTTCATGACGACAAGCCGACACACATTTTTACTTACCGCTGAACTTGGGACGCTCGTATCCCTGTTAATATTACAGATGCATGCATAGAACTTCAAGTCGTTTAAAAGCTTATGTTCTAAACTGATCAAATAGCCCAGTTCTGTGCGTGCGTTTGTAATTTTAACGGAGATACGAGCGTCCCAAGTTCAGCGTAAGTAATAATCTGTGTCTGCATGAAACTTTGACAATTATACCGATCCGATTTTTATAAAAGAAGTCTTGATCCCAATCATTTTTTACACTTAATAACTATACCAAGTTTCATTATTGTACGTGCAGTAGTGTGGGAGATGAATTTTTGGTGGAACTTTGTAAATGCTGCCCACGCTCGGTCGCAAGCGCGCGTTGCGCGTTGCGCTTACATAATGGACATTACCCAAGTCATACACGCCGATTCTGTTGAAATTTTTTTGAAAGTTAGGTTTCGAAATTTTATTTGACACGTCTTTTTTTGTATCGGCCATCATTCACCCTGAGGGGGTCTAAAAATTCGCAGAAGGTGGGGATAAGCAGGTGACTCGCAAGGGACATTACCCTGGAGTTTTCAGGTATTCAAAGATGTTTCACTGTTAAGTAATGAATCAGCTGCCGAAAGAAATTCCGAATGTTCAAAAACGAAGGAGGTTCATCATTTTGCTTATGTCTCAGTCTGTTAATAAAAGGGCAAGATTGTAAGCCTGATACGAATAAAATAAAAAGTCAGCAGTTATATTTTTCTTAAAAATGTTACTAATAGTTTATGCGAAAAGACAAGATTAAAATTATGTCTCTAAATAACTGTTGATTTTCTCTGCTATTTTTTCAAAGATATAAGGATTTTGTTGATTTATATTTTAAACTCTGTCATATTTTTTCGCTTTAAAGTCAATGACGGCCGCTAAAATTTTCAAGATTTCCATCTAATTATGGTATGTCTGTTCTCGAAAAATTGTTTAAAATCGATATGTTCGAGATGGGTATTAATCGTCACTGCGGTTATATGTTGTTGCGTGTTCGGCGGTTTAAGAGAGGTGAACGTGGGCAAGTGTGCCCGTGGGGTGCTGAGGCACCCTGCTCGCGGAGTTGCGGGAAATTGGAATAGAAGAATAAGCAAAGCGAAGTTTGGAGTTCAAAAATATTCACGAAATGTATTCAGGAGATTTCAAATAAAGCTACTACTGTCCAGTACAAGTTTTAAAGAGTTCTAGTCGCTAAGACGGCGGAGATAAGTCTGTGAGTTAAGGCGGCGGAGAAGGTTCTGTTCGTTAAAACAGCAGAATAAGTTCTGTGAGTTAAGGCGGCTGAGAAAGTTCTGCTCGTTAAAACGGCAGACCAAATTCTGAGAGTCACTCCTCAGATTCTAAGTCAGGAAGCCCGGTCGCGTGGCTTCCTACTCCTGGCACGTGATCGGCGGCCAATCGCAGGCTGGCTTGACCACGTGGGCGCGAGCGAGTTTCTGATTGGAGGCCCTTCGCAGGAGCCCTACTACGTGACGTATTTCCGGCCAGCCGACGCGCCTGATTGGTTCTCGGGTACTCGGCCCTTATTTTATACGCGAGGAATCGGCGCGTGAGATTGCGGCGAGGAGGAAGGGCGGCGGAGCGCGGGAGTATCCCGGGGCCTTCCTCGCTAGTCGAGCTCGGGCGAGGCGAGCGAGGTTTTATGATTGTATTGTCCGCCGGGTACGCCGGTTCGGACTCGCAGCTGCAAGGGTTGCTTACTACTTTCGAAGCATCTATTGTCAAGGCTTAGCGACGTCTTTGAAGAAGTCACGAACGATGATTGCCTTTATTACTTTAATTCGTTTATTATTTAATTGCGGGTTTTAAGCTCTTTCAATTTCTACAGGGATTAGTCATCTGGGAGTCAGACGTCGCGTCCTAATCCTTTAATTGTCCACGCTATTCCTGCTGGCAGCTGCACATCTGCGTGCCAGGCGTCAAGTTATAAAATCTAATTGTCCGCGGAAATATTCGCTGGTTGAAGCGCGACGCGAATTATTTGATTTGAATGCCCGCGGAATTTCGATAAAGAGGGTTTGATAGCCTGGGCGGTATTTGGCTAAATTCGGGCGATTCGGAGATCTGGATCCGTAGAGGTCTCGAGGTTTAACTGGACCCGACTATAAGTTACTAGGGCATGTACTACCAGCTATGAAAACATCAGCCTCGCTGATGTTTTCATGAAAGATGCTACTTTGCTCAGGACCAGATGTAGGCAGACAAACTGCCCTGTCCCATACTATTCAACATATTATAGAATGTAGAGAAAAAAATATGTCTGTATTTTAATTAAAGAATAAAGAGGGATTATGATTGTTATGAACTAAAATAATATAATACAATTGTTCCATATTAGTTTAAAAATACCATATATTCGATAATTCCATTGTGCCTTTCAGTAACAACTGTAATATCTGTGCAAAAAAGATACACAAAGCTGTCGCAACTTCAAGATCCTCCTCCGAGCAATTTCTACTCGCGAGGGCTGGTACAGTCAGTGCAAGGTGTTCATCTGGAGTATTGACACTCTGTTCTTTGTTGGTTCCAGCCTTTTTGTGTTTATTACTTTCCTGGAGCCGAATTGTCTCTAGCTAGGCCAAAGGAAATCGAGGATTCCTTATCTTCCTTTCACTCCTTACCCTGCAAATCCAATGTATGCCTAAATTCCTGATTTATCTCTGAACTCACTTTTATTAGGGTTTCTCAATATGCTAAATAAAGCATTTATTCCTTGATGGACATGATTGAGATAATGTTCCTGCATCATGTCATGATTTCACGTTTCCCATTTTCTCCTAAGGTTTTGGGCTTCCTGGACCTAATTCGGCGGAAATAAGGATATTTTTGATTCCTCAATATCGATTAGAATCTGTAATATTTTGTTATTGCTTAAAATATACTATGGTTGTCGAGAAAAACGGGCTAGAAAAAACGCCCCGTCCTGTGGACACATACCTATTCCGTGATGCTACTTTGACTGCCAGATGCGACACACAAGTATTTCACCAGTATCCTGCAAAATCAACAAAATACAATAAAATGAGGCCCTTTCTGTAAGACTATTCCAGAAGGTAAGAGTCAATCCATGAGTGATGTTCTCGGTGACAATTGAACCTCGAAACGACCGGACAGAAATGATTCATCCTCATAACAGTTTTACGATAAATTCGTCATTTTCGTATATCACTAATATTTCTATTTCATTGAAATTAGAATTTAATGGATGCACTAGGGTCTGCTCTAGTGTGATACCAATCTAGGAGTGCAACTTTGATTCCTGTCTGAACTTGAAGCCCGGAGACCGATCTGAAACTGCCTTTTTGAAACAAAGGAATATTGAGACAGTTATCAGTAGCAATAGATTCGCTCTCCGGGCTGGATGCGGATCTATCGTTGCCCAAGTTTAAAAACTATAACGTGCAATGTAACTGATTCACTGAGACACCAAATACACCACGAACATCTAAATGAGATCGAGTTGGCCGCAAAATTATTAGGGATCAGCAGATCGACAGTACAACGAATTGTGAGGGTAGGCCGGCCTACTGGGTTACGCGACGACCCAAAGTTTTGCAGTGTTAACTATTTTAAGAAGATAAGAAGAAAGAAACCGCGTGCATCTAGGAAGACCGAGTTAAACGACGAGGAGCAAGCCTATTTCAGGCAAATTGTGTATCAATTTCACGAAGAGGAAGGACGTGTTCCGACGATATCACATCTGACGGAAAGGTTCGAAGAGGAACTGGGTGTAGAATTAAGTTCCTGGAGTGCAGGCAAAATTTTGAAGAACCTTGGATTTCGTTGGAAGAAGACGCAAGACAATCGCAAGGTCCTCATCGAAAAGGAATACATCAGACAGAAGAGGGTGGAATATTTAACGGCAATTCAAGAATATAGAAATCAAGGAAGACCGATCGTCTACCTGGACGAGACATACATTCATTCGTCTCATTCTGCAGCCACGGGATGGACGGACGATACAGCCCATGGGTGCAAGAAACCAGCGAGTAAGGGTCAGCGACTTATCATCATCCACGCTGGAGGAAGCATGGGCTTTATAGAAAACGGCCTGCTTATGTGGCAAAGTAATAGAGCGACTGGCGATTATCATCATGAAATGAATGCCGACAACTTTATGAGGTGGGCAAGTGAACATTTACTGCCAAACTTGCCGGATAAGTCTGTGATAGTGATGGACAATGCATCGTACCATAGTACGCAGAGAAGGAAGGCGCCCACATGCAGCTCTACCAAAGCTGCCATGCTGCAATGGCATCAAGAGGAAGGCATCGAGTGTGTGCCCACAATGTTGAAGGTCCAGTTGTGGGAGCAAGTGGTGAAGCCCAGCATTGGACCAAAGATCCTCTTGTTCGACGAACTCATGAAGGAGCATGGACATAGTGTTCTTCGCCTACCACCCTACCATCCGGACTTAAACCCCATCGAAAAGATATGGGGCGTAGTCAAGAATCGGGTGGGAAGCAGAAACGTCACATTCCAAATGAATGATGTGGTCAGGCTGTGCCATGAAGAATTCGCCAAAGTGGATGTCCGAGTCTGGCAAGACGCGTGCGAAAATGTAGAGCTGTTGGAGTATCTCTACTTTCAGAACGAGTTTCGCATAGATGAGATCCTTGATCAGTAAGTGATTTCCTTTTGTGATACACTGTTTGAAACAGCACTCACCGATAAATTTATTATTTATAATGATATTTTCATTTCAGGTGTGCTGACAGTGAAGACGAAGAGCCTCTATCTGCTTCCTCTACCAGTGGAGAGGAAGATGAGATGGAGGTCTCCGAGTAATCGGATACAGTAGTCTCCTTCTTCGTTGACCTGGCTCAACGAAGATAGGACGACATCCTGCATATCAAATTAGTTGTGAACACTGATCAAGGATCTGGAAATGCACAGGATTAATTCATATGAATTGTAAGTAAATCTCTGTGCAAGAGAATAATTTATCATGATACTTGAATCTGATTTAAAAGACAAACAAATCTATGCTTTCAGAATTCCACCTATGCAAAACTCGTTCTGAGGGATATTCCAACACCTCTACATTTTCGCAGACGTCTTGCCAGACTTGAACATCCAATTTGGCAAATTCTTCATGGCACAGACCACATCATTGATCTGGAATGCGAGGTTTCTGCTTCCCACTCGATTCTTGACTACGCCCCATATATTCTCCATGGGGTTTAAGTCCGGATGATAGGGTGGAAGGCGAAGAACACTATGTCCATGCTCCTTCATGAGTTCGTCGAACAAGAGGCCTTTTGGTTTAATGCTGGGCTTCACCACTTGCTCCCACAACTGGAACTTCAACATTGTGGGTACACACTCGAAGCCTTCCTCTAGAAGCCATTGCGGCATGGCAGCTTTAGCTGCGTGTGCGCGCCTTCCTTCTCTGTGTACTATGGTACGATGCGTTGTCCATCACTATCACAGACTTATCCGGCAAGTTTGGCAGTAAATGTTCACTTGCCCACCTCATAAATTTGTCGGCATTCATTTCATGATGATAACCGCCAGTCGCTCTATTACTTTGCCACATAAGCAGGCCGTTTTCTATAAAGCCCGTGCTTCCTCCAGCGTGGATGATGATAAGTCGCTGACCCTTACTCGCTGGTTTCTTGCACCCATGAGCTGTATCGTCCGTCCATCCCTTGGCTGCAGAATGAGACGAATGAATGTATGTCTCGTCCAGGTAGACGATCGGTCTTCCTTGATTTCTATATTCTTGAATTGCCGTTAAATATTCCACCCTCTTCTGTCTGATGTATTCCTTTTCGATGAGGACCTTGCGATTTTCTTGTGTCTTCTTCCAACGAAATCCAAGGTTCTTCAAAATTTTGCCTGCACTCCAGGAACTTAATTCTACACCCAGTTCCTCTTCGAACCTTTCCGTCAGATGTGATACCGTCGGAACACGTCCTTCCTCTTCGTGAAATTGATACACAATTTGCCTGAAATAGGCTTGCTCCTCGTCGTTTATTTCAGTCTTCGTAGATGCACGCGGTTTCTTCCTTCTTATCTTCTTAAAATAGTTAACACTGCAAAACTTTGGGTCGTCGCGTAACCCAGTAGGCCGGCCTACCCTCACAATTCGTTGAACTGTCGATCTGCTGATCCCTAATAATTTTGCGGCCAACTCGATGTCATTTAGGTGTTCGTGGTGTATTTGGTGTCTCCGGGAGTCAGTTACAAAGCAGCCCACTGTACATATGTAAATATAAATGTAAATATGTAAATATAAATGTAAATGTGTAAATATAAATGTATATATACATAAATATAAATGTATATATATGTAAATATCAATGTATCTTTGTAAATATGAATGTATATATGTAAATATATAGATGGAAAATTATAAATTAGAAAAGGTACTTTACCAATTTCTCAAAGATGCGACAGATTCTCTAGTGACTGAATATTTTGGAATGAAGAGCCAAAGTGTCCAGTGTTCTCCTCCAGATTCTGAACACACGTTACACCCTGAAGAACCTCTAGTTTCACTCAATGTAGATAGCTCCAAGCAGCTTCTCAATAACTGCTGTGGGGATCTATGATTAGAAATAGAACTATTAAATGGAATACTTTTGTTTTCTTTTGCAAACCTCTTCAGTGTATAAATTGTGTTTACCTCCAGCGTCTTTCCTAGCCTACACTTCCACGCTTGATGTATGGATGCATCCGTTCGTCCAGAACATTATTTCATCGCATGTGCATAAGATTCATATGGATCTACAAATTCGTATATTATTATTTATGCATAAATAATTCTATAATTGCATACTTACAACATAGAAGTACATACTCCAATTAATATAAAGATGATTTCTTCTTTGATTCCTGTATTTGCTCCAAAATTTGATGAGCCAAAGTGTCCATAATGTTCTCCTCCAGAATTTGATCACGTGTTACACCCTGAAGAACCTCTAGTTTCACTCAGCGTAGATAGCTCCAAGCAGTTTCTAGATAACTGTGGAGATCTGTGATTAGAAATACAACCATTAAATGGAGTACTTTGGTTTTCTCTTGTAAACCTCTAGTTTCACTCAATGTAGATAGCTCCAAGCAGCTTCTCAATAACTGCTGTGGGGATCTATGATTAGAAATAGAACTATTAAATGGAGTACTTACTCCAAACTATTAAACCCAAAATACATTAAAATGTAAATAAAAGCGCCAAGTAGTTTAATGATCCAAAAATGGAATAGATATCACACAAGAAAGCCAAGTTTTCAATCAAAGATACCACACGTTAATTAATTAATTAACTTGCATCTCAAGCTTTAAAACTTGGCATGTGCAAATTTGTGTCAAGGTAGTCATATGCTAGTAATATTTTTAGATTGGTAATTAAGTATGCACATTCCAAGTTTTAAAGTTAGAGATGCAAGTTAATTAATTAATTAACGTGTGGTATCTTTGATTGAAAACTTGGCTTTCTTGTGTGATATCTATTCCATTTTTGGATCATTAAACTACTTGGCGCTTTTATTTACATTTTAATGTATTTTGGGGGATTTTACGCCTTTTTGGTTGTTTATATTTTGAAGAAAAATACAATCGGTTGTTCATATTTTGAAGAAAAATACAATCGGACTGTACCACATTCATATAACCGTCATCATTGTTTTGACACATCATCAGTCATGGCATAACCAATGTGTCGGTATAAGGGCCCCCGCAGACGAGCATCAGCGGCCGCGTTTCAGCGGCCGTCGTTTTTGAAGCTCAGAATACGCACCACGTATTCTTATGGGGCACCGCACACGAGCATCAAAAAACGCGGTCGTCGAAAAAGACGCCCGCGTGCACGCGGCGTGCACGCCTCGGTGTCAGCCAGCGTCAACGCCTGACGCCGGCCGGCGGCGGGCGACGGTCGTCGATGACCGTAGGCCTTTAGCTCTACAAAACTAGCAATATAACCCTGCCTTCTACTGTACCACAAATAGCGGCGGGGCAGAGTGGTCGACCTGCCACGCGAATGTCCCGAGTTCAATCCTGACTTTGGGGTTAGCTTTTTTTGTAATTTCCCATAACATATTTTTTTTTACAAACAATAATTCTACAAGTATGACAGAGACATCGATGTGAAAGGAAATTTTCGCTGAAAAAATAGTCAGGGGTCTCTCCATCGTTCTGTCGTAAGTGCTGTTCTGCTATCCTATACTTACCATGTTGATAAACCATCGTAGTAAATCCCTAACTGCAGGACAATAGGAAATGCCACATGCAAAAGAAATGGCAACTGTCTGATATGTCATATGGGGCAGCAATAAAGTGATCTTGCAGTGGGGGTAAGCCGACACATGCAACACAAAAATCTAAAAAAGTTATTTCAGAGACGGGAATTGAACACGGGACATCACCGTGGCAAGCCAATCCCTTCGCCATGTCGCCACATCGAGTAGAGTAGAAGGCAATGCTACATTAACATGTTTGTAGAGTGAGGAACGGTAGCTATACTCATTGATCGAGGATCGTCAGACGCGCTCTGGGCGCGCGCGGCCGCGCGACTGCCCGTGTGCGGTGCACCGGGCTTCAAAAAAGACGACCGCGGAAAGACGGCGTGTGCACGCCCGTGTGCGGTGACTCGCCTTCAAAAACGACGGCCGCTGAAACGGGGCCGCTGATGCTCGTCTGCGGGGGCCCTAAAACCATGTTATCTGCACAGCCCTCTGCAGCACTTCGCAGTGGTGCCATCTCGCGTGAAACACGTGAGAGTAACATTTTTAGGAATTGTATTAATCCGGACGATGAAACTCTTAATCCGCTTTGCTTTTACCACGAGAAAAATAAAAGAGGAAATTCATATCTCCGGAACGACTGGACCGATCCACATGATTCTTGGCTCATTGGATTCAGAAAAATCAACGATGAAATACAAAATTCTGAAATAAATTCTTGGGGCTCTAACTTTCGCATAAATCGAGGTGAAAGTTTGGTAACTAAGGATAACAGCTAGTGTTCGGGATAATATAGCCTCGGCTGTCGCGCGCCGGAGTGTCATATATATATGGAGAGGGAACTTCTACTTGGCACGAGACTCTACCGAGTCTCCTGATGGAGTACTAGCATACACTTCCACGCTTGATGTATGGATGCATCCGTTCGTCCAGAACATTATTTCATCGCATGTGCATAAGATTCATATGGATCTACAAATTCGTATATTATTATTTATGCATGAATAATTCTATAATTGCATACTTACAACATAGAAGTACAGACTCCAAGTAATATAAAGATGATTTCTTCTTTCATTCCTGTATTTGCTCCAAAATTTGGAGCCCTACGATGTTTATCTCATGCTCTTGGTTACGTCTGCACCTGTCAAAACTATCCGAGGGCCCCGGAGATCCTTAGATTCGCCCCTGTTGAGAATCTGGTTCTAGAGGGCGGCAGTTTATATCTCGGAGGCACTCCCGCCTTGACCCCCCGACCTGCCCCTCGCCCATCCCTAGTAACTTCTAGTCGGGTCCAGTTAAACCTCGAGACCTCTAACGCCATTGTAACGACAAAATTCAAGCATTTGTTTTATGCTTCGATCGAGTCAAACTGCTACACCATTGTTTCAACCGCTGACCATATAGGTGTGAATACTAATGTTGAATCTGGTTAATCGGTTACTGAATGCTATTCGTGAACATTATTCCAACAATTTTCATTGTGCTTATTACAAATATTAACACTTCTCGGATCATAAAAATGCGATATCAAATCCTAAAAGAAGGAAATAAATTTTACGTTAAGGGAACAAATGCAACTATCACCGAAGGGACAGAAAGAATTATTCGTCATGGTATGTATGTATTCAATTTAACGCTTTATTGTATCATTTTAATATTTCGAAAATCATTTGTTTTTATGTAATTATATTTTGTTCAACGAGACGCAGTTTGTTACATGTTACCCTTTATGTCACAAACTACTTCCCTTTGAAGAAAATGTGATCATTTACAAACAAATATCTTTCTAAATGTTAAGAGGCTACAATAAAGTATTAAAAGTATTTTATGTAGAATAAAATGCATTTAAGTTGAACGCTTTCTCTGCATTTGTGTAGGAAGTAAGCAATGCACGTTCTAGCTGTTGGGATGTTTTACGAATGTCAGATATTAATTTGTTGGTGTTTCCAACGCTAAGCTAAACTATGTAAGTGTCTTTTATAAGCACTCAAAGGGAGCAGGTGCCCAACTTGAATGCACCTTTAAACATTATCAGATTCAAAAGGAATAGTATATATATTATAGATAAAATGCGGATAAAAAGTTAGTATAGTAAAATTCTATTGCTTTTCGTTATAACTGTCAGTGAACATAAACTAATTCTGTGCAATCATGGATGATTCACCTAATCTGACAGAAACAAGAAATCAGTAAGATATTATACGTGATATGGTTGATGGTATTGACATGTGAGTTATGGTACCATGCATCTTTATTCTTAGTTCATTCTCCAATGAGTAGCGCAACCAAGTGATGCTACTCTTTACTTTTCATACCAAGTCCATCGACTTCAATAATGGATAAATAATCCACTCACGTCAATTGATTCAGTAAATGTTAAATCAAATTGTATGTTTATGCCTATAGGAAATAAAAAAATGTTACGTGTAATCGCAAAGAATTTAAATTTACATATTCCCAGAGTTGAACTCAAAATGGTAAAACATTGTAAGTAACTACTCCATCTAAATTTTTAATTACAAAACAAGAGTTATGCTAACTTCTATTAATCTCCATTTGATCAACAGCTGCCAATAAAGTGTCTAACATATGCGTATTTGACAGCATATCAGATATATGTACATCTGACAATATATTTTGCTCAACGTTAATTAATAATCTTACTACAGGTAATGAAGTCTACAAATTAAATGAAAAGTTGTTATATCATTATATTAATTCTTCTTTGACCTTGTATTTGCAGATGGGAATAAAAATGATGTCACTTTTGAGTCACGGAATTCAAACTCTATTACTGATTTTAATAGAATACACCGTGATGTAATAATGGAATTACAAAGAGACATAAATATGGAATCACAACCCAGAATGAATAATGTGGAGAACAGTGGCAATAATAATAGAACTTTTATGAAAAGCTCTGCACACGAAAATAGCATACATGACAAAACGAAGACTGGAACGTATGAAGCAAATTTGAATAAGCAAGACATGGATAAAGCTAATACAAGTGAAGAGGATAGCGCTGAAACTACTACACGCAAACAAAACTTGAATGATACTAACATAGATAAGGAAGACATGAACAAGACTGATATGAATGAACAAAAGAGAGACGAAACTAATATTGATGAAGAAAGTACAAGTAATACTAACATAGATGAGCAAAACAGAAACGAAACTGGTGTAAATGAGCAGAATGGGGACAACACTCCTATTTATGAAGAAAGTGTGAATAAAACTAATACCAAAGAACAAAGTATGCGTGATACTAACGTAGATAAGGGAGACACAAACAAGACTGATATAAATAAACAAAAGAGTGATGAAACTAATGTACATGAACAAAATATAGATGAAACTAATATTGATGAACAAAGTACAAGTAATACTAACATAGATGAGCAAAACCTAAACGAAACTGGTGTAAATGAGCAAAACCTAAATGGAACTGGTGCATATGAGCAGAATGGAGACAACACTCCTGTTTATGAAGAAAGTGTGAATAAAACTAATACCAATGATCAAAGTATGCGTGATACTAACGTAGATAAAGGAGACACGAACAAGACTGATATAAATGAACAAAAGAGTGATGAAACTAATGTACATGAACAAAATATAGATGAAACTAATATTGATGAACAAAGTACAAGTAATACTAACATAGATGAGCAAAACCTAAATGGAACTTGTGTAAATGAGCAAAGTGGAGACAACACTTCTATCAATGAACAAAGTATGCGTGATACTAACGGAGATGAACGAAACATGAACGAAACTGCTGTAAATAAAGAAAATATGGATGAATCTAATGTGCATGAACAAAATATAGATGAAAGTAGTATTGCTGAACAAAGTACAAGTAATACGAACATAGATGAACGAAACATGAACGAAACTGATGTAAATGAACAAAATATGAATGAAACTAAATTTTATGAAGAAAGTATGAGTGATCCTAGGATAGATGCGCAAAACATGAACGAAACTGATAGCGATGGACGAAATAGCGATATAATTAATGTCCGAGTACAAAATGTGTGTACTAATACTGATATTAATGAACAAAGTGCAGACGTAACTGTTACGGAAAATGAAGAACAAGATTCAAGTACTAGCGACTATGAACCAGATTTTGATATCACCAGTGATTCCAGTGACTCTTCAAATTATACTGAACAGGAGAACATTAACACTACTCATACATTGCCAAAACCCAGACGCCTGATAAATGTTGCAATTGGTAGTGCAAATGTATCAAATGAACAAAATGAAACTGTTTGTGACGACACAGCATTAACAGTAGGCGAGGCATATAGGCAAGGAAAAAAGAAAAACTATTGTATTTACTGCAAGCAAATGCAAACTAATCTCGTTAGGCATCTCAAAAGGGTACACAAAAATGAAGAGGATGTCAAAAAATTCCGTTTACTCCCAAAAGGTTAGTATTCATTGTGGGTATCTAGCAACAAACCCTCTTGATTATATTTATCGAATGCATCTGTTTAGTATTTATATAATATAACAAGTGGCTACTATGAGCTACTGACGATCCATCAACAAATTTAAAAGTAAAGGTTTATATAACAAACTTGAACTTCGATAAAATATTTGGAGATAACTTGTTATATACATTGAATTAACCCCCGATGACGATTGGAATGTTTCTTTAAATAGAATTTGTATAATGAGACTTTTAAGAGTAAAGTTCATAAATTGCTTGAACCATTATACTTTTTTTAATATTTCTTTCAATGTTCAGTGTATGCCTATACTTCTAAACTCTTAATCCGCTTTGCCTTTTCCACGAGAAAAATAAAACAGGAAATTCATATCTCCGGAACGGCTGGACCGATCCACATGATTCTTGGCTCATTGGATTCAGAAAAATCAACGATGAAATACAAAATTCTGAAATAAATTCTTGGGGCTCTAACTTTCGCATAAATCGAGGTGAAAGTTTGGTAACTAAGGATAACAGCTAGTGTTCGGGATAATATAGCCTCGGCTGTCGCGCGCCGGAGTGTCATATATATATGGAGAGGGAACTTCTACTTGGCGCGAGACTCTACCGAGTCTCCTGATTCACTCTGATTAAATCTCTATATCACTTGTTTTAAGTTTTGGTTAGTGGATAGGAGTGAAAGAAAAGAAATTGCTTGATCCGTACTTTAAATTCTTTCTTGTTTAGATGTATTGATGTACGTGTATGTATATATCTACCTATGCTCTTACATTTAATTATAACTAAACTTAATCCTCTCATTGTTTGAATTCACACGTGTTATATGAGTTGGTATCAGTGCTCTCAGTAGTGAATCTCTTTTATTTGCAATATTTCTATACACCATCTTTAATGACCAAGTCTACCAACTTACACTCTACTATTAACTATCGCACCTGCGCACCAAGCATGAACGAATCTTAACAATTTCAAACATCAATTTATCATTTTAGGCACAGATGAGCGCCGAAAAATTATAGATGTGATTAGAAAAAATGGGAATTTCATTCACAATACTAGTGCTAGTTGCAATAAGGGCGAACTGCTAGTGAGTAGAAGGCCGCGAAAAGGAAGCAAACGAACAGCACTTCATTTTACGTGTTGTGCAAAATGTAAGGGATTTTATACTAAAAATAATGTTCGTCATCATTTCCAAACATGTAGTGATAAGAAAGGATTTAGGGCCGTACAAGTTATGGGTCGAATAGTTGCAGGCAGAATTCACAAATCTGCCTCGAAAGTATTAAAAAATGACGTATTCCCGGTAATGAGGGAAGACGACGTAACAAGATGTATAAGATATGATGAACTAATAATAGCGTTTGGCAACAAATTGTGTAGAAAATACAAACTCCCGCATCAACATGATTTAATACGTTCTCGATTACGTGCGCTTGGGAGGTTTTTTAAACAAATTCGTTCTTTGAATGACAAAATTCAAAGTTTTTCGGATATATACAATCCGGAACATTACGATCATTGCGTGCAGGCAATTAATATCGAGGCTAAATACGACGAAGAAAAAGATATGTATGGAGCTCCTTCAGCCGCAACACGTCTTTCCACGTTAATAAAGCAGGTGGGAAGTGTGTACACGACGCATTGTATTAAAAACAATAGGCTAGACCTCAAAACCAACGCGGAAAACTTTCTAAAAATCGTCCAAGAGGAGTTCACGTTGGCTATACATAAAGTAGCTGAAGAAACTGCTACTGAACGACAGAGACATAAAAGGAGAGAACTGCCAACTTCGGAAGATATTTCTAAATTGAACAATTACTTAACTAACTTACGGAACAACTTGTATATAGCTCTTACTCAGAAGTATTCCTACGGAAAGTGGATTGAGCTTGCAGAAGTGACATTAACGCTGTTGCAACTGTTCAATAGACGCCGAGCTGGCGAAATAGAACGTATTACGGTGATTATCGACTTTAACTCCTTCTGCTAAGAAAGGAAGGACGGTGTTACTTTTGCTTTAAATTGGTTCACAATGTGATATTTTACGATAATTACGTGGCGGAAACCATTTATATACGGTATTTGTGTGATAAAAATGTATTTGAAGTTAATCGTATTAACCTCTATCCGGATGTTAATATGCGGTAATAGAAAGGAAAGAAATGAAAATTTTTGCTTTAAATAGGAATTTCACGATAACTAGGTGGCGATTTCACGATAACTAGGTGGCGGAAAGCATTAATATACGGTAAAATAATAACAGTAACTTCTATTAACCTCAAGGTAGATGACATTGTACGGTGATAGTGAATTAATTATGCGCATACAGTTTTCCTGCTGCCATAAAAAATTGGTGGATGCGGTCTCGGTGGTCTGGGTATGCTCTCTTAAACATAAATTCTGCCAAGTATCCAACGTAATGGTCTTTTTTTCGTCCGTATCTATGAAGAAATATATCAATTTAGCAAAACTAATTGGGTTAAACCAAGTCACATGAAACCTATACCTTGGTACTTTCGACCTAACTTCTTTCCATGTTCTTTCTATGTTCTGAGTATGAGCGCCAGTGTCAGGATCCACAAAGTTTAGAGAGTGATTTACAGTGAGGTGTTGAAAACCCTCATTTTTCAAGCAGTCATATGCCTTCCAACAGTCGCTTATTACTGTTGTGCCAGGTGCAATCTTTTTTTTTATTACTTCAAGCAATGTCTCCTTGTTTCTATTTTCGACTGGCACCACGAACACTTTTTGCGGATTACTCCTTAATATTCCACCAAACACCCACTGCCCCTCTAATAATCTTCCCTTATTATATTTCCTCTTCCCAATTTTCGCTTCATCAATTTCTACTATTTCGCCTTCACCACCAAGCTGACATTCTTCCTTATTCATTGTCCAGTCAATTAAAACCTCCCTACAAAACGACGACCAGTCCACAACTGTGTCGCTGCTTATATTTAGCTCTCTTTCAATATATATTTGCCTTGGCGGATCACGGCTCAGCCAAATCATTACGAACATGCATATTTCTTTGCTGCTGAGGTGACTGCCGTCAAAGAATGTATTCTTGTATACAGATACATAAAAATCATGCTTTTTTTCTTCTTATTTATTATTGTTGCTTTTTGACAGCGGTATGCATTTTTATTCTTATCTAATGTACACTCCTGCGCACAAATGTCACATAACTTTCTCGTTGGTAACACATTATGTGCTACCAAGAAATCATTTAAGGTATTCTGATCACTGCACATTATTGTGAATTCGATGTTTGTGAATTTGCAGATTTGGCAAGGCATTTTTAATGTTAGATTACTATTTTATGCTTCTGCTTTGGACAATGGTACTTGGAAATAACCTACTGATGAAACAAATGCTATCTGTTCCTGTAGCTTTCCGGCACAGCGATAGGCATTTGTTTACTCAGTGGGTGTTTGTAGGAATATTAAGGAGTATTCCGCAAGAAGTGTTTGTGGTGCAAGTAAAAAACAGAAACAAGGAGACGTTGCTTGATGTCATCTAAAAATTATTGCACCTAGCACACAAGTCATAAGCGACTGCTGGAAGGCGTATGATTGCTTGAAATGATGAGGGTTTTCGACACCTCACTGTCAATCACTCCGTAAATTTTGTTATCCTGACACTGGCGCTCATACTCAGAACATAGAGAGAACATGATATGAAGTTATGTCGAAAGTACCTAGGTATAAGTTTCATGTGTTTTATGTAGTTCTTCATAAATAGGGACGAAAGAAAGACCATTACGTTGGGTAGTTGGTTGATTTTATGTTTTAAATAGCATACCCAGATCACTGACACCACATCCCCATTTTCCCACAAATACCCCATATCATACCCACACGGCTTCACCTAATCCCCAGTTAAAACACAGATTTTTAACTGTTTTGGTAGGGTTTATGCGAGACCGTGTTCAAGACCGTGTTCGAGATCGTGTGGTGAGTTTGGAGTCTTTTGGGGGGGGGGGGGGGGTATATGTCTAGGAGTGCAATGACGTCCGGAAAGAAGAGGTTAACCGCTCTAACTTCAAACACAAGTATTTTATATAAATCTAACTTTTTATCGGTTTCCGCCACTTTATTAACACTTAAGAACACACAAAGAACGTATTTAAACCAATAACGGCGCCCCCCCCCCCCCCTTTCCCCGTAGAAGGAGCGAAAGTCGATAATTACCCGTATTACCATTGAGGATTTTAATTGCCATCAAGGCATTAATGAAAATCAATGCGCAGAAATCTATAAGTCACTTTCTGAAGAGGGACAAAGAGTGGGTTGCGCCTGATACTGCTGCTATACACGTTTACATGTGCTTTCATTTTTCCTTGCTTTTGTACTAACTGTTATCCCTCGTTTCTTATGCTAAGCCTATTGTTACTATATACTTGATCCGTAACTAAATACTACCAGTATGTGTTTTGTTACCTAATCGAATGTAATTACTCCGATGAATGTTTTATACAGAGTGAAATTATACATGTATCAGCTGTTGAAGGTGGCGAATATCCAGGTTGAAGCGAGAAGATTTTTGACACAAGTGGAAAATGAGCAGAATAAGTTTCTGGGAAGCACTTGGCCAGTCGAACTTATTCTAATCATTTTTAACCTGTCATATATCTAACGAACGAAAATTCAAAATGAAAAAACCGGGGGACGAATCTTTCCACCTGAACCTAGTAGATTCATCACCTTGAACAGCCTTGTATCGTTTCAACTTTTAGTATTTAAAATATAGTATCAAAAAGCTTAATTTCTCGCAATACTAATAACAACTATAAAAAACAGCAGCAGCAAATGCAGTTCAATTATGAATATTTATATCGAAATGTAATACCTATTAATGTTCGGTTACGTATTATAGGTTGCCCGCAAATATCGTCGTTTCGAGATACGCGGTAAACTGGGGCGAACTGTTCCAGTGCTACTTTCTGCCGACTTATTGGCTGCGATCAACATGATCCTGAAGGACAGAAACAAAGCTAAGGTTCCTACTGAAAACCCATATGTTTTTGGGATTCCCGGTTACGACAAGAAGCGATTCAAATATTTAAGAGCTTGTCAGCTTATGCGAAAATTCGCTACAAATTCTGGGGCGTCTGTTCCTTTAACTTTGCGCGAAACGAAACTTAGAAAACACATAGCTACCAAGTGTATAACACTTGACTTGTCTGATAATCAAGTCGCTGACTTAGCTAATTTCATGGGTCACGACATAGCTATACACAAAAATCATTACCGACAGCCAGTTCCAGAGTTAGAGATAGTAAGAATCTCAAAGTATTTAGAAATTGCTACGGGGGGAAAATCCGTGGAGAACGGATATTCATCGGACTCTAGTGATGAGGAAATACCAACCGAATGTATTGTTGCTTTGGCATCTGAGAATGCTGAACCTGAAGCTTCTACATCTACAGCAAATATTGATGTTGAAGACAATTCAGACGATGATACTTATACCGCATCAAAAAATAAGAAACGACCACACAATGTCAATGATGGACGGAAAAGGAGAAGCAGTAAGTATTTCATGCTTTTTGTATTTTTTTCCAAGACAGAAGTTCAATAGAAAGTCTAAAACTAAGGATAACAGCTAGAGTTCGGGATAATATAGCCTCGGCTGTCGCGCGCCAGAGTGTCATCAGGAGACTCGGTAGAGTCTCGCGCCAAGTAGAAGTTCCCTCTCCATATATATATGACACTCCGGCGCGCGACAGCTGAGGCTATATTATCCCGAACACTAGCTGTTATCCTTAGTTACCAAACTTTCACCTCGATTTATGCGAAAGTTAGAGCTCCAAGAATTTATTTCAGAATTTTGTATTTCATCGTTGATTTTTCTGAATCCAATGAGCCAAGAATCATGTGGATCGGTCCAGTCGTTCCGGAGATATGAATTTCCTCTTTTATTTTTCTCGTGGTAAAGGCAAAGCGGATTAAGAGTTTCATCGTCCGGATTAATACAATTCCTAAAAATGTTACTCTCACGTGTTTCACGCGAGATGGCACCACTGCGAAGTGCTGCAGAGCGCTGTGCAGATAACATGGTTTCATACCGACACATTGGTTATGCCATGACTGGTGATGTGTCAAAACAATGATGACGGTTATATGAATGTGGTACAGTCCGATTGTATTTTTCTTCAAAATATGAACAACCAAAAAGGCGTGAAATCCCCCAAAATACATTAAAATGTAAATAAAAGCGCCAAGTAGTTTAATGATCCAAAAATGGAATAGATATCACACAAGAAAGCCAAGTTTTCAATCAAAGATACCACACGTTAATTAATTAATTAACTTGCATCTCAAGCTTTAAAACTTGGCATGTGCAAATTTGTGTCAAGGTAGTCATATGCTAGTAATATTTTTTGATTGGTAATTAAGTATGCACATTCCAAGTTTTAAAGTTAGAGATGCAGGTTAATTAATTAATTAACGTGTGGTATCTTTGATTGAAAACTTGGCTTTCTTGTGTGATATCTATTCCATTTTTGGATCATTAAACTACTTGGCGCTTTTATTTACATTTTAATGCATTTTTATATATATCGAGAGGGAACTTCTACTTGGCGCGAGACTCTACCGAGTCTCCTGATTGCACATGGTAATACGATTGGAAATTTTCTGACAAATGAGATACATTTTACTTCTGCATAATTAAATTGTTTTGTTCAAAATCTGAATTTCTAACATCAATGAATATATTATAGTGTCCAAGTGTTCCAAATTGGGAAATAATTTAAAAAATACTATCTTAAAATTGAGGCTGATACTGCAAAGCATCTCTATCATACTGATTTTTAGTCTTTTATAAACTATATCGACATCTATAATTAAGTATTTTGACAAAATGTTAATAGTTGCATGACATAGTCAAAAGTTTTTTTATATGGAAACGTAAAAATTGATTAAATTTGCAGCATCACTATATGGACGCACGAAACGAGTACGCTGGAGCACCGACGAACGCAATACTATTATAAATACCTTCAAAGCAGACATGAAAAATGGTAGATTGCCGAAAACTTCAGACATTGAAAAGCTTCAAAGTAAATCAACTGTTTTAAATCGCCGAACAACGCCCCAGATTAAGGCTTGGATTCATAATTGTATAAGCGGCAAAACAAAGATATGTTTTTAATGTCTATCTAATATTATCTGCAACAAACGAAAGTTCCTATTGCAATCTTTCATCTAAAATAAGCATACGTATTTTTTGCATACACATAAGATTTTAAAAAGTTATAAAAATAATATGTGATTTTTGTTGAAGAGTTTAGCATGATAATTTTGTTACTTGATTAATACGTAATATCCTTGAAATCATGAAATAATACATGTATTTTTTTTGTATGAATTAAAATTTGTTACCTAGCTATGAAAAAATGTTGAAATTTGGTCTATATTTTTGCGCTCCAGGTTTATGTACCACCTTAATAGAATAAGCATCAGGTTGAACTCGTAATAATACTAATAATATTAGTAAGAAGCGTTTTGTATACAAATTCGAATCAAAAAGAATTATTCTTTATTCACATACAGATTGATAAAGATTCGTCTTTTAACATAATTGCAAATCTTATTTATTAGCGTTAGTTTATTTCAGAAGAATCTCTATAAAGTACCGTGCACCGCTAAAAACAAACTATAGCATCAAAAATATAAGATTTGCTTACAACTTATGTGTAATAAATAGAACTTATAATATTTACTACAGCTTTCTATGAATATAATTATAGAAACATTGTTTCTAACTGTTTCAAACTGTTCTCTACACCGTGTAAAACAGAAACAAAAATCGATATATAAATAAAAAATGGAATAAGTAGAATACTACTTAAAATCCTCCTCCGCAATGTGATGAGAGTGCTGTGAGTGAGGCAAATTATATATGCAGAATTTCAAAGAAATTCCATGGTCCTAATGATACTTTGTTACAAGTAAGAGTACTTGAAAGCTAAAAAGTTCTACAGTAAAGTACTAAGTAAAAAGTACTAAAAAGCAGCTGCATCACGTTGCGGGTAAAAATGTCTGCAGCAAGCAGTCTGCTTCTAATAAATTCCGCTGACACCATGCACTTACTGTAAACTGCATGCATGTATGTACAATGTTGCTCGCTGATAGCTTTTCCCTGATAGCTCGCTTTTCTTGTATTGCATAGGAACAACCTTCCAATCAGTATTCTTTTGAATGAGTGAAATGTATAAATATCATCATTATTTTTTATTATAACCGATTGCATATATAAGTACTGATCCGCAGAAAGTGAAAAACCTGAAAACAGGGTGACAAATTAATAAATTAGTAAAAATAGAAATGAAAGTAAGATCATCATTGTTGACTATCGTATATGATATTTACGACTCAATATACATATATTTGAAAAATCCTTTATCCATGATGCCAAGCCTGAAACAGAAACAGAAAACACAAGAATAATCAATTGGTACAGATTAAGAGTAGTATTTTGTTATACAATAGAAATTAGCTTGAGTTAATATTCACTGGGAAATATTGAAGGTACATACAAACATATGTATTTCCAAGTTTATCTACGGTAAGACAATAATACAAATCATAAACAAAAATCTAATACTACTTTGAAACATATCTGACAAGGAGCACATATATGATACCTTATTTCTTCAAGATCGGTGTTAAACATCTGCATTTACCAGATCTAGATCCCGCATTATGATTGGAGCTGAAACTGAAACAGCAACGAACGATTAATTAGTAAATAGAGATTAGACCCATGTACTCAAGAGACTAAAATCGGTTCAATATTCCCTGACATAATTATTGTTAAAACATGTGAATGTCAAACATTGATATTTATTATTAAAGAAAAAACCCATCAGATTTGAATCAAACAAGCTTTAATCTTAATCATTTTTCGTGCTTAACAACTGTGTTAAGTTTTATTATCGTACGTGCTGTAGTTTAGGAGCTACATTTGGTGTGGCGGAAAACTTTCGTTGCACTCAGTCGGTAAGCACTCCACGTTCTGCTTACCAAGTGCTGCTAGGCTCCGTCAACTGTTAGCGCCTCAACCCAGGTATAGACACAGACCAGATACGGAATAGACCGGGCAAGCTGGGCATTGAAACGGCCCAGTCCGTGGGGTCGAGAGGACCCCATACCATTTCCGGGTCACTCTCTCTGTTACCGACAATCCCCGTCTTAGTACGAAGACAGTATAGAATTCGAAAATCTACACTATGTTCGTACTTCCTATTGACCATCCAGAAGCCGATTGGTGATTGGTCAGGACTCACGATGCGCTTATTCAGAATAGCAACGTGGACGGCAGGCCCTACGCAATGTTATTTTATCGCGCACCACCGTCAATAATTTCTTAGTATTACACTAAGTTACTTAATATGGTTACAATTAGTTAACAGCGAAGCAATTGTTTACAAAATTGCTCCGAGCCAAAATATTTCGTGAAACTGTTGCAGGTAGATGAAAAGTTTAAACTGCAGAAAATTATCGTATAGGGAATAAATCTGCGTAGGCCGCTTTTTGCAGTAGTTGTTAGTGTTGCGCTATACTTATTTATTCGTGATCCATTTATCATAATTTTTCCACGATTGCGAATGACTGGACGTCAACGCCGCATTAATCATTCCTTATTAATTGTCCCTGAGCCCCAACCCGGCAGATAAATGTCTTTAAGAAATGACCCCCTATACTCAAGGTATCGCAGTAGTGCGGTGGTAAGGCGCATGGCCTACCACGTGGATTTTCCCAGTTCGGTTCCCCGGCGAAGAGGAAAAACTTTTTTGGCTTTCGCGCCTTTTCCGTTTTCGTGCATAGAATGGCGCGGGCAGGATTAGAAATATTGTGGACAAAAAGAACTCGTTTAAGGAGTCGCATTGTTCTATAACGAACTGTAGCTTATCTTTTCTGCTTGCTGCAGCGATAGCCGCGAGGGCGATGAGGGAATAGGCAATTCGGAGTCCGAGACCATAGTGTGACGCGCGTAAAGGGTGCAATAAACCGTAGACCTGCGGTATACCAGCTAGCCCTCAACATACCTGCGGGTTGTTTCAGGCGGCACAATTCGCAGAATCTATTTCCGCCGGCAGCACCAAGTCTCTGGGACTGCGCAAACGACAGGGATTTTCCCCATTCAAACTGATCCTACAATGCTGCAAAGAAGCACTGTGCCTTAGACACCGATATGCATTCCTTATACGTTTCGATAATTATAAACGTATTTTATTACAAGACGTGTGTTTGCCAGAGCAGAGTACATATCATGCAATGGTCCTTTTGAGCAGTACGAAATGAAAGGAGCGGGGAAAACCTTTCCGTTCGAGCGCTCGGAGTGTCTGAGTGTGGTGACTGGCGGAGAATGATTCTGCGAATTGGATATATCGAAAGCTTGTCAGCGGGCCCTAGGATTATGTTTCATTATATCCTTGCTGGTAGTACCTTATTCTGTGAGACAAAAAGTATTGTGCATACTGCTCGGTTACGGCGGTTCCGCGTCACCGAGTTCAGAGTTGGGCTGCCTAATCCATTACCTGCCTGTTTGACTTATCCCTTTTTCGGGAAAAGACCAGGCATGTCATAAAACAATATAACCCGCTAGATCAGTGTTGCTCGAAAATTGCGTCACGCAGGTCGCAGTCGCTACCACCCGATCCGCTCGTCTTTGCTATTTCTTCGCGCGTGATGCACAATACATCTCTCATCTCCCTCTCATCTCGCTCTCTCATCTCGCTCTCATGATTGAAATCAAAATTAATTTATACAAGAGCAAATTGATGGAATGCTATTCTGCAGTTTAACTTCGAACCGTCTGCGCTAATTTTTCGAAGGTATTCTATCTTCAATCCAGTCTCTCTCACGAGTAGATTCCCAGCGCTAATTATTGTCCATTAGGAAGGTATACCAAAATATTTGAACTTCTATTCTTTTTATATGGTGTCTATTGCTCTGTGTCCATTTCGACCATTTCAAGTCCTCCTTTCATGCCTTCACGCGGCCCGCCCCGTTAACATTACTTAAAGTAGTGGAACTGAATGAAGGAGAGGAGAACTGATGGGTCCAATTTATGCTAAGCCGTCAAGCTCCATACACGCGATTTGTCTAAGTCAAAAGAGGATAAATATACTTAAATTTTGAATTCCGAAACTTTTGAGAGTTGCAAGACAAGTGTACAGTATGTCTAGAGAACATTTCAGAGTATCTTTACACGAAAATTCAGAGTAATAAATATTGTAGTTGAAGAATTCAGTCTGAATTAATTATTGTTTAAACAACTTTTGCATTGTTAGCTATCGCTGTGAAATTTTGCAGTTGGAGATAATTGCAGTTGAAGAATTCAGTCTGAATTAATTATTGTTCAAACAACTTTTGCATTGTTAATTAACTATCACTGTCAAATCTTGCAGTTGGAGATAATTGCAGTTCAAGAATTCAATCTGCATTGTTTATAGTTTAAACAACTTTTGCATTGTTAACGTATTTCTTTTATGAAAATTAGATACTTTATGAACTTTATGCCGTTTTCAGTTTATTGCAATGTCTTCTAGTTGTGGCGCTGGAGTTTTTGAAAGAACGACCGATTTAGAGAAATTCTGTTTATGACTTAGCATGGACTGGCCCGTAGAGAATTCAACCGGCACCAGTCATAGAAGTGTTTACGCCGCCTTCCTCGACTTCGAAGCGGAACATCCATTGAACGATTTGACAACACTGGTCTAAGCAAAACGATTTGGCAACCATGCCCGGCCACTACGTTTCTCTCTCTTTCTTCCTTCTCTCTCATCGCTTCGGGTACTGACTTTCACCGCTCTGTAGACGTAGAGTGCGCCACAAAAACCCCCAATTTTGGCCGAAATGCTACACCAGCGCCGTGGGCCACTCGATCCCATATATTGCCCGGTCTATTCCGTACCTGGTCTGTGGTATAGAATATGTTAGCGCTCGATAGTCGGTAAAAATCAAGATTTGAGAATACAATTTCTTTTTGTTTTCGTTGAAATATATACCTAATCGAATTTGTGCCCATTACTCTTCTAATCAGGAGACTCGGTAGAGTCTCGCGCCAAGTAGAAGTTCCCTCTCCATATATATATGACACTCCGGCGCGCGACAGCCGAGGCTATATTATCCCGAACACTAGCTGTTATCCTTAGTTACCAAACTTTCACCTCGATTTATGCGAAAGTTAGAGCCCCAAGAATTTATTTCAGAATTTTGTATTTCATCGTTGATTTTTCTGAATCCAATGAGCCAAGAATCATGTGGATCGGTCCAGCCGTTCCGGAGATATGAATTTCCTGTTTTATTTTTCTCGTGGAAAAGGCAAAGCGGATTAAGAGTTTCATCGTCCGGTTTTATACAATTCCTAAAAATGTTACTCTCACGTGTTTCACGCGAGCGGGCGCCACCGCGAAGTGCTACAGAGTGCTGCGCAGGTAACATGGTTTTATACCATAGCAGACTATTATGTTTTACACCATGGCTGGTTATGTGTCATACGCGATGGCTGGTTAGGTGTGAATGCTATGTGATAAATCATTAATAAAACACTGTACTGTACGTTATTTATTAATAAAACACTGTACTGTACTTGCCCCTCGCTCTGTGATCTTGTGATTATTGCGAATTATGATTATGAAAAGTCCTAAAAGTGAGAAGTCCGTGACTCACAAATCGCTGCATTTGGTTGTCAAGTGTGCAGCACTTGCTTATAGAAAACTTGAGCATTAATTAACGATTGTGGACTCCTTGAGTTACGCACGTAACAGTCTAGATAGTCTAAAATTCATTAAAGTGTGTATGAAGATAAGCTATTCTCACAGACGCACTCTTAACCTTGCTGTACCTTGATGATGACTGCTAAGTGCATAGCTCAGGGAGCGCAGAATTCAAAGTGTTGCGATTTGATGAACAGGTGCTAATATCCTCAAATGGTGCATGCTGTACTGTACTTGCCCCTGTCTCTGTGATCTTGTGATTATTGCGAATTATGATTATGAAAAGTCCTAAGAGTGAGAAGTCTGTGGCTCACAAATCGCTGTATTTGGTTGTCAAGTGTGTAGTACTTGCTTATAGGAAACTTCAGCATTAATTAACGATTGTGGACTCCTTGAGTTACACACTTAACAGTCTAGATACTCTAAAATTAAAGTGTGTATGAAGATAAGCTATTCTCACATACGCACTCTTAATCTTGGTGTACCTTGATGATGACTACTAAGTGCATAGCTCGGGGAGCGCAGAATTCAAAGTGTTGCGATTTGATGAACAGATACTAATAACCTCAAACGGTGCATGATTGTTTTAGCTCCTTAGCTGAAGCGTTCCATGAGCTGCGATCTTGACAGTCAAGGTACATTCAAAAATTAGATAAATTAGTCTGCATATGATTTATAATTAATCATGCGACACACTCATACGCAGTCTAATTCATCTAATTCATTTAAGTGCATCGTGACTGTCAGGTTCGCAGTTCAAGGAATGCTTGAGCTAAAGAGCTGAAATGACATAAGCAAGCAGTGATTACCAATCATATGTCATTGGGGCCAATCATATGATATGGCTATTGGTAATCGATACTTGCTTATAGTTTTGTTACTACTAGCCATTGTCAGTAGTTGCTTATAGAAAACTGCAGCATTAAAGATTGTGCACTCCTTGAATTACACATTTGACAGTCAGGATTTTAGACTGTCAAGTACGCAACTCAAGGTACGCACAACCTTTAGTTGCTTACTTACATCACTTTAGCTGATTTAGCTGAAGCGTTCCTTTAGCTGCGAACTTGACAGTAAAGATACACCAAAATAAATTACATAAATTAGGCTGCGTTTTGAGTGTATCGCTTTAGAATCTTTACAATTAATCATGCGACATACTCATACACAGTCTTATTCATCTAATTCATTTACGTGCATCATGATTGTCAAGTTCACAGTTCAAGGAATGCTTAAGCTAAAGGGCTAAAATGACAGAAGCAAGCAATGATTACCAATCATGTGTCATTTGGGGATATGGCTATGTTACATACTGTAATAAATAGAGAATATATTCTTGAATGAACGACCAAAAATGCATGATATCAGCCCCCCCCCCCCCCCCCCCAACACCCCCCCCCCCGACATTAAAATGTTAAAAAATGCGCCAAGTAGTTTTGTCTACCTCTCTACAGTTTAATCCCACAGCAAAATTTACCAAAAATATAAACGGATATCATTCAAAAGCCAAGCCAAACATCAAAATTAACAAAAAAATTAATCAAATTCCAAAACAATCAAAATTAAATAAAATAAAATAAAGTCTACAAAAACTTGGCAAACTGGCCATGCGAATGACGATAGAGGGGTGTTTTGTCTCGGTCTTAATTACATCACGTTTCCACGCAGCCAGTTTGCCATTTTTGTAGACTTTATTTTATTTTATTTAATTTTGATTGTTTTGGAATTTGATTAATTTTTTTGTTAATTTTGATGTTTGGCTTGGCTTTTGAATGATATCCGTTTATATTTTTGGTAAATTTTGCTGTGGGATTAAACTGTAGAGAGGTAGACAAAACTACTTGGCGCATTTTTTAACATTTTAATGTCGGGGGGGGGGGGTGTTGGGGGGGGGGGGGGGGGTATATTTATTTGCACACCGTTTATTCCATTTCTCGTAATATTTTTTGAGGCGGCTTTACTTCAAAATATACTGTTGGATATCATCGCTTGAACTGTTGGATATCATCACATGAAATCTTTTTCAAATTTTTAAATCTCTCTGAGTTACTCTCATTCCGCACTGTAATAAAACAAACATAAAAGATATAATCTTGAACTACGTTGTCCAAAAACGAAATGGATATCATACAAGGAAGCCAAGTTTTCAATCAAAGATACGTATCTTTGATGATTTCGTTTTTGGACAACGTAGCTCTAGAAGTCATCTTTTATGTGGGTCTTATTAGAGTACGGAATCAGAGTAACGCAGTGGGGTTTAAATGTTTCAAGAAGATTTCGTATTTCAAGTGTTACAAGCACTCTTACATTAATGGATAATTTCCGCTACTACAACGATAGACTGGCAGATTCGACCTCCGTGGCTACATTATTGTACAGAGTGTTCCAAAAGTCCTGACTCTCTATGTATGTAGCAGCGGAAATTGTCCATTAACGTACGAGTGCTTGTAACACTTGAAATACGAAATCTCTTGAAACATTTAAACCCCACTGCGTTACTCTCATTCTGTACTCTAATAAGATCCACATAAAAGATAACTTCTAGAACTACGTTGTCCAAAAACGAAATATAGATATGATACAAGAAAGCCAAGTTTTCAATCAAAGATATCACACATTAATTAATTAACTCACTTGCATCACTAATTTTAAAGCTTGGCGTTTGAGTTTTTCATTCGAGATAGTTATACTGGTGATGTTTTTACTTGACAATGAAATATGTACACGCCAAGCTTTATATTTTTTTCTAAAATATTTCTAAAATGCTTTGCTGTTGAGACATTTCACCGAGCCGGGAATTTTGGAATACTGTGTATAATAATATAGCCGCGGAGGTCGAAACTGCCATTCTACCGTTGTAGTAGCGAAAATTGTCCATTAATATACAAGTGCTTGTAACATTTGCAATATGAAATCTTCTTCAAACATTTAAACCCCACTGCGTTACTCTCATTCCGTACTCTAATAAGACCCACATAAAAGATATCATCTTGAACTATACGTTGCCCAAAAACGAAATATAGATATGATACAACGAAAGCCAAGTTTCCAATCAAAGATATCACACATTAATTAATTAACTCACTTGCATCACTAATTTTAAAGCTTGGCGTTTGAGTTTTTTATTCGATATAGTTATACTGGTGATGTTTTTACTTGACAATGAAATATGTACACGCCAAGCTTTATATTTCTTTTAAAATACTTCTAAAATGCTTTGCTGTTGAGACATTTCACCGAGCCGGGAATTTTGGAATACTGTGTATAATAATATAGCCGCGGAGGTCGAAACTGCAATTCTACCGTTGTAGTAGCGAAAATTGTCCATTAATATACAAGTGCTTGTAACATTTGCAATATGAAATCTTCTTCAAACATTTAAACCCCACTGCGTTACTCTCATTCCGTACTCTAATAAGAGCCACATAAAAGATATCATCTTGAACTATACGTTGTCCAAAAACGAAATATAGATACCAAAAAGGCGTGAAATCCCCCAAAATACATTAAAATGTAAAGAAAAGCGCCAAGTAGTTTAATGATCCAAAAATGGAATAGATATCACACAAGAAAGCCAAGTTTTCAATCAAAGATACCACACGTTAATTAATCAATTAACTTGCATCTCTAACTTTAAAACGTGGCATGTGCATACTTAATTACCAATCAAAAAATATTACTAGCATATGAATACCTTGACACAAATTTGCACATGCCAAGTTTTAAAGCTTGAGATGCAAGTTAATTAATTAATTAACGTGTGGTATCTTTGATTGAAAACTTGGCTTTCTTGTGTGATATCTATTCCATTTTTGGATCATTAAACTACTTGGCGCTTTTCTTTACATTTTAATGTATTTTGGGGGATTTCACGCCTTTTTGGTTGTTCATATTTTGAAGAAAAATACAATCGGACTGTACCACATTCATATAACCGTCATCATTGTTTTGACACATTACCAGTCATGGCATAACCAATGTGTCGGTATAAAACTATGTTATCCGCACAGCGCTCTGCAGCACTTCGCAGTGGTGGCCGCTCGCGTGAAACACGTGAGAGTAACATTTTTAGGAATTGTATTAATCCGGATGATGAAACTCTTAATCCGCTTTGCCTTTATCACGAGAAAAATAAAAGAGGAAATTCATATCTCCGGAACGACTGGACCGATCCACATGATTCTTGGCTCATTGGATTCAGAAAAATCAACGATGAAATACAACATTCTGAAATAAATTCTTGGGGCTCTAACTTTCGCATTAATCGAGGTGAATGTTTGGTAACTAAGGATAACAGCTAGAGTTCGGGATAATATAGCCTCGGCTGTCGCGTGCCGGAGTGTCATATATATATGGAGAGGGAACTTCTACTTGGCGCGAGACTCTACCGAGTCTCCTGATTGACCGAAGGGAAACACTGTTCCCTCGATCTTGGTGAATCTAATTGTATATGTAAATCTTAATGCAAAGACACCTGTTTGTATTCAAAGGGAGGGGCATGATGGTTTAGAGATTCTTTACCGTCGTCGCGTATGTGCATCTATGCGCTTTGTACGTGCACACATTCTCGGATTTCATATTCTTTGTTGAAGAAGACTTTAACATTAGTGAGCAATTAATGTATATTTTACACGAATTGTTATTTTTTATATTGTACATATATTATATTATATTATATAAATTATATAAATGCGCTTAGTGTATTTATGGAAACAGAGTGCAAACATGCCTCCTATACTATATCCACATTCTAACTTGACTCACCTTCTACGATTTCACATTAATCATAGATGGACTCTGTACACTAATTTGTACTTGGCCCAGGTCTTTGCATTTTCAATGCTTTTTATGGGGATTTCAGTTCCTTCGTATAAACATAATTGTATGTAACCATATACATACATACATGATTCGTTAACTTATATTTACGTGTAAGAGAGTACATGTATGTACCCTCTCTCTCTTTTTCACAAAGTGCAATATATAAGTGTACACATCACGTTAATAAATCAGTAACAAATCAGAAAAATTGCACCCATCAATCAAATTAATAGGCGAATATGCAGCAAACACTGTCTCCCATTTGAACCGAATGTTCCTTGTCGAATTCATGAAGAATAATATGTATTCCTAAAAGTAAATATCATATCGACTGGAAAGGGGTATACAAACATCGTACTAAGCTTCTACGGATTGTGCCTTTTCAATCGAGATCTGCGGAATATGTAACGGTGAAATCATTATGATCAGTACGCGCTATGGATTTGTCGTGTGAAGACGTAAGTACCTTTTCCATTTTGCCGAAATATGTGACAGAATATCTGGCCGCGTAATTTTCCACATAATGTTTTCTACTGCGCTCACTTTCGGCTTCTTTCTCGTACCTCTCGCGACGTTTACTGCGCTCAATTTCTATGTTTGCCGCATAATCCTCCTGTTTTCTACTGCGCTCACTTTCGGCTTCTTTCTCGTACCTCTCGCGACGTTTACTGCGCTCAATTTCTATGTTTGCCGCATAATCCTCCTGATTTCTACTGCGCTCACTTTCGGCTTCTTTCTCGTACCTCTCGCGACGTTTACTGCGCTCAATTTCTATGTTTGCCGTATAATCCTACTGTTTTCTAATGCGCTCACTTTCGGCTTCTTTCTCGTACCTCTCGCGACGTTTACTGCGCTCAATTTCTATGTTTGCCGTATAACTATCGCGCTTTCTAGTACACTCTTTTCGGCGAGTTGCAATCAACGTTTCAAAACTCAACGTTTCAAATAACGGCGAGAATCAAATTACGCGGCCAGATATTGTCTACCAATTTATTGGTAGTTATTGGTAGTTAATACAATTGGCATTTATGTAGATGTACGACGATGTAGAATAACATATTTAAATAACTATCGCATTGGTTTCTGCAGTGTCGAAGGCTATTCGAAGAGCCGGAAACCCCGGAGCCTCGTGCTTCAAACAGGGAAGACCGACCAAATGGTGTGTATAATGTGAAGGTGTATAGTGTCCTCAGTACCTATATTATGTGTTTTATATTTTAAAGAAAGCATTTGTATGTTTAAATAACAGATGAAATAGCGGGTATGGACAGCGGGACGCTTAACCAAGGGCAAAACGGACCAGCTGCGGAACACAGACCACCGAATGCTGCGCCGCCACCACGGGCCTCAAGTACGTAGCAGTTCGGTTGCAGTTGCCATATTATGTGTGTAATGTAACAATTCATTAATAAGACTGAACCTTGTATTGTTTCAGGAGGCAGAGGTGGTGGGTGGTCAAGGGCCAGATGGGCAGCCCGACGACGCCAAAACCAAAACGAAGACGAGCAACGGCGAAGGGGAGAAGTCGGGCGAAATAACCGCGGAGGACGGGGATACCATTGCAACAACCACTGGCGGGGCCGTGCCGGAACGGTGTGTACCGTGGGCACCGTGGGCACCGTGGCCACGGTATCTTTCGGGGGCAAAGGGGCGGTGGCGGCCACCATCGCCATGTCGGTGCACAAGGCCTTCAAAGTGACACCAGGAGAAGGGCCAATATCACGGCGTGCATAGAAGCAACAATTAGGAGCACGCTAGAAGCGACATTCCGCGAATATCGGCGGGAGTAAAATAAAATAAAATAAAATAAGTAATAAAATAAAACACATTATATATGTATATATGTACAAACAATAAATAAATATTGCTCACAGGATGAGATCCAGCATTAGACTGACAGTCGTGTAACATGTTAGATAGTGGAACGACGGGTAGTTAAGGACAATGTTCAGGGCTTCGGACCAGGGATGACAGGTGTTTGATACAACTGGGCGCCAAGGCCGTAACACTACCCCCCTTCATGAAAAAAGACGTTCGTCCGCGAACGTAGATGGTCTTCCTTCAATATGTCTGGTGGATCAGGAATTAGATGGAAGTAGCGGTCTAATCCAGCCAGATATCGTCTCAGCATTTGCTCGAGGCCCAGGGAAAACCGCTTCAAAAACCGTGGACGAGACGAAAACAGGTCAGGGAGAAGATAGGTTGTTGTCCAAGATGTACACATTTGTAAAAGGCTTCAGGTCTGGATCGTAGCACGAAGTTCCACGGACAGGAAGTAATAGGTGATGGAAGGAAAAATATTCTGGGTAGGCATCTCGAACGGGGTCTCCAATTACCTCGAAATATAAAGAATTAAAGGCGAGTAAAAAGTTACAGGATAATTTCAAAAGAAAGAGAGATTTCTTTAGAGTAAATTTCGTTACATTCAATCAAAACTTTCATAAATTTGGTTACACCGAAGAGACATAACCCGGCCACGCCTAGGCTGTTCTCTTCTTTCTCCATTTTGACCGCTCATCCCCATGGCTAACTTCTCAGAGTTAGACAGCAATGGGTTGACGGATGGAGCAGTAGACCAAAACTCCTACGTATCCCACTCCCACCACGTTCTCACACCACGGAGATAACATAGGAGTACACACATACAAAGAACTTTCATTCAACAAGCATTCACATAGAAGAAAGATGACGAGTGAAATATTTCGCTAAACATTAATTCTATTCACACTTTGAGTCTCCCCTTTAATTCCTCAAACGTTCTTAGAAAAGACCGCGACCAAACGAACGTAGATTTTGCTGGACGAACAATTTCTGTGACATTCCCTATAAATCGTCTAAGACCTGCCAATAGTAGTCTCAAGTTTCTCAATTCCTCTTCAAAGGTCTTGTTATAAACAAAAACGTTGTCTAAATAGTCAGAATAGCTCTTTGACACGTGTCCTCGCGACACTTTTCCCATTAGACCCTTGTCCACACCGTAGAAACAATTCTGTGGATTCTCCACTCGACGATAATCTCCTAGTTTTACCTTAGACCGAATTAATTTATCAACTTCTTCCCTTCGACGTAAGGGCAAACGACAAATAGAAGGTTCTCCCGTATTATTCCTATATTGGGAGAAGTCTCCCAGACCAACCTGTTCTAAATTCGCGTCGAACTCTTCAGTACAATGATCATGCTTCACGCTCAAATTACCTATCTCGAAAAGACAACACTTCTTCCCTACAATCGAGCCCTCTAAGCTCGATCCATCAACGGAATGGAGGTTGAACCCGAAAGATCCACACACGCGTTCCGGGTAACCATGCAGGGACTCATCATATCGCAAAAGAGACACAGTAGAACCGGTATCTACTAACATATTCGTCGGACTACGATCCACAGAACCACTCACATATAGTCCCGAAGTATTATCTGACTCACAACCGATTTTACGCAAAGCATTAGAAACCGAAGTACCTTCAACAGGAAAAGTAGAAGCCAAATGCAAGCTCGCAACGTCAAACATTTCCACAGAAAATAAAGTAATGAAATGCGCAACAACAAAATCATGAACAATAACAGAAAGAATATTCCGGAACACAGAAGAACGTAACGCATCATCAGTACGAGTAACCGTACGAACAAAAGCCTTTTTAATGGGGGCTACAACCGTCGGCCTCGAATCCGCCACCCTTAATTCGGACCGATCGCGTTTCCCGGCCTCTGGGATTGCGAATTGGTATTCGAATTACTATTACGTGGTTGACCCGATCTACAGTCGCGTTGAAAATGACCGACTTTACCACACTTGAAGCAAGTGACCGGACCACGAGATGAAAAAGAGTTTGGAGAAGAATTATTATCACGCGAGTTATTAAACGATGAAATCTGACGCGGAACGAACTCCCGCGATGTTTGAAAATCATCGCGATAAACCGGAGCCTCGGAACGATAGAAAGGAGCCGAACGCTCTGAAGGTGGCATACGAGTCGCGCTGAAGTTGCGTTCGATGAAATCGAACTCGAAAGCCTTCGCAACGGCCTCACTAAAAGAATTAAGGTTTAAACGATAAAGTTGCTTTTGAAGCTCGAAATCGTGAAGCGCATTAATGAACTGCGACATGGCCAAATTATCTTTAGCTTCAGCCGAAACATTCGAAAAAGCAAAAAGGATGAGATCTCCAATCTCTGCAGCGAGCGACTGAATACTCTGTCCGAATTTCTGTCGACAGTTATAGAATTTCGTTCGGCTTGAACTAGTCGATTGGAATTGCCCGAAACGGAATTCTAACGCGGAAAACAACGAATCAAAATCAATTCGTTGGGCCTCACTGAGCGAGTTAAGAACTGAAACAGCTGGACCGTCCAGCGAATTTAAAAGACCGGAAACTTTCGCGGTATTGTCCAAATTATGAATTTGTACGATCGAAGTAAACTGGGCTTTAAAGTCTGACCAAGACGTGCCGTTGAATTTCGGAAAACGAACATTAGAAACTACAGTAGGGACTGAGGCCGGGAGCGGGGCGCACGGGACAGAGACGGGGTGCGGAGCGACAGAAGGCACGGAAGAAATGGAAGGAAAAGAGGAAGCATTAGGTGTTTGAGAGGCGTGTGGGATACTCAAACTTTGCTCGGGAGCCCGAAACCGCGCCTCGTAGCGAGCTTCCAATCCCTGCAATTCGGTCGAAACTTCCGTGCGGAACTGCTGGGTCTGTGCCGAGATGTCGTGGCGAAGAGTATTGATAGCAGCAGTGTTCCGTTCTTCGGACTGCCGCATATCTTGTCGGAGATCACCGAAAAGACTCCGGATCTCCAGAAGCATGGACGGTTCCGCTGGTGGTAGCGCTGATTGTAGAGGCTGTTCCTCCTGCCGTGATTGTCCCTGGGAAATCAAGCTGGCTGCTGCTGTGTCACCTCCGGACATTTCCCCAATCGTGTCGATATCCCTTTGCTCAAAAATCTCCGTAGAAGTGGAAGGAATCCCACTTCTGACACCAATGTTACGGCATACAAGGTCTGCCTTTCTTTATACTTGGCCCGAGACAAGACGTTGTCTCTTGATATATATATTGTTACGGCCTTGGCGCCCAGTTGTATCAAACACCTGTCATCCCTGGTCCGAAGCCCTGAACATTGTCCTTAACTACCCGTCGTTCCACTATCTAACATGTTACACGACAGTCAGTCTAATGCTGGATCTTATCCTGTGTGCACGCATTCCCGGTTCTTAAATATACGCCTTTACCCATCTAATTATCAGCCTCGTCCATGCCTATTACGCGATCCACGTCCGGGACGCGTAACATTGGTGTCAGAAGTGGGATTCCTTCCACTTCTACGGAGATTTTTGAGCAAAGGGATATAGACACGATTGGGGAAATGTCCGGAGGTGACACAGCAGCAGCCAGCTTGATTTCCCAGGGACAATCACGGCAGGAGGAACAGCCTCTACAACCAGCGCTACCACCAACGGAACCGTCCATGCTTCTGGAGATCCGGAGTCTTTTCGGTGATCTCCGACAAGATATGCGGCAGTCCGAAGAACGGAACACTGCTGCTATCAATACTCTTCGCCACGACATCTCGGCACAAACCCAGCAGTTCCGCACGGAAGTTTCGACCGAATTGCAGGGATTGGAAGCTCGCTACGAGGCGCGGTTTCGGGCTCTCGAGCAAAGTTTGAGTATCCCACACGCCTCTCAAACACCTAATGCTTCCTCTTTTCCTTCCATTTCTTCCGTGCCTTCTGTCGCTCCGCACCCCGTCTCTGTCCCGTGCGCCCCGCTCCCGGCCTCAGTCCCTACTGTAGTTTCTAATGTTCGTTTTCCGAAATTCAACGGCACGTCTTGGTCAGACTTTAAAGCCCAGTTTACTTCGATCGTACAAATTCATAATTTGGACAATACCGCGAAAGTTTCCGGTCTTTTAAATTCGCTGGACGGTCCAGCTGTTTCAGTTCTTAACTCGCTCAGTGAGGCCCAACGAATTGATTTTGATTCGTTGTTTTCCGCGTTAGAATTCCGTTTCGGGCAATTCCAATCGACTAGTTCAAGTCGAACGAAATTCTATAACTGTCGACAGAAATTCGGACAGAGTATTCAGTCGCTCGCTGCAGAGATTGGAGATCTCATCCTTTTTGCTTTTCCGAATGTTTCGGCTGAAGCTAAAGATAATTTGGCCATGTCGCAGTTCATTAATGCGCTTCACGATTTCGAGCTTCAAAAGCAACTTTATCGTTTAAACCTTAATTCTTTTAGTGAGGCCGTTGCGAAGGCTGTCGAGTTCGATTTCATCGAACGCAACTTCAGCGCGACTCGTATGCCACCTTCAGAGCGTTCGGCTCCTTTCTATCGTTCCGAGGCTCCGGTTTATCGCGATGATCTTCAAACATCGCGGGAGTTCGTTCCGCGTTAGATTTCATCGTTTAATAACTCGCGTGATAATAATTCTTCTCCAAACTCTTTTTCATCTCGTGGTCCGGTCACTTGCTTCAAGTGTGGTAAAGTCGGTCATTTTCAACGCGACTGTAGATCGGGTCAAGCGCGTAATAGTAATTCGAATACCAATTCGCAATCCCAGAGGCCGGGAAACGCGATCGGTCCGAATTAAGGGTGGCGGATTCGAGGCCGACGGTTGTAGCCCCCATTAAAATGGCTTTTGTTCGTACGGTTACTCGTACTGATGATGCGTTACGTTCTTCTGTGTTCCGGAATATTCTTTCTGTTATTGTTCATGATTTTGTTGTTGCGCATTTAGCTACTTTATTTTCTGTGGAAATGTTTGACGTTGCGAGCTTGCATTTGGCTTCTACTTTTCCTGTTGCAGGTACTTCGGTTTCTAATGCTTTGTGTAAAATCGGTTGTGAGTCAGATAATACTTCGGGACTATATGTGAGTGGTTCTGTGGATCGTAGTCCGACGAATATGTTAGTAGATACCGGTTCTACTGTGTCTCTTTTGCGATTTGATGAGTCCCTGCATGGTTACCCGGAACGTGCGTGTGGATCTTCCGGGTTCAACCTCCATTCCGTTGATGGATCGAGCTTAGAGGGCTCGATTGTAGGGAAGAAGTGTTGTCTTTTCGAGATAGGTAATTTGAGCGTGAAGCATGATCATTGTACTGAAGAGTTCGACGCGAATTTAGAACAGGTTGGTCTGGGAGACTTTTCTCAATATAGGAATAGTCCGGGAGAACATTCTATTTGTCGTTTGCCCTTACGTCGAAGGGAAGAAGTTGATAAATTAATTCGGTCTAAGGTAAAACGAGGAGATTATCGTCAAGTGGAGACTCCACAGAATTGTTTCTTCGGTGTGGACAAGGGTCTATTGGAAAAAGTGTCGCGAGGACACGTGTCAAAGAGCTATTTTGACTATTTAGACAACATTTTTGTTTATAACAAGACCTTTGAAGAGGAATTGAGAAACTTGAGACTACTATTGGCAGGTCTTAGACGATTTATAGGGAATGTCACAGAAATTGTTCGTCCAGCAAAATCTACGTTCGTTTGGTCGCGGTCTTTTCTAAGAACGTTTGAGGAATTAAAGGGGAGACTCAAAGTGTGAATAGAATTAATGATGTTATTTATAGAATACATCGTTCTCCTAAAAGCAAATTTCGGGTGGTTCATGTAAACCGTTTAGCGAAATATTTCACTCGTCATCTTTCTTCTTCTTGAATGCTTATTGAATGAAAGTTCTTTGTATGTGTGTACTCCTATGTTATCTCCGTGGTGTGAGAACGTGGTGGGAGTGGGATACGTAGGAGTGTTGGTTTACTGCTCCATCCGTCAACCCATTGCTGTCTAACTCTGAGAAGTTAGCCATGGGGATGAGCGGTCAAAATGGAGAAAGAAGAGAACAGCCTAGGCGTGGCCGGGTTATGTCTCTTCGGTGTAACCAAATTTATGAAAGTTTTGATTGAATGAAATAAAATTTACTCTAACGAAATCTCTCTTTCTTTTGAAATTCTCCTGTAACTTTTTTTACTCGCCTTTAATTCTTTATATTTCGAGGTAATTGGAGACCCCGTTCGAGATGCCTACCCAGAATATTTTTCCTTCCATCACCTATTACTTCCTGTCCGTGGAACTTCATGCTACGATCCAGACCTGAAGCCTTTTACAAATGTGTACATCTTGGACAACAACCTATCTTCTCCCTGACCTGTTTTCGTCTCGTCCACGGTTTTTGAAGCGGTTTTCCCTGGACCTCGAGCAAATGCTGAGACGATATCTGGCTGGATTAGACCGCTACTTCCATCTAATTCCTGATCCACCAGACATATTGAAAGAAGACCATCTACATTCGCGGACGAACGTCTTTTTCACGGAGGGGGGTAGTGTTACGGCCTTGGCGCCCAGTTGTATCAAACACCTGTCATCCCTTGTCCGAAGCCCTGAACATTGTCCTTAACTACCCGTCGTTCCACTATCTAACATGTTACACGACAGTCAGTCTAATGCTGGATCTTATCCTGTGTGCACGCATTCCCGGTTCTTAAATATACGCCTTTACCCATCTAATTATCAGCCTCGTCCATGCCTATTACGCGATCCACGTCCGGGACGCGTAACAATATATATAATATGCCCCTTTGAGTAATCCCTTTATGCGTCTCTTAATGCATGTTACGTATTCGGTCCTCTGAATATATTAGGGTGATGCGGTGTCCTTAAGAGGTTAAGTATGCCATTATTTCTAATAGAAACTCACCATTTTTATTAAAAAGTATTAGATCCCTATACATATAGCTCCGTACTTTGAGATACATATATCAACATACGTGCTTACTTAGAAAGTCTAGACTTCCTTGCAGTCGGACACTTTCAACTTTTCGTTCTCACTGCGGGTGTTACGTCCCGCAACTCGAGTTTGTTTGTACCTTCGATAATCGGCTCGTTCTATTAGGATGAATGCTAATTGCGTAGATTTCCTAAAATTATATATGACAGGAAGTTCCCACAGCCAAAGTGCAGACTTGGCGTGGAATAAAAGTTAGGAATCAAAGATCCGCTCGCGCCGGATGCGGAGTCTCAAATACTGCAAGCCGCTCCTGCTTCGCCTGGAGAACCCGAGATTTCCAACTCATGCAAAAATCATGGGAACGTGCTGAAATCCACGGTCTTGATCATTGCTCATATCAATTATTGAATCGGAATTATTGAATCGATCCCCGGCTCTGGAATCTAAAAGCAACCGACGGCGCCTTGACAGCAACGTAGCAATTAATATGACGTAGCAATTAATAATCGCGTCAAGTGGCCCAAAAGTTGCTAAGCGAACCCGAAACCTCGTGTTGTAATGCGTAAACAAGCGTTAGTCGTTTATTACCTAAAGTTAGAAACATAAATGTATCAAGGCCGCGGGGAGGCGAATAGCGCTCGCGATGCGTCTGGGATGGAAGGGTAAGAATGCTTGCGAAGCATCCGGTATGAGGATGAGTGGGGAGGTAGGGAACTCCGGAACTTAGGAAAGGCGAATGAAAGAATCACTCCGTGTAAATCAGTCGCATAGTGCGTTACCCAGGGTCCGCGGTCTCATTTAGAGCATAGTTGCATTTCTCCCGAACAAGTGAGTGCAAGGACTCGATTCCGCGTCATATATTCATTTTACAAATCTGTTCTTTATCACCGAAAGTCTAATTAATTCTAATTCAAACCATTATTCAAACATAATTCATCACGTTATAGTTCACCTAGCCTTAGTGTCCAGTGAGTGAGAGTGGAGAGAGAAAAGAGCGAGCGAGAAGCGAAGCGAGCGAGTGGAGCGAGAGTGGAGAGGACGAGATAGCGAGAGAGAGAACGAGTGAAGCGAGAGCGAAACGAGAAAGCGCACGAAACGAGCGAGCGAAACGTCTGGTGAGTCCGAATCAATTCCGCCTTCGTCGTATGTACATATGTCTGTATCTCTCTATCGAACGCTACTAACGTTGATCTCGGAGCGAACGCACGCGGGCGTTTCTTGTCCAATGCGTGTACCACACAAATTGTAAAATTGTGAATTCCTCTTTTCTTTTGAATAGACAAGGCACTTTGGCCATTAATCAGAAATCATTTATTTCATTTAACCAGTAATCCCAGTACCCAGTAAATCCTGTACGGGACTAGTCGTAACCCGATCCCAACTACCGGGTCTAACAGTTGTCGACGTGAGACCCTTTATTATTTATCATAGCCTGTTACCGTGCGCGAGTCTCCCAATCGTATAACGCTCGACCACAACACGCGTACGTAACAGACAGATTGGTGGCAGCGGTGGGATCCTTTTACGACGGCACTGGGTCACTGGGCTACACCGGACACGGGACACGCGTCCGACGAACCCGCGATAATCGCGATTGTCGAGCGCTCTATCCCCTTTAATGAGATCAACGTTGTGTGTATATATCTATATTTTCTGAATTTAAATTTAGCTTACTATCTGTGCAATCTATTGCCCACATTTGATTTTCCGGCAACTTACCGATATCTCTGTCTCCTATAATTTCGCTATACTTTTTCTTTTATTTAATATACAAAATGCCAAACCCAATTGAAGGGGTAAATCAGTCTATTTGTGGAGACCTACTGTCTACCACGATGGTGGAAAATTTCGCCATTCAACAAACAATCTCACAATTACCAACATTTGACGGATCTAACATCCCATTGAAAGATTTTTTGTTAGACATTACCAATGTTTCATCTTGTTTGCATCAGTCAGCTGAACCTTATTTCGTAAGATCCGTAATCGGGAAGTTACGCGGAGAGGCCCGCGACAGCATATACGATATTAGTATCGCGACGATCAATGATTTAATTAAGCATCTCAAGAAGAGATTTGCTCCCGAACGTAGTTATGATTATTACCAATGCGAAATGTCCAACATCCGTATGCGTAAAAACGAGAGCGTGTATTCATTCCACGATCGCTTGAAAATCTTACTCAGTAGTCTCAGGAATTGCTTAATAGATAGACACGGGCAGGAAGCGGAAAGGATGATGACACCCTTTAATAGCGGTGCGGTGAACGCGTTCATAAGAGGGTTGCCCGATGAGTTCGCAAGAGCCGTTGAGGCTCGTGACCCTGAAAATTTAGAAAAAGCCTTGGAAATAGCACTGCGCGTTCAATCACGTATGCGACAGGGCATTATTCCGTCATATGAGAAATCAACTTTGGACTTTCCCAATTTTCAAAATTCAAGACAGAATTCCACATCGCGAAACCCGTACGAAGATTATCCGACGCATAGCGAGCCACACCGTGAATACCGGACTTACGCTGTTCAAGAGAGCTCCGCGCCTCAGAAATTCTATCCTCCGGCGAACAAGACCCCTCAAGGAATTCTAAAACGACCGGACTATTCGACTCGTCCAGTCAGTCCCAGCGGAGAACGACCAGAATCTCCGCAGTTCTTTGAACGAGGCGCTAATTCGCCACAATATTTTCCTAGACGTTCCATGTCGCCATCGTACAATTGCGAGGCGAGCTATCAAAATCATTACTGTCCTTATCGGTTCCCGCAACAGACTTGTCCGCACTGCCATTGGCACTGTCGAAGTTCATTTTATAACCCGTCGGCCTACGGTCCGCCGGCTGATAGAAGAAACCAGATCGGCCAGTCGTCGCGAGCACGATCTCCTTCTCGTGCGGACGCCTTTAGTTCCAACACAGTCAATTTAAACTCGCAAAATGCTCGCCGCGACGACGCGACGGCGAGCCAGAGTACACCGGAGCGTCAGACTGTAAAATTCTTGGAGGACCAGAAATAAGAGTGTTCGCGATAGCTACTAATCAAAACACCCCGATTGTCGAAATGCGCGCTAGGGAATTGCGTAACGGCCCGGGTAGATTTCTGGTAGATACGGGAGCAGAGATTAATATCGTTAAGCTAAATGCTTTGCAAGAGGAGGTTTTAGTTACTACAGGCGAGTCAGTCATCATTTCGGGAATAACCCCAAATAAATCGGAAACGATTGGCACAACGATCCTACATCTGGACGGCCAGCCGACTAAATTTCACGTGGTAAAATCCGATCTTCCCTTGGCGCCGGAAGGAATACTCGGGCAGGATTACTTGAAGCAAGAGCAAGCAGAGATCTCCTTCGCCCACCGGACGCTAGTAACAAAAAGCAATCCAATAAGGCCAATACCGTTCATTGGAAGCTATCCAGAGGGAATAAAGTCTAGGTTCACTCAAAACCGGAAATCACAAAGGTTCACGATAAAAGCACGCGTTAGACAACCTATCGGAATTCCAGTAGTTAACCCGGAATTAAGAACGGGATATTTGCCGCAAATCGCTAAAAAGAACGGTCTCTATATTGGGGAAGCTGCTATCTCTGTTAATGATCAGGGAGTTTGCCATGTTCTAGTTATCAATACTTTAAACGAAGACATTGAGATAGAGATACAGCCGCAGGAAATTATCCCTTTCGAGTTTCATGATCTCTCGGGAGAATCCGACTCAGAGACCGAAACCATCCCGCAGCACTTTAACAGAATTGAACAGATCGTTTCTAAACTAAGATTGGATCATCTGAATGTCGAAGAACGAAACCATGTATTGAATATCGTAGAAGAATTTCCGGGTAGATTTTTTTTACCAGGAGACTCCTTGGAACCCACTCCGCTAGTCAAACATAAAATTCCGACAGAAAACGATATCCCGATAAATACTAGGCAATATAGATTTCCTCCGGTACACAAAGAGGAAATCCAAAAACAAATTACCACCAAATTAGAATCCGGCATTATTACGCCCTCGAATTCCCCATATAATTCACCTCTTTGGATCGTTCCGAAAAAGCCCGATTCGAAAGGGAATCCCCGGTGGAGGATGGTGATAGACTTCCGTAAATTAAACGAAAACACTATTGGCGACGCGTATCCCCTACCGAATATAACCGATATTCTGGATCAATTAGGTAAAGCTCAATATTTTTCGGTATTTGACTTGGCTAGCGGCTTTCAACAGATAGAAGTGGACCCTGTCGACAGAATGAAAACCGCCTTCTCCACACTAAACGGTCATTATGAATACGTGAGAATGCCTGAAGGTTTAAAGAACGCGCCCGCGACATTCCAGAGATTAATGGATCAGGTTCTGCGTGGCTTGCAGGGGACGGAAGTGTTTGTATACTTAGACGACATCGTAGTTTTTGCGAAAGACTTAGAAGAGCATGGTAAAAAGGTAGGCAGACTGTTCGCGAGATTGGCAGATGCGAAATTGACATTGCAGCCGGATAAATGCGAATTTCTGAAACCTGAGGTCGCGTATTTAGGCCATATAATCGGTAGGAACGGCTTGAGACCTGATGTTCGGAAAATCGAAGCGGTGAGGCATTTCCCCCGACCTAAAACGCAGAAAAATATTAGGGAGTTCCTTGGTCTAGCTGGCTATTATCGACGTTTCATTAAAAACTTCGCGGAAGTAGCAAAGCCTCTCACGGAATTATTAAAGAAGAATGCAAAGTTCGATTGGGGAAAGGAACAGAAAGAGAGTTTTTTAAAATTACGCAAGGCCTTATGTAAACGCCCCATACTTCGATATCCCGATTTCAATGACGTTTTTATATTAACTACGGATGCTTCTGATAAAGCAATAGGGGCTATACTTAGTCAAGAAAAAGACGGTCACGATTTGACAGTGGCATATCTTTCGCGTACATTGATCCCGGCGGAATGTAATTACACCACTACGGAAAAAGAGTGTTTAGCCGTATTGTATGCCGTAATCCACTTTAGACCGTATCTATACGGAAGAAAATTTATTTTAGTCAGCGATCACGAACCCTTAAGGGGTCATATATGCCAGGCACGTCATGAAATAAGTAAAGGTTTGTTAATTTATTGTCCGATTAATACATCCTGTTATTAAGTTTCTATCATGTGTCCGTTATTGTACATACTTTGAAGTATTTTCTCCGAAAAATACAAATAAATAACTAGGTTATGTACGACGTAACTGGCATCGTCTTAATTCAAATTGCAACATGCGGTGGTCAATGTATCTTGGTCAATTGTTATCTAAAAAAAATATAAAAAATTGAGCGTGAACTAGACACAGAAATCTAGTCCTCAACGAGCCAGAATATTTGTTTTCTTTTTTTTCACAAAGTTACACGCGAAAAAGTCGCCAATTTCGTAGGAACACTTAGAAATAATGACATTTTCGCGTGTAACTTTGTGAAAAAAAAGAAAACAAATATTCTGGCTCGTTGAGGACTAGTTTTCTGTGTCTAGTTCACGCTCAATTTTTTATATTTTTTTTAGATAACAATTGACCAAGATACATTGACCACCGCATGTTGCAATTTGAATTAAGACGATGCCAGTTACGTCGTACATAACGTAGTTATTTATTTGTATTTTTCGGAGAAAATACTTCAAAGTATGTACAATAACGGACACATGATAGAAACTTAATAACAGGATGTATTAATAGGACAATAAATTAACAAACCTTTACTTATTTCATGACGTGCCTGGCATATATGACCCCTTAAGGTGGATAAATTCTATAAAAGACCCAGGGCAACGATTGGTGAGATGGCGACTGAAGCTTCGAGACTACGACTACGAATTCGTCCATAAGGCCGGGAAATTGAACGTAAACGCCGACGCCCTGTCAAGAAATCCAGCCGACCGTTGCAGTTCGGACGAATCCGATGAAGAAATTCCCCCTGATAGTTCCGAGTCAGAATCAGCGGAAACGGAACGCCAGGAGCCCTCGCGCACTGATCATCCCGAAGAATTTACATTATATCCCACGGAAACAAACCCCGCGAGTTCTTCTAAGCAAGCACCTGATCCCAAGCAATCATCGGAACTGAAACGACCGACCACTACGAACCAATTACCAATACCGAAACCCTCGGCTATTAAAGTAGGAAGACCAATAGGCTCCAAAAGCAGGCCGAAGATTCCGCCCGTATTGGAACGAAGCGTAGTAGCTCAGAGAACAAGATCCAAGACAGGCCTTTCTTCGCGACCCACTACATCAAATTTATCGCCTATACCTCGGTCACCAGTCTCGACGGTGGATCCAGTTTTGAACTCCGGAAAACCCGAAGATTCGGAAATTCCCATCGTTCGGGAACGAAGATCCGCTTTTTCGGATATACCCCCACAACCGGAGATCCTCCTAAGTACGGATAATAGTAACAACGAGCCAAGTAGAGGTCTCGAGGTTTAACTGGACGCGACTAGAAGTTACTAGGGATGGGCGAGGGGCAGGTCGGGGGGTCAAGGCGGGAGTGCCTCCGAGATATAAACTGCCGCCCTCTAGAACCAGATTCTCAACAGGGGCGAATCTAAGGATCTCCGGGGCCCTCGGATAGTTTTGACAGGTGCAGACGTAACCAAGAGCATGAGATAAACATCGTAGGGCTCCAAATTTTGGAGCAAATACAGGAATGAAAGAAGAAATCATCTTTATATTACTTGGAGTCTGTACTTCTATGTTGTAAGTATGCAATTATAGAATTATTCATGCATAAATAATAATATACGAATTTGTAGATCCATATGAATCTTATGCACATGCGATGAAATAATGTTCTGGACGAACGGATGCATCCATACATCAAGCGTGGAAGTGTATGCTAGTACTCCATCAGGAGACTCGGTAGAGTCTCGCGCCAAGTAGAAGTTCCCTCTCCATATATATATGACACTCCGGCGCGCGACAGCCGAGGCTATATTATCCCGAACACTAGCTGTTATCCTTAGTTACCAAACTTTCACCTCGATTTATGCGAAAGTTAGAGCCCCAAGAATTTATTTCAGAATTTTTTATTTCATCGTTGATTTTTCTGAATCCAATGAGCCAAGAATCATGTGGATCGGTCCAGTCGTTCCGGAGATATGAATTTCCTCTTTTATTTTTCTCGTGGTAAAAGCAAAGCGGATTAAGAGTTTCATCGTCCGGATTAATACAATTCCTAAAAATGTTACTCTCACGTGTTTCACGCGAGATGGCACCACTGCGAAGTGCTGCAGAGGGCTGTGCAGATAACATGGTTTTAGGGCCCCCGCAGACGAGCATCAGCGGCCGCGTTTCAGCGGCCGTCGTTTTTGAAGGCGAGTCACCGCACACGGGCGTGCACACGCCGTCTTTCCGCGGTCGTCTTTTTTGAAGCCCGGTGCACCGCACACGGGCAGTCGCGCGGCCGCGCGCGCCCAGAGCGCGTCTGACGATCCTCGATCAATGAGTATAGCTACCGTTCCTCACTCTACAAACATGTTAATGTAGCATTGCCTTCTACTCTACTCGATGTGGCGACATGGCGAAGGGATTGGCTTGCCACGGTGATGTCCCGTGTTCAATTCCCGTCTCTGAAATAACTTTTTTAGATTTTTGTGTTGCATGTGTCGGCTTACCCCCACTGCAAGATCACTTTATTGCTGCCCCATATGACATATCAGACAGTTGCCATTTCTTTTGCATGTGGCATTTCCTATTGTCCTGCAGTTAGAGATTTACTACGATGGTTTATCAACATGGTAAGTATAGGATAGCAGAACAGCACTTACGACAGAACGATGGAGAGACCCCTGACTATTTTTTCAGCGAAAATTTCCTTTCACATCGATGTCTCTGTCATACTTGTAGAATTATTGTTTGTAAAAAAAAATATGTTATGGGAAATTACAAAAAAAGCTAACCCCAAAGTCAGGATTGAACTCGGGACATTCGCGTGGCAGGTCGACCACTCTGCCCCGCCGCTATTTGTGGTACAGTAGAAGGCAGGGTTATATTGCTAGTTTTGTAGAGCTAAAGGCCTACGGTCATCGACGACCGTCGCCCGCCGCCGGCCGGCGTCAGGCGTTGACGCTGGCTGACACCGAGGCGTGCACGCCGCGTGCACGCGGGCGTCTTTTTCGACGACCGCGTTTTTTGATGCTCGTGTGCGGTGCCCCATAAGAATACGTGGTGCGTATTCTGAGCTTCAAAAACGACGGCCGCTGAAACGCGGCCGCTGATGCTCGTCTGCGGGGGCCCTTATACCGACACATTGGTTATGCCATGACTGATGATGTGTCAAAACAATGATGACGGTTATATGAATGTGGTACAGTCCGATTGTATTTTTCTTCAAAATATGAACAACCGATTGTATTTTTCTTCAAAATATAAACAACCAAAAAGGCGTAAAATCCCCCAAAATACATTAAAATGTAAATAAAAGCGCCAAGTAGTTTAATGATCCAAAAATGGAATAGATATCACACAAGAAAGCCAAGTTTTCAATCAAAGATACCACACGTTAATTAATTAATTAACTTGCATCTCTAACTTTAAAACTTGGAATGTGCATACTTAATTACCAATCTAAAAATATTACTAGCATATGACTACCTTGACACAAATTTGCACATGCCAAGTTTTAAAGCTTGAGATGCAAGTTAATTAATTAATTAACGTGTGGTATCTTTGATTGAAAACTTGGCTTTCTTGTGTGATATCTATTCCATTTTTGGATCATTAAACTACTTGGCGCTTTTATTTACATTTTAATGTATTTTGGGTTTAATAGTTTGGAGTAAGTACTCCATTTAATAGTTCTATTTCTAATCATAGATCCCCACAGCAGTTATTGAGAAGCTGCTTGGAGCTATCTACATTGAGTGAAACTAGAGGTTTACAAGAGAAAACCAAAGTACTCCATTTAATGGTTGTATTTCTAATCACAGATCTCCACAGTTATCTAGAAACTGCTTGGAGCTATCTACGCTGAGTGAAACTAGAGGTTCTTCAGGGTGTAACACGTGATCAAATTCTGGAGGAGAACATTATGGACACTTTGGCTCATCAAATTTTGGAGCAAATACAGGAATCAAAGAAGAAATCATCTTTATATTAATTGGAGTATGTACTTCTATGTTGTAAGTATGCAATTATAGAATTATTTATGCATAAATAATAATATACGAATTTGTAGATCCATATGAATCTTATGCACATGCGATGAAATAATGTTCTGGACGAACGGATGCATCCATACATCAAGCGTGGAAGTGTAGGCTAGGAAAGACGCTGGAGGTAAACACAATTTATACACTGAAGAGGTTTGCAAAAGAAAACAAAAGTACTCCATTTAATAGTTCTATTTCTAATCATAGATCCCCACAGCAGTTATTGAGAAGCTGCTTGGAGCTATCTACATTGAGTGAAACTAGAGGTTCTTCAGGGTGTAACGTGTGTTCAGAATCTGGAGGAGAACACTGGACACTTTGGCTCTTCATTCCAAAATATTCAGTCACTAGAGAATCTGTCGCATCTTTGAGAAATTGGTAAAGTACCTTTTCTAATTTATAATTTTCCATCTATATATTTACATATATACATTCATATTTACAAAGATACATTGATATTTACATATATATACATTTATATTTATGTATATATACATTTATATTTACACATTTACATTTATATTTACATATTTACATTTATATTTACATATGTACAGTGGGCTGCTTTGTAACTGACTCCCGGAGACACCAAATACACCACGAACACCTAAATGACATCGAGTTGGCCGCAAAATTATTAGGGATCAGCAGATCGACAGTTCAACGAATTGTGAGGGTAGGCCGGCCTACTGGGTTACGCGACGACCCAAAGTTTTGCAGTGTTAACTATTTTAAGAAGATAAGAAGGAAGAAACCGCGTGCATCTACGAAGACCGAAATAAACGACGAGGAGCAAGCCTATTTCAGGCAAATTGTGTATCAATTTCACGAAGAGGAAGGACGTGTTCCGACGGTATCACATCTGACGGAAAGGTTCGAAGAGGAACTGGGTGTAGAATTAAGTTCCTGGAGTGCAGGCAAAATTTTGAAGAACCTTGGATTTCGTTGGAAGAAGACACAAGACAATCGCAAGGTCCTCATCGAAAAGGAATACATCAGACAGAAGAGGGTGGAATATTTAACGGCAATTCAAGAATATAGAAATCAAGGAAGACCGATCGTCTACCTGGACGAGACATACATTCATTCGTCTCATTCTGCAGCCAAGGGATGGACGGACGATACAGCTCATGGGTGCAAGAAACGAGCGAGTAAGGGTCAGCGACTTATCATCATCCACGCTGGAGGAAGCACGGGCTTTATAGAAAACGGCCTGCTTATGTGGCAAAGTAATAGAGCGACTGGCGGTTATCATCATGAAATGAATGCCGACAACTTTATGAGGTGGGCAAGTGAACATTTACTGCCAAACTTGCCGGATAAGTCTGTGATAGTGATGGACAACGCATCGTACCATAGTACACAGAGAAGGAAGGCGCGCACACGCAGCTAAAGCTGCCATGCCGCAATGGCTTCTAGAGGAAGGCTTCGAGTGTGTACCCACAATGTTGAAGTTCCAGTTGTGGGAGCAAGTGGTGAAGCCCAGCATTAAACCAAAAAGCCTCTTGTTCGACGAACTCATGAAGGAGCATGGACATAGTGTTCTTCGCCTTCCACCCTATCATCCGGAGTTAAACCCCATGGAGAATATATGGGGCGTAGTCAAGAATCGAGTGGGAAGCAGAAACCTCGCATTCCAGATCAATGATGTGGTCTGTGCCATGAAGAATTTGCCAAATTGGATGTTCAAGTCTGGCAAGACGTCTGCGAAAATGTAGAGGTGTTGGAATATCCCTTAGAACGAGTTTTGCATAGGTGGAATTCTGAAAGCATAGATTTGTTTGTCTTTTAAATCAGATTCAAGTATCATGATAAATTATTCTCTTGCACAGAGATTTACTTACAATTCATATGAATTAATCCTGTGCATTTCCAGATCCTTGATCAGTGTTCACAACTAATTTGATATGCAGGATGTCGTCCTATCTTCGTTGAGCCAGGTCAACGAAGAAGGAGACTACTGTATCCGATTACTCGGAGACCTCCATCTCATCTTCCTCTCCACTGGTAGAGGAAGCAGATAGAGGCTCTTCGTCTTCACTGTCAGCACACCTGAAATGAAAATATCATTATAAATAATAAATTTATCGGTGAGTGCTGTTTCAAACAGTGTATCACAAAAGGAAATCACTTACTGATCAAGGATCTCATCTATGCGAAACTCGTTCTGAAAGTAGAGATACTCCAACAGCTCTACATTTTCGCACGCGTCTTGCCAGATTCGGACATCCACTTTGGCGAATTCTTCATGGCACAGCCTGACCACATCATTCATTTGGAATGTGACGTTTCTGCTTCCCACCCGATTCTTGACTACGCCCCATATCTTTTCGATGGGGTTTAAGTCCGGATGGTAGGGTGGTAGGCGAAGAACACTATGTCCATGCTCCTTCATGAGTTCGTCGAACAAGAGGATCTTTGGTCCAATGCTGGGCTTCACCACTTGCTCCCACAACTGGACCTTCAACATTGTGGGCACACACTCGATGCCTTCCTCTTGATGCCATTGCAGCATGGCAGCTTTGGTAGAGCTGCATGTGGGCGCCTTCCTTCTCTGCGTACTATGGTACGATGCATTGTCCATCACTATCACAGACTTATCCGGCAAGTTTGGCAGTAAATGTTCACTTGCCCACCTCATAAAGTTGTCGGCATTCATTTCATGATGATAATCGCCAGTCGCTCTATTACTTTGCCACATAAGCAGGCCGTTTTCTATAAAGCCCATGCTTCCTCCAGCGTGGATGATGATAAGTCGCTGACCCTTACTCGCTGGTTTCTTGCACCCATGGGCTGTATCGTCCGTCCATCCCTTGGCTGCAGAATGAGACGAATGAATGTATGTCTCGTCCAGGTAGACGATCGGTCTTCCTTGATTTCTATATTCTTGAATTGCCGTTAAATATTCCACCCTCTTCTGTCTGATGTATTCCTTTTCGATGAGGACCTTGCGATTGTCTTGCGTCTTCTTCCAACGAAATCCAAGGTTCTTCAAAATTTTGCCTGCACTCCAGGAACTTAATTCTACACCCAGTTCCTCTTCGAACCTTTCCGTCAGATGTGATATCGTCGGAACACGTCCTTCCTCTTCGTGAAATTGATACACAATTTGCCTGAAATAGGCTTGCTCCTCGTCGTTTAACTCGGTCTTCCTAGATGCACGCGGTTTCTTTCTTCTTATCTTCTTAAAATAGTTAACACTGCAAAACTTTGGGTCGTCGCGTAACCCAGTAGGCCGGCCTACCCTCACAATTCGTTGTACTGTCGATCTGCTGATCCCTAATAATTTTGCGGCCAACTCGATCTCATTTAGATGTTCGTGGTGTATTTGGTGTCTCAGTGAATCAGTTACATTGCACGTTATAGTTTTTAAACTTGGGCAACGATAGATCCGCATCCAGCCCGGAGAGCGAATCTATTGCTACTGATAACTGTCTCAATATTCCTTTGTTTCAAAAAGGCAGTTTCAGATCGGTCTCCGGGCTTCAAGTTCAGACAGGAATCAAAGTTGCACTCCTAGATTGGTATCACACTAGAGCAGACCCTAGTGCATCCATTAAATTCTAATTTCAATGAAATAGAAATATTAGTGATATACGAAAATGACGAATTTATCGTAAAACTGTTATGAGGACGAATCATTTCTGTCCGGTCGTTTCGAGGTTCAATTGTCACCGAGAACATCACTCATGGATTGACTCTTACCTTCTGGAATAGTCTTACAGAAAGGGCCTCATTTTATTGTATTTTGTTGATTTTGCAGGATACTGGTGAAATACTTGTGTGTCGCATCTGGCAGTCAAAGTAGCATCACGGAATAGGTATGTGTCCACAGGACGGGGCGTTTTTTCTAGCCCGTTTTTCTCGACAACCATAGTATATTTTAAGCAATAACAAAATATTACAGATTCTAATCGATATTGAGGAATCAAAAATATCCTTATTTCCGCCGAATTAGGTCCAGGAAGCCCAAAACCTTAGGAGAAAATGGGAAACGTGAAATCATGACATGATGCAGGAACATTATCTCAATCATGTCCATCAAGGAATAAATGCTTTATTTAGCATATTGAGAAACCCTAATAAAAGTGAGTTCAGAGATAAATCAGGAATTTAGGCATACATTGGATTTGCAGGGTAAGGAGTGAAAGGAAGATAAGGAATCCTCGATTTCCTTTGGCCTAGCTAGAGACAATTCGGCTCCAGGAAAGTAATAAACACAAAAAGGCTGGAACCAACAAAGAACAGAGTGTCAATACTCCAGATGAACACCTTGCACTGACTGTACCAGCCCTCGCGAGTAGAAATTGCTCGGAGGAGGATCTTGAAGTTGCGACAGCTTTGTGTATCTTTTTTGCACAGATATTACAGTTGTTACTGAAAGGCACAATGGAATTATCGAATATATGGTATTTTTAAACTAATATGGAACAATTGTATTATATTATTTTAGTTCATAACAATCATAATCCCTCTTTATTCTTTAATTAAAATACAGACATATTTTTTTCTCTACATTCTATAATATGTTGAATAGTATGGGACAGGGCAGTTTGTCTGCCTACATCTGGTCCTGAGCAAAGTAGCATCTTTCATGAAAACATCAGCAAGGTTGATGTTTTCATAGCTGGTAGTACATGCCCTAGTAACTTATAGTCGGGTCCAGTTAAACCTCGAGACCTCTACTAGTCAAACATCACTGCCCGCGCCTGAGCCTTTCGTAGTACCGAATCCGATTGCCGTCCGATTGCCCGATAACGAGGAAGACACAAGCGAAGCACCGGAATCAACTTCACCGCCTAGGCCCCCGATAAATTTGCAAGAACTACAGAACTCTTTTTCAAAATTTGACGAAATTGAAAGGAGTAGACTTGAAGCGGAATCAATTCATAGCGACGGGGAAGGGACGGTAACGAATGACGAGGACGAACAAAGTGACGAAGAAATAGAAGTGGCGCGGAAACGCGTTATCGACGAACTTTATGAACAATTGGCCGAAATCACAGAGCCCATTCAGGGATCAAAAGGCTCGCCTATTGAAGGACTAATGGGTGGACTGACAGACAGACCAAGAAGACAAATGACACTTCCAAGAATTCTAGAAGAGACGGAATTACACACGATCCCTGGTCGCAACCGAGATATTTCTAAGTCTATCAGTCTCACTCCGATGCCCCAACACAGACCACTAGCTTTATCCACGCCCTACCCTTCTTCTAAGGAGGGAGGTAGGAGAATTGCAATGGAAGATACTTCCTGTAGCCGCGTACCCGTATTTACGCCTAATCTTCCATCTGGAGCCTCCGCAGCGTCGGGTACACTAGATATGCAAATCACAAAGTCTATACCTCTCGACATTCCCGAACGACCTAAGATCATTGAACATAATAGAGAAAAGCTAACATATTATCGAGCACACTATGTCCACTTACTGTCAACTGATTGCGAATTAACTACGCCCATCAGCAAATTATTATTTGATCTAGGGTTAATTGATAACATAAACATGGCCCTCGCTAAACCAAAGCTAGGACAAGTCTTGATCACTAACAATGGTAAATTCAAAGTTTTTACCGTCATAGTTAAAACCAATCACTTCGATGAGCTCTCGCTTGAAACGGTAGAAATGGCATTTAGGAACTTGCGTACTGTTATTATAGAATCAAAAATCGACCATTTTAGAATCTCCCAAGCTGGTGATTTCATGGATGCACTGCCTCAAGGTACATTAGTTAGAATGTTAATGAATACCTTTGAGGCCACGAATATCAAAATTACAATTTGTGTCGGATCAATACAGGTGCCACCCGAGCCTTTGCGTTCTAAAATAATTTTAGAATTGCATGAAGGATTAGTGGGTGGGCACAAAGGCGTCACGAAGACCTATCGCCGGATCCGCGAAATGTTTTATTGGCCTAGAATGAAGAATGACATCCAAGATTTCATCCGCACTTGTGATAGTTGCCAAAATCGTAAACTCGTTAGAATCAAAACAAGGGAGCCTATGCTAATAACGGACACTCCCATAGAGCCATTCGAAAAAATATCCATAGACACGGTCGGCCCATTACCAATAACCACGAGTGGGAATAAACACATCTTAACAATGCAGGATAACTTGTCGAAATACTGCATTGCGGTACCCGTACCCGACATCAAAGCGGAAACAATAGCTCATGCTTTGGTCACCAACTTGATTCTAAAATACGGAGCACCCAAGGTCATACTCTCCGACAAAGGTACTAGTTTTCTCAACAAAATCATCCAACATGTTGCAAAGATATTCCGAATGAAGCATGTAACCACTTCGGGTTACAGACCACAGACCAACGGATCCTCAGAAAGAAGCCATATAGTTTTAACCGAGTACATATCACACTACATTGATGAATTCGATGATTGGGACAGACTAGTGCCTTTCGCCATATTCTCGTATAATACCTCAGTTCATGAAGCTACAAACTTCACCCCTCATGAAATAATATTCGGAAAATTAGCCAGAATACCTTCGGAGCTTCCCTCCGAAGAAGAACACCACACCTACAATTCATAAAGAAAGATCGAAAAGCTATTACGACCAAAGTCTTCAACCATTCCCTGGAAAAGTAGGTGACCATGCCCGGGTATTAATTGAGCCGAAAAAGGGGAAATTTGGACAGAGATATCGGGGCCCTTATAAAGTAGTCGGATTTACAGACAGAAGTAACGTAGTATTAGAGGATGAAAGCGGAAAAAGATTCACCAGACATTTGGATAAAATCAAAATGGCAGGATAATTACGATAAATTACAGTTAAAATGAACCTCACACTCGCCTGGATGTTCCTTGGACTGTGGATTGGGACGCATGCAGCGGATTTATATCGAATTACACCCATCAACGGAAGTCCAGGACTGTATTACGAAAAATTGTATAACATAGCCTTCCGAAGAGCCGACTGGCGAGTGATAGTATACATAGATCCGACTAAGTTCTATCATAAATTCAATAAGGAATCTAGAAGCCTTGAAACTGTTCATAATCAATGTACAAATTTATCGGCCCCGATTGATTGTGAAGGAGTATTGCAAGCGCGGGCGTTGGAGCGGAAAATTCAACACTGCCTCAACCAACAACAGGAGATAGAAGACCTCATGGCCAGCATCCCGGGAAAACCCAGCCAGGAAGATCAACCACAAGTACCAACAAGTCTGAAGCGACGACGAACACCGTTTGGATTCATAGGTTCAGTAAGCAAGACGCTGTTCGGAACTCTCAATGAAGAAGATGCGGAATACTTCAACGGAGAAATTGACAAACTCTACCAAGGACAGCGCGACATGGCAACCATCATGAAGAACTACACTCATATCGTCGCCACGGACCTCCACCAGATCCACCAAAACATCGAGGGAGCGATGAAGTTGATAGCACAAAACCGTGTCTACATAGATAAGATTCGCAATTACATATCCGAGGAAAGAATCCTGAATTACACCGTATCATTGATGCAATACAGGGATAATTTGAATCGGATATTAGATCAATACATAGCCGCAGCAAAGAACACTGATTCGATTATACGATCAGCCGAGCAAGGAAATTTCCACCCATCACTGCTGAGTACTTCAAAATTCAGAGAAATAGTTGCGGAAATACAGCAAGGCTCGCTACAATATCGCCTCCCCTATTCCGAAAACCGAATTTCCAAAATCATGGAACTAACCCGAGTAACAATGGTCAGATCGGACAAAATTATATTTAGTATATACGTTCCCCTCACAGACCGATTGAACTACCACGTATATAAGCTTCATAGCCTGCGCATTGGCCAGGCGATCAACTTGAATCAGGGAAACGTCAGCGCGTACGTTAAGCCAATCTCTCAGTACATAGGATTCTCCGACGACCATGAGAAGTACTTCCAGATTAACGCAGACTATGTAGGATCTTGTCTTCGAACAGGAAAGGAAACATACCTCTGCCCAGCTGGCCTGCCGTTAACGGACACCACTGACGCCCACGTATGCGAAGTAAACTTGCTAGTTCAACCTACGATTTCATCACTGAGAGAATGCAACATACAAATCCGATCGCACAATCAGGCATCAATAGAACATTGGGCGCAATTGACAACCTTGGGAGGATGGCTATTTTCAACAACAAGTGTCGCCCCTTTACGCCTGATCTGCGAAAACCAAGACTCAGCCACCATCCGGATTGGAGGAACTGGAATATTGGAAATCAGCGACAGATGCACGGCAAGAACTATCCCAAACAATTCTATTATGACCCCGACCTATTGCTCAACATCACACAGATGTCACCAATACTTCAGGCCCTACCACAATTCGAAGAGAATGGTATTAACATCAAGGAAGTGATAACGGATGACGGAGAGGACAATGCGCTGTCTGGGGTAGAACAAAAATTGGAAGAACTGGGAACGCGGCATCGAGACAACAGACGTCACTTACGGCTAACCTATGGGTCCATTCTGGTGGAACTTGTCGTCGTGACCGGACTAATCATCCTGCTCGTGAAGAAGATCTTACCCGCATTCAAGAAAATATCCATGAAACCTCAACCAGCAGTCACCGCCCGGCGAATCACCGAAATTCCGCTCCAAAGAGTCGAGAGTGCAAATCTAGCGATTTCTGAGACTGGGGTGGAACCAGTGGTGCAAAGAGTTATCGTTCCGTAAAATGGCAATCCGGGAATTAAACCACCAATAATTTATCAATTGGCGTCATATATTCAAAAAAAAAAAAAAAAAAAATTACTATCTCTCGTATGTCCAGCTTTCCGTTTATCTTTGTTTACTTTACCAAGGAAACAAAGATAAGCGGACTACTCTATGACTCTGCCTATCGCTATACTTGCATTTCTTCCTATCTAGCGTAATGAATAGTGATAGAATCTAACTTGCGTGTATACTCTACAGGATTTATATTAACTGGAGCAATAATGGCGGAGCCTACAGTCAACGAACTGGGATGCGCCGTAATTGAGGACACGCCGCAGAATTCGGATCCACAGGAGCGTCCCGACCCGAGGCCGAAGAAAACAATTGCCATCCTGCCCGTGGAGTGCCTGGTAATGATAGCCAGCTTCCTGCCTTTCAAGACCCGGGCGGTTATGGAGATGGTGGGCCGAATCTGGAGAATAGCTTCACTGACAAGCCTAAGGGACGTGACGACACTCGACGCAAGTGACTGGAGATGGGGTCTGGAGCCCAATCAATCACTCGCGGGGGAGGCCGTTTGTTGGCTTCTAAAAAGGTGTGGGGATAAAATTTCTCGCGTAAACCTAACTCTACGACCACGCCTAACCAAACTGACCCCTACTTCCCTGTCCCTGATTCCGGAACACTGTACGAACATAATTGAATTCCTAAACCCCCATATTCCCATCGGTGCCACTACCCTCAACCGCATGTCTACCACAAATAACTGCCTTCAGCGCCTGACATTGAATTCGTTGGAAGACTTGGCCGAGGCGGAGTTATGCGAATTAATTGCAGCAAACCCCGCTTTGGCGAGCCTTGAACTTCACGATTCTTCAATGTCCGGCGCCGCTCTACTTGGAATACCCGTAGCAAAATTATCTCTTCATAACTGTAAAATCACGAATCCTACCCTCATCACCCGCGCCTTCTTATCTATGCCCTGCCTCCGCCATCTCCTCATTAAATTCTCTACATTTAGTACCCCCGAATTCTTTAAAAGCTTAATTAATAACCCCGGTACTAAAGCTCTTACCCACCTAACACTACAGACTATAACCTTTAACATTCCATGCTTAATGGATCCTCACACCGGATTGGAGAGCCCGACACCGGCCACCCTCGCCGCCGTGTTGCCTGCGAGTCTTGTGGGGCTGGTCCATCTCACCCTTATAGATTGTGGGTGGGTTGGGACAGAGTTTATGCGGCAGGTGAGCTTGCACCTGCGACAATGTACCCATTTGGAGATAAGCAGCTGCACGAGCGTTGTGGGCGAGCAAGCTCTTGACCCCCTCAGCTCCCTCAGACAGTTGAAGACTCTAATCATTAACCGCATGCACGAGACTGTGACATTTAGATTTCTATGGACGCTGGACAGATTACAGTATTTAGAATGTAGACAAAACCCGGGAGTGACGGACGAAGACGTAACAAATTTACTGGGGACGGCACATGATCTAGCCCATATTAACCTAGAGGGCTACGAATTTATAACCAGGGAGGTGGTTAGAGCGACGTATAGGTTTGCGTCGGCCACCCCGGGCAGGACCAGGCACTTGTTTTTGGAAGGCACTGCCGCGCGGCGTACCCGGCAACGCAAGCCGCACGCGAACGTGCGCATTTATTATAATAAAAAAACTAGGTTAATCTTATTACTATTATTACTACTATTATTATAAAAAAGGGGTAGTATTTTTGTAGTAGCATTAGTAAATACATTAGCTAGTATAGCAGGGTAGGCACAGCATGTATAACTTAAATTAGCATATTTGTCTATTATCTGTGGAAAAAATCAATTGTACAATTCCGAGTGACAATATACATTACATTATTAGATCAGTACAGCAAGCGAAGGTTCTTCCATCGCCTTGCACAAAATTTTCTCCAAGTCTATACACTAAGCATCACCGAGGACGCTGATGACTCTAAGGGGGAGGGGGGTTACGTCCCGCAACTCGAGTTTGTTTGTACCTTCGATAATCGGCTCGTTCTATTAGGATGAATGCTAATTGCGTAGATTTCCTAAAATTATATATGACAGGAAGTTCCCACAGCCAAAGTGCAGACTTGGCGTGGAATAAAAGTTAGGAATCAAAGATCCGCTCGCGCCGGATGCGGAGTCTCAAATACTGCAAGCCGCTCCTGCTTCGCCTGGAGAACCCGAGATTTCCAACTCATGCAAAAATCATGGGAACGTGCTGAAATCCACGGTCTTGATCATTGCTCATATCAATTATTGAATCGGAATTATTGAATCGATCCCCGGCTCTGGAATCTAAAAGCAACCGACGGCGCCTTGACAGCAACGTAGCAATTAATATGACGTAGCAATTAATAATCGCGTCAAGTGGCCCAAAAGTTGCTAAGCGAACCCGAAACCTCGTGTTGTAATGCGTAAACAAGCGTTAGTCGTTTATTACCTAAAGTTAGAAACATAAATGTATCAAGGCCGCGGGGAGGCGAATAGCGCTCGCGATGCGTCTGGGATGGAAGGGTAAGAATGCTTGCGAAGCATCCGGTATAAGGATGAGTGGGGAGGTAGGGAACTCCGGAACTTAGGAAAGGCGAATGAAAGAATCACTCCGTGTAAATCAGTCGCATAGTGCGTTACCCAGGGTCCGCGGTCTCATTTAGAGCATAGTTGCATTTCTCCCGAACAAGTGAGTGCAAGGACTCGATTCCGCGTCATATATTCATTTTACAAATCTGTTCTTTATCACCGAAAGTCTAATTAATTCTAATTCAAACCATTATTCAAACATAATTCATCACGTTATAGTTCACCTAGCCTTAGTGTCCAGTGAGTGAGAGTGGAGAGAGAAAAGAGCGAGCGAGAAGCGAAGCGAGCGAGTGGAGCGAGAGTGGAGAGGACGAGATAGCGAGAGAGAGAACGAGTGAAGCGAGAGCGAAACGAGAAAGCGCACGAAACGAGCGAGCGAAACGTTTGATGAGTCCGAATCAATTCCGCCTTCGTCGTATGTATATATGTCTGTATCTCTCTATCGAACGCTACTAACGTTGATCTCGGAGCGAACGCACGCGGGCGTTTCTTGTCCAATGCGTGTACCACACAAATTGTAAAATTGTGAATTCCTCTTTTCTTTTGAATAGACAAGGCACTTTGGCCATTAATCAGAAATCATTTATTTCATTTAACCAGTAATCCCAGTACCCAGTAAATCCTGTACGGGACTAGTCGTAACCCGATCCCAACTACCGGGTCTAACAGTTGTCGACGTGAGACCCTTTATTATTTATCATAGCCTGTTACCGCACGCGAGTCTCCCAATCGTATAACGCTCGACCACGACACGCGTACGTAACACGGGCAACCGACACATTTCTCCAGGATTCGGGATTTCAGGTTAACAAATTATTGAACAATTTTGGTCCAGCCGCCACTGTGGGGCAATCAATTCATTTATATGAAGACCACGATTTTCATGTTAAAGCGCATTGGATTACTTATTACAAGTTGATTTCGATCACTATAAACGAGGTAAATGGTGTGTAATGCTAGCAATAGACTGCAATTAACGATGTCCTAGAATATAATGCAATAGAATATTTCTCCCCTTGTACTTCCTTTTCTCTCTCACGCATCACTTAAGATACCTCTTAAGATATTAAGATACCTCTTCCTAAATCTTTTACAAATATAAAACAACATAAGACACTTTCATATTTTTAACACATTTTATTAGAAAATGCAAGGAAGATACAAGGTCTGTCTTTTTTTTGTACTTGGCCCGAGACAAGACCTTGTCTCTTGATTACAGATATCATAAGACACAAGTAATAATAATTTAGTTCAATCGATATCTTAAAGAACTCGAAGGGGCGTCTTACACTGCTGATGCCACAATCAGCAAGTCCAAGAATATCGAATTTTTGTCCCGATGTCTTCTATATCCAACTCCTGATTTTCTGAAACATACAAATGTAAAAAATGGTTAGTACATAAGCTGAGGTTGGGATAGGTTAGATAATGTTAATTATATAAATATATAAGGTCAATCACCTGATATCAATCTCCTGTAGAAATATATATTGCCACATCTTCACCAATGATTCCGCTTTCAATCATTCTTGACAGTATGTATATACTCGCACTTGGGCATTGGGTTGCTCGGCTGAGTTCCTCAGACTTCACTTCTCCCGTACCAGGTTCGTGAATTAATCAAAAAACAATATAAAAAAATATATTAGTACAATGTAAGACACAAATATGGAGATCTCAAGGCATATAATACTTACTGCACAAGATTTCTTGATTTGATCGGCTGGTGGGTTCCTGAGAATATAGACGGGCTTCGAGGAGATGTAGCTAGGTGAGTCCCCGACGATCGTCGAGGAACAAACATTATGCACAGATCCTGCGGTACTGTATTTGCATAAATTCGTCATTGGTATGAATATATCCACAAGACATTATTATAGCGACAACACAATTTTTATCCGTATATCTGCAAGACAATTTGATGTCCGTAAGAGACAATTTGGTGTCCGTAAAAGACAATCACCAGGCCCAGTTCCTCAGACTCCACTTCTCCCGTACCAGGTTCCTGAAAAATAATATAAAAAAATATATTAATACAATGTAAGACATAAATATGGAGCTCTCAAGGCATATAATACTTACTGCACAATATTTCTTGATTTGATCGGCTGGTGGGTTCCTGAGATATACACGGGCGTCGAGGAGATGTAGCTGGGTGAGTCCCCGACGATCGTCGAGGAACAAACGTTATGCACAGATCCTGCGGTACTGATTTGAATAAATTCTTCATTGGTATGAATATATCCATGAGACCTTATTATAGCGACAAAACAATTTTTATCCGTATATCTGCAAGACAATTTGGTGTCAGTAAGAGACAATTTGGTGTCCGTAAAAGACAATTTGTATGGCTGTAGTAATTTGATGCTTGCAAGATAATTTGTTATCCGTAATCAGCAAGTCAATTTGGTGTCCGTAAAAGATGGAATCTTTTACATTATGCATAGATCCTGCGGTACTGTATTGCATAAATTCTTCATGGGTATGAATTATGAGGGGATTTCCCCCCGGCCGTCCGTGAATTAGCCGCTCGGAAATCCTGCCTGCATAATAGCCGGCCTGGCTATCGGCCGCTAGTCCTCGACTTCCTGAAAACGCGAATCGGGCGCCAGGTTCCGCGGACGGAACCGAATTTCTATATTCGCGTGTGGGGAAAGCTGGTATCGAGGGCAGCTGGCTCGTCCGCCGGTACTCCTCGTGGTGGTTCCTCCCGGCTAGCTGAGAGAGGGGTCCCTGTCGGGGAAGAAGGAGAGGCGAATCGACAACCCACACGGTTGGGTAACAATAACAATTTATTGGTCGGACGTTATGGCAATGTCAAGGGCCCTCGCTTGGGCAGGCCGTCGCTCGGCCGATCACAAAATAGCCGGACCTACGAGTGGCCCGGCACCTCGGCGTTCCCGCCGCCGTTTACAATCTAAACCTTAATCCTACGTGAGATGATAGCGTACGCGGATGATTCTACGAGTTACGATGCTCCGGCAAAGGGTACGAACTCGCACGTTAACCAGCTGTTCGTTCGGTTACAAAGAAAGGCCCCGATGCCTCGCACGTGGGTGTGATCCATGTTCGAACGGGCTTCGCCACAATGGCGGGCGTGCGTCCGTTTCTCGGCCGAAACCTTACGATCTAATTATGCTATTTGACTCTGGGTGACTGGAAGAGTCACTTCAAGGGACACCGGGCTGGCCCGCGGGCTGCCTATCGCTGCTTCGGACAAGGAGAGCCTACGGCCGGCACCGAGACTCGCACGGGAAGTACAAAGAACAAAGAACAAAGGGACGCGCGGGGCTTACCGGTCGTTCGCTGTCTATTCCTCGTCACTGGAGGTTCACTCGGAACCCTGGTCGCTCAGGATATCGTCCGGAAGGCCTCAAATCCTGCTCGCTCGTCGATCGCTGTGCTCGCTCGTTCGCTCGGTCCTTACGCTCGGGAAGCTCGGAAATCGCACGTCCGCTCGTACAGTGGTCACAACAAGAGTGACGAGTTCCTACGCGTTCCCTAATTTCTAGCCCCGCGCGCGCCCCGCGTCCCTCCCGCTAGACTTGATCAAACCTCTCAATCGATTATATTCTGTAATTGCTCGTATGTTTGTTACCACTGACTCTGGGTTAAAGTTTATCAAATGCAAACCTTGTAGCGAACTTACCCGCAACAATGCCACGTAAATTTGACCACTAGCAAATATATAAGTACCTGCATCTATAATCGCATTTTGCAACGTTAATCCTTGACTTTTATGTATTGTTATTCCATAGCTAAGCGACAACGGAAATTGTCTACGAATTATAAATATGCCACTAGATACTTCGAATTTAATATCGACTCTTTCTATCGTAAATTCTCTATCTTCTGATGTGACAATTGTAATTGACTCAACATTATTGCCATCAGTGGTTCGTGATATCGCAGTAATAATTCCAATTGTTCCATTCACCAGGCCCAATGTAACGTCTATGTTACGTCGTATCATCACTTTGGCACCGATCTTTACCTTAATAATCCGTTCGATACCAGCTGTTTCAGATACATTATTGTCATGTTTCTGCAAAATTCTATTAATCTTTTTCTTCGTGCGTGGATCACAATCAAATTGATCTTCTGCGACCAATATAATCTCATCAGCGTTTATTTTGGAAAGCATGTTAGTATTTAGAACTTCACATAAGTGACAAGTAGGTAGTAAACAAACTGTATTATTGGGCAATTGCAGTATATAATCACACAATTCATCCAATCTTTCGTCGCAAGTTCTCTTCGTAAATGTGACTTTTCTCGACTCCAGAATTTTAACGTCTGATTCGATTACAAGACCAATTCGCAATCTTGATAGAATGTCACGATATGACGAGTCATTTTCTTGTCTCATGTTAATCGTGAGTTCATCATACTTGAATAATGTCCACAAGTGAAACGCGCTTATGCTGCCAAGAATTTTTTAACTTTAGCTTCAGATAATTGCATAAATGCAGGATCTTCATTGACAGGTGGAAGTTGTAGTAAATCTCCGAATAAGAGAATATGCTTTTGTCCAAACCAGCCATCCCTTACGTCGGATGTATTAAATATTTCACATAATCTTAAATTTATATACATCAAAGACATATTAGAAATCATGGAGACTTCATCTATTATAAAAAGGGCAACATTTTTCAGACTGTCTCTCAAAGTGTTTAAAACCATATCTGACAGTGGTACATACTTTGCCGTACTGTCATGTGCGATTGGTAATTGAAAGAGTCTATGAATTGTTAGGCCATCGATATTGAATGCCGCTATACCCGTTGGAGCAGATATTGCTGTATTCTTTCCGCAATATTCTTTAATCCAACATTTAATGGTTTTAATCAGAAAGCTTTTTCCTGTGCATCTCAAATCATTACTCGGTTTACTCCAAAAGGCTTCCGTGTTTCGAAGTTTTGAAAATATTGTTTTTAAATTTGATTCCATTTCCTCTTCCGTTAACTCGTTCAAGTATCTGCCAGCAGTATACCGTTCACGTGCATTAGCTATCATCATTGTATAATATATTCCACTTTTTAGCTGACGCATATTAGTGTCATTAAGAAGATAAAAAAGATATTGCTGATTTAACCTGAAATGACTATGCTTTGAAGTAAGTCGAGATTTAATAAATGCTGAGTCTTGTAATTTTATTTTCCTATTTTCGCGTTGTCCATTAATACCATAAGGGTAAAGATCCGGGAAGCACATAACATCTAGATACTTATAACGATTATCTAATGGAACATCTTCAATTTTCAGCATTTGATAGAGCCTACTAGAGGATTCATTTATTTTCTTCGTATGCATCGGATATATCGTGTATTGATTATAAATTTCCATATCCGTGATTTGTGTCAGTAACGCTTTGCGTGACATGATTGGTTCATTATTTCTTATTTTAACAGTAGAGTCATTGTCATCCTTATCATCTTCAAAAACTTGATATTCAGTGTTTTCTAATGATTCATGTAGTAGTAAATCTGATCTTCCTGGGAGTTTTATTTTTGAATAATGAGTATTATTACTTCTTAACCACTGCAATGCTTTATACACTTTCTTCACATCCACTAAATTTTCCCAAACTTTGTTGGCCTTTGTTGGAATTCCCCGAACAATTATGTGTAACTCATGATTCAAATTGATAGGTTCGTCTGCAGGACATATCTTTTCAATAGTTTCCTGTAGCGGCATGGGTAGGTGAAACATTCTCCCTTTCATTTTTTTTATCATTTGTCTGTGCGGCAATTTCTTATTTGATACGGCACCCATTTTTTGTACCACTTGAAATGCTTTTGCTCTTTGTATTAGCATTTTCTCATACTCATTTAAAGTGGCTATAACATCTGGTATTGGCTCAACAAGAAGATTATTGAAAATGCACGTGGGTGGCAGAGAACCCCCGCGAAACTTTTTAAGACAAAATTCGCAGATGTCTTGATTCTTCGTGCCATTTTGTTTTACATGTGCCATTAAACGTGTTCAATGCTCTCCGATTACTACATTTCTGAGATTGTGGACATTCCTAAGATCTCGGTCGAGACAAATTCTTTCGCAAGAAATGCACGCTCTTCGAGGACATCCAGCGATCGTTTTTTCATTGCCGCAAACGCATTACAATGCATAGATATCAGCTGATCCTCAACTAACATCATATTCTTTGCGTTGCTTTCCACAGCACATGCTTTACTTTCCATTGATTTTGAAATCTCTTGTAATGCTTCTATATTACCACTGTTTAGAGCTTTGTCTAAGTGAAATAACATTTTATAAAAAGCTATTAATTTATATATTTTTCTTCGTATGTTTCTAACCAAAGGAAAGTGCGGTGATAAAAAGTGCAGTACTATAATATGCGATTGACAAGAATTTGGATTTATATAACAACCGTGCGCATGGCCTTGTTTGGTGGTTATTTGTTGTTTCGAACATTCTTGCAAACGTGAAATAAGCCGTGCATTCAACACATTTTTCACAGTACAATTAGCCACAACTTGTAAAAAGTAATGGTATCGGCTTACAACATCTGATGGCACATTACACAACTCATTACATTTCCACGCCTTCGGGCCGCTCTTATCTAACAAGGGCAAAACATTGACAGCTTGACCCTCTTGATTCATTATTAATGTTTTCTCAATTTTGCAATATTGGTATACAGTTTCTGCATAATATGCTTCCGATGATGGGGTATGCTTTGATATGCCACAAAGGGCGCGAATTCTATCATCACCACTTATATTAAAAGCTACACATTCATTTATACGCAATAATGAAGCATCTGCCTTTTGTTTGATATCAGATAAAATCTTTATGGCCTTGCCAATATATGATTTCCTCGCGACAAAACACCATTTGAAAATTTTTTCTGCTTTTAATCTACTGGCAACATGGCACGAATCATTAATATTTCGAGATATACGCAGAATGTATATTTCCTTCGATTTTTGTAGTTTAATACCTCTTGTGACGTTAATGATTTCAAACGGGCCGATATAATGAGGATCGAATTTACTGAGTCGCGGTTCTTTGAGTACGTAAGCAAGATCGCCAACTTTGAAAGTGACGGGATTTGCGTGTTTATCATAAATCCGTTTTGAACGATGCTTTGCGGAATTTAAATTATTTGCGGCAGTATCTCTGATGGAATCCAGGCGTTTGACGAGATCGATCATATAAGAATCGTAAGTCTCCAATTCTTCTCCGGTTGGAAATGCGGATGGTAGTCGGGCTGGTTTTCCAAAAACTAGCTCGTATGGGGTGAAATTGGTGGCTTCATGTACAGATGTATTATATGAGAGCATTGCGAATGGTATTAAACTGTCCCAATCTTCGTAACTCTCCATGTAATGTTTGAGATACTCGGTTAAGACAATGTGACTCCTTTCTAGTGCTCCATTGGTTTGCGGGCAATATCCAGAGGTGGTTACTTGTTTTATCTTGAATGTTTCGGCCAGTTGATGTAGTATCTTTCCGATAAAGCTGCTTCCTCTGTCTGTCAAGATGGCTTTCGGGGCTCCATAAATAGCAATAAAATTCCGAGTGAAGGCGTCGGCTATGGTGGTGGCGCGGATGTCAGGTATAGGCACCGCCAGGCAATATTTTGTAAGGTTATCTTGCATGGTGAGGATATGTCTATTACCATTAGGAGACTCTGGTAGAGGCCCAACTGTGTCAAGGGAAATCTTTTCAAAGGGTTCAGAAGGGGTATCGGTGATAAGCATTGGCTGACAGGTTTTCAATCTAACTAGTTTTTGTTCTTGGCAACTGGTACATTTACGGATGAAGTTTTGGATTTCTGTTCTCATTTCAGGCCAAAAATAAAAGGGGCGTAAACGTTTGTAAGTTTTGGTAACTCCCTTATGACCTCCTATAAGACTGCTATGAGCTTCTTCTATTAGGGGCTGTCTGATTTCGATTGTTGGTATTGAGGCGCTCGTAGTGCAAATGGTAATGTGAAAGTCAGAGTTGTTGAAAGCTTGGGTTATTAATTCTCCGAATTCTTTATGTGAAATGTGGTCATGACCATCTTTAACGGCAGATATTCTGAAGGTCGTAATTCGTTGTCTTTGTAAAGTATGTTTTAGTTCTCGGAGAGCAGTGCTGATATTTTCTTTGATTAACTGTTCATAGAAGTGTTGGACTGCGAAGATACTGATTATTCTTTTATCATTGTGAGTGGAAACCTTGACTTGGCCTTTCTGTGGTTTTTCTAGTTTAAGTTGATCAAGATCTAGATATTCCATTTCTTGTAGGATTTGGGTGACTTGAGTATTGGAATTACAGTCAGCTGGGATAAAATGTGCGTATTGTCCCTTGCGAGCTAAAAGAGGACTGGTAGAAAAAGTCATCTGGAAGTTATTTCTCCGGGTTCGACTCTCACTATCTGTATCCGTGTCTTTGTCACTCGACATGGCACACTCTTGGAGGTCTAGTAGGGTGTGTGAAATTCTAGTGTGTATGGCGGGTGGGTTTAAGTTATGGGGTGCAGGCTGAACGGGTATGAGGGGTTCAGGTAGTGGAGGCGCCTGGTCAGTGTCATCCGAGGGTAAAGAAGCCTGTCGTATGGTAGTATCGGAGTGATTGTAAATTTCCGTGTCTCCGGACTGCTCAGAAGGGGCAAGGGTAGAATTACCGGATGGTTCAATGAAAGACATTAAATCACTCGGCGCTGCATTGCTTCCATGTGAGGACTCAAGGTTAGCGGGGCGATTTTCGGGTAGAAAATTCTCCGCGCTTGGAAAGAAACTCGGCTTGAAAGGATATCGACGGGGTTGCTTTTCCCCTGAACTGCTCTCATCTGTTTCGCTGTCTGAGTGTCGGACTAACGGTCTTTTTGATCTGTCTCGTTTTAATTGTTTGATGCGACTTCCAATGCCTTCCGGGTCTGCCGGTTTAGGTGCCAAATGAGATTTAAAGACTGGATCGATTAATTCTTTAGGAATTAAGGGTAAACAGGGGACTGGATTTCGAGAGAGAGCGTCGGCATTAACGTTTAGTTTTCCGTCTTTATGGAGTACGCGATAATCGTATTCTAACAGTCGGAGTTTCCATTTTGTCAAACGGGATGTCGGGTCTGCTACTTTATGCAACCAAACTAAAGGTCTGTGATCGGTAACCAGGGTGAAAGTTGTGCCGTAAATGTAAGGTCGAAAGTATTGAACTGCGTAGACCATGCTAAGACATTCCCTTTCAGTGGGAGAATATTTTTGCTCTGCTTTATTTAATGTACAGCGTGCCGAAAGAATCCTGTCCAGTTCCGGTTTGTCTGGTGGGGCAGAAACGTGAAGTTGGGTACGCCGGTCTAGGCTGACTGCATAGTTTTGGGCAGTCACGTGGGTCGGATCAGCCCGGGCGGCATGGCCAAGTGACAGCTGGCCAAAGAGGCGTGTATACTGGGTGGGCAAAAGAGTTGGAACGCATGGGAATAAGTTAATAGAGGAGGACGGGCTTCATGGATGCGATAAAGGATAAGGAGGCCAAATAAATCGTGGGAGAGAAAATCTTTATTGAATCGCAAGGTAACAATTAGGCGGCAGCGGCTCAGGAAATGACAATCCCATTTATTATCATGCAGGTGTCAGTATAGAAGAAAGACATAGTTGTGGAAAGCTGAGAGGAAGTAGGATAATACAAAAGTCACTAAGCAAAGCATTGTTAAAGGACTGAGGTGATTTATTGTCAGTTTATCTGTGTCGACAATCTAGTCTACACATTATCGGTGGATACAGGAGTGGGATACAGGAGTGGGACCCGGGCCACAAGGGCTTAACATTGTCGACAAGTTCTCTAAAAACTGGTAGCTGGTATAATACAATCATGCATTGACATTATTGCACGAGAGAGTATACAGCTGTAGTGTGCTTTGCGTTTTCAGGCTCTAGCAAACATTTCATGCCTTTTTCGGCTGGAAATGTTTGCAGAGGCTGGTGGTATCCTCGCATGGGAAGAAAGAATGTCAAGGATGCTATTGTGTGTATGAAAAACATTCATAGCGAGCTATATTCGAAGGAGGACCGCCTCGTCAAGACTATTGGAGGGAAACTATGAGTGGCTCGCTGTAATCGGCCAAGAAGGAACCAAGGAAAAGATAGGCGCAAGAAAGAGGCTCTCTGCAAGGAGAATTTCTTTCAGGCGATCAATCAGGGTGCCACGAGACTTAGGGTGATAGGATTGAACACACTTTGAAAGTAGCACAGTGTCTTTTTAAGGGGAAAACTAACAACCAGCAGTTTAGAACTGCTGGTTCAGAATGAAAAACTGCAGTAGAACCTCGTTTATTCGAATGACGTCATGACTTTTCTACCATTCAAACAGCCTATGATAAATATCTCAATGATTTACTCAGATTCGAATAAGAGAGGTTTTGCTGTGCTACTTTCTAAACAGTAAGAGGCGCTCGCTGCTGTTGAGTCGGGAGGGGCTGGGATTCAGGAGTGGTGTTGAGTTCGCTGCAGAAGCGGGATGGCCAATAGGCGGGGGGAGATGTGGACAGCGTGCCGGGATTCAGAAGAGGTGCTCGCTGGTGAGACAGGACCAGTTTGGATTCGGGATGCAGGATTCTCAGGCTCTGTAAAATATCACAAGGGAAACATTTAGTCCAGGAGAGTATACCAAGTGGTTTACAACTATTAGTTAAAAGACGAGCAGCATTGTTGATGCGAAAAGATATTGTCAAGTATTATGCTGCGTTCCTGGTGTGTCGCAATATCTTTTCAGATCAACAATGCTACTCTCGCCTTAAAATGAGTTGCAGCAGCCATTCATTGCTGCACCACGTTTGACTGCTTCTCTGTAACAGTGAAAATTGTGAGGCAAGTTAAATGTTTGGAAACTTATATCTGACTCTTCCAGCAGTGCCCGATAGTTGCTGATGATGGCAGCCACGCGCCTCCAAGATGAGCAACAAGCGGCTGTGGCGGCGAAGTTTGCCGCGACTGCGCGGTTCGATCATCCTGTCACTGGAGCAGGAATTCGGCAGACTTTAACTGCAAATACAGGGCGGATTGAGATTCAGGACTCAGGATGCGCGAGGATCTCGCTAGCGAAACTGGGCAGGCACAGACTGCGTTCGAGATGGCCTTTCCACAGATCTGCTGCGCCCGTGGCATCTGAACCCTGCAATGATGTTGGTGTTAAACAAGTTAGTTAAGCCTACCAATTGGAATAACTGTTGAAAGGCAAATAACATTGTTGTTGTGGAAAGACATTGTGGAATGTTAAGTTTTAACACGGCAATGTCGTCCCAATCGATCAACTTTCTGCAGTCTCTCGTCTCCAAGCTGCTCAATGAGGACGATGCAGCGTAGATAACGAGATGGTAACGGTGCGTCGCCGAGGCATACAACCGGGCGAAATCATAAATCATACTCTGGTCGATCCGGCCCACGCGTTTTCAACCAAGCTGAGGTCGAGCGCCCGCGCCGGTCGGCCCACGAGTTGAAGCCTCTGCTACTGGTTCATCCACCATTTCTGCACGATACGCGCCGTGTGCACCGGACTGTTGTCTCGTTACCACTCGCAGCACCGGGAATTCCTCCACAGCTCGCGCACCGACCGGACGAAGGTGTCCTGAAGGAGTTCGAGATATCCGGGAGTTCATCCGCGGTGGAACCGCTGCGAGTGTTCCAGGACCCCTCGGCGTGATCCACCCCCCACATGCCGCGCGTGATGCGACCGCTGTTACCCGGGTCACGAAATTCACACGCGGGATCGCACCGCCTGAAATTTTCTCATCGGTATAAATCACCGGAAGATCTCTTTCAGCCTGCTCGAGCGCCAGCTCCTGACGCGCAAAACGAAGGCGAGCCTCACGATTTTGCGGCATCAGCAGCAGCTTTCGGGCAGCCTGGCCACAGGGGAAGCCAGACTCCCACAGCCTGTTGCAGACGGTGCTCGCACACACGTCCAACCCCAGGACTGCGGGTACGCCAGCAGCAGCCTGAAAGGGATTCTCTCTAATAATTCTAATCATTTCCTGATCCACCTCGGCCGTGGTACAGCGTGGACCCGAGTTGTGCGACCGACCGTCAATCAGGCCCTCCTCGCCTATTTTTGCGAATCGGTTGATGCGCCTACGGAACGTCCGCGGATGCACCAACTCCGCGGCGATATCCACCAAGGCGCGACCCGCAGGGTGCATTTCAATTATTCGCGCGTTACGCGCGGCGAAATTTCACGGCGATTCATTGCGATAAGCCCACGCCTGATAACAAAAAATCGAATATTGGCATGCTGAAAAGTTGATAGTTTTTCTATATAGTTTTCTATAAAGAGTTCGAGAATGTTACCGATAAATCTGTTTAAGAGAAGTGCAGAACATTCGACAACTCATTACAGAGAAAATTCTCGAACTCTTTATAGAGAACTATATAGAAAAACAGTCAACTATCGGCATGCCGATATTCGATTTTTTGTTACCGGGCGTGGGCTTTCAGTCTATCGCAATGAATCGCCGTGAGCAATTCGCCGCGCGGAATGCGCGAATTGTAGAAATGCACCGGGCAGGTCGCGCCCTGGTTGACATCGCCGCGGAGTTAGGTGTGCATCCGCGGACGGTTCGAAGGCGCATCGACCGATTCGTGCAAATGGGCGAGGAGGGCCTGATTGATGGTCGGGCGCACAACTCGGGTCCACGCTGCACCACGGCCGAGGTGGATCAGGAAATGATTAGGATTATTAGAGAGAATCCCTTTCAGGCTGCTGCTGGCGTACCCGCAGTCCTGGGGTTGGACGTGTGTGCGAGCACCGTCTGCAACAGGCTGCGGGAGTCTGGCTTCCGCTGCGGCCAGGCTGCCCGAAAGTCGTTGCTGACGCCGCAAAATCGCGAGGCTCGCCTCCGTTTTGCGCGTCAGGAGCTGGCTCGCGAGCAGCCTCAAAGGGATATTCCGGTAATTTATACCGATGAAAAAACATTCTCCTCGGCCGCTGGCCGTGCCCTCCGGGTTTGGCGTCCGGTAAATTCCAGGCGGTGCGATCCCGCGTATGTCCGCGATCCGGGTAGCAGTGGTCGCATCACGTGCGGTATGTGGGGGTGGATCGGGCCCAGGGGTCCTGGAACACTCGCAGAGGTTCCACCGCGGATGAACTCCCGGGTATACCTCGAACTCCTTGAGGACACTTTTGTCCCGACGGTGCGCGAGGTATATCCCGTGGAGGAATTCCCGGTGCTGCGAGTGGTACAGGACAACAGTCCGGTCCACACTGCGCGTATCGTACAGGCATGGTGGACGAATCAGCAGTACGGGCTTCAATTGGTGGGCTGGCCGGCGCGGTCGCCAGATCTCAACTTAATTGAGAATGTGTGGGCCGAGATGGTCCGCACGTGGGAGCGGCCCGCCGCCGAACAACAATTGAGGAACCGGCAGCTGATCATCCAGCATGCCGTGCGGACCTGGGATTTGCTGCGGGATCGGCCAGAATATTTCGCCCAGTTGTATGCCTCGGTGACGAACCGGTACAATCTCGTTATCGAGATGGACGGGGCTGTCACCAGGTATTGAATCGATCGATGCCCCTTCGAATCGGAAAGCAGTACACCAGGTAATTAAGCTTCTACTTAGTCTACGACTAAGCAAGCTTCCCCTTCCCTTCTGTTGAGTCAATATCATTTAATAATGAATCTTCGAACAATTTCTTTCAGCTTCTCCTCCGCCGCCTTCTCCTCCTCCGCCAAAGGAGTCAGCCCATGGTGAGTGTGATATTTTGCTTATTTTGTGAATAAGTTTAATTACCTGTATTATGTGAATTAATAGCGTGTGCGTTCAATTTTTACAGGCCACACACCAACACGGCCTGGAGTTCTTACGAGAAAACACTCTCGCACAATCGACCAGAGTATGATTTATGATTTCGCCCGCTTGTATGACTCGGCGACGCACCGTTACCATCTCGTTATCGAGATGGGTGGGGCTTTCAGCAGGTATTGAATCGGTCGACGCCCTTCGAATCGGCAAGCAGTTTACACCAGGTGGATTAAGCTTCTGTCAATATCATTTTATAATGAATCCTCGACCAATTTGTCTCAGCTGCTTCTCCACCGCCCTCTCCTCCTCCACGAAAGAAGGAGCCAGCCTATGGTGAGTGTGATATTTAGCTTATCTTGTGAATAAGTATCATTACCTGTATTATGTGAATTAACAGCGTGTGCGTTCCATTCTTACAGGCCACACACCACCACGGCCAGGAGTTCTTACGAGAAAGCACTCTCGCTGCTTCATTTCGGCGATGGCTGAGACACTATGCTGCATCGTCCTCATTGAGCAGCTTGGAGACGAGAGATTGCAGAAAGTTGTTCGATTGGGACGACATTGCCGTGTTAAAACTTAACATTTCACAATGTCTTTCCATAACAACAATGCTCTTTGCCTTTTAACAGTTATTCCAATTGGTAGACTTAACTAACTTGTTTAACACCAACATCATTGCAGGATTCAGATGCCACGGGCGCAGCAGATCCGTGGAAAGGCCATCCCGAACGCAGTCTGTGCCTGCCCAGTTTCGCTAGCGAGATTCTCGCGCATCCTGAGTCCCGAATCCTAATCCGCCCTGTATTTGCAGTTAAAGTCTGCCGAATTCCTGCTCCAGTGACAGGATGATCTAACCGCGCAGTCACGGCAAACTTCGCCGCCACAGCCGCTTGTTGCTCATCTTGGAGGCGCGTGGCTGCCATCATCAGCAACTATCGGGCACTGCTGGAAGAGTCAGTAAGTTTCCAAACATTTAACTTGCCTCACAATTTTCACTGTTACAGAGACGCAGTCAAACGCGGTGCGGCAATGATTGGCTGCTGCAATTCATTTTAAGGCGAGAGTAGCATTGTTGATCTGAAAAGATATTGCGACACACCAGGAAGGCAGCATAATACTTGACAATATCTTTTCGCATCAACAATGCTGCTCGTCTTTTAACTAATAGTTGTAAACCACTTGGTATACTCTCCTGGACTACATATTTCCCTTGTGATATTTTACAGAGCCTGAGAATCCTGCATCCCGAATCCAGACTGGTCCCGTCCCTCCAGCGAGCAGCTCTCCTGAATCCCGGCACGCCGTCCAATCTCTCCCCGCCTATTGGCCGTCCCGTTCTGCAGCGAACACTCCACCACTCCTGAATCCCAGCCTGCCGTCCAGTCTCCCCCCACCTATTGGCCGACCCGTTTCTGCAGCGAGTTGAACACCACTCCTGATTCCCAGCCCCTCCCGTCTCAACAGCAGCGAGCGCCTCTTACTTCTTTGAAAATAGCACAGCAAAAACCTCTCTTATTCGAATCTGAGTAAATCATTGAGATATTTATCATAGGCTGTTTGAATGGTAGAAAAGTCACGACGTCATTCGAATAAGCGAGGTTCTACTGCAGTTTTTCATTCTGAACCAGCAGTCCTAAACTGCTGGTTGTTAGTTTTCCCCTTAAAAAGACACTGTGCTACTTTCAAAGTGTGTTCAATCCTATCACCCTAAGTCTCGTGGCACCCTGATTGATCGCCTGAAAGAAATTCTCCTTGCAGAGAGCCTCTTTCTTGCGCCTATCTTTTCCTTGGTTCCTTCTTGGCCGATTACAGCGAGCCACTCATAGTTTCCCTCCAATAGTCTTGACGAGGCGGTCCTCCTTCGAATATAGCTCGCTATGAATGTTTTTCATACACACAATAGCATCCTTGACATTCTTTCTTCCCATGCGAGGATACCACCAGCCTCTGCAAACATTTCCAGCCGAAAAAGGCATGAAATGTTTGCTAGAGCCTGAAAACGCAAAGCACACTACAGCTGTATACTCTCTCGTGCAATAATGTCAATGCATGATTGTATTATACCAGCTACCAGTTTTTAGAGAACTTGTCGACAATGTTAAGCCCTTGTGGCCCGGGTCCCACTCCTGTATCCCACTCCTGTATCCACCGATAATGTGTAGACTAGATTGTCGACACAGATAAACTGACAATAAATCACCTCAGTCCTTTAACAATGCTTTGCTTAGTGACTTTTGTATTATCCTACTTCCTCTCAGCTTTCCACAACTATGTCTTTCTTCTATACTGACACCTGCATGATAATAAATGGGATTGTCATTTCCTGAGCCGCTGCCGCCTAATTGTTACCTTGCGATTCAATAAAGATTTTCTCTCCCACGATTTATTCGGCCCCTCTTATCCTTTATCGCATGAAACACGTCCCCATACTTATTTCCGTGCGTTCCAACTCTTTTGCCCACCCAGTATGCATGCCTCTTTCGCTAGCTGTCACTTGGTCATGCCGCCCGGGCTGATCCGACCCACGTGACTGCCCAAAACTATGCAGTCAGCCTAGACCGGCGTACCCAACTTCACGTTTCTGCCCCACCAGACAAACCGGAACTGGACAGGATTCTTTCGGCACGCTGTACGTGAGGCGTATGCTACCGGAAGGTCTTTTCCTATTTCGCCTTGACTGAGAATGGCTCCAACTGCGTATTCTGACGCATCGGTAGTTACGATAAAAGGTTTTGAGAAATCGGGATATTGTAAAATTGGTTGTTCGCACAATTCTTTCCTTAATTGTTCGAAGCTCTTTTGTTGTTCTTCGGACCATTTGAATCTAATTCCTTTTCCTAATAGAGTGACTAAGGGTTTTGTTTTGGATGAGAAATTTTTTATGAATCGACGATAATATCCTGCTAAACCAAGAAATTGGCGGATAGTTTTCTGATTCGTAGGAACTGGGAATTCCTTGACTGCTTGTAACTTTTTAGGATCCGGGAGAACTCCTTCTTCCGAAATAATGTGTCCTAAGTATGTTACTTCTTTACGAAGGAATTGACACTTGCTGGTTTGTAGAGTTAGACCATTTTCTCGGAGTCTTTGCATTAATTTACGAATTTTAATTTCGTGTTCTCTCAGTGAAGATGAAAATACTACTATGTCATCTAAATAAACAAAGAGCTCGGTTCCTTGTAATCCGGTAAGAACTTGGTTCATTAAGCGTTGGAAAGTGGGCGGTGCGTTTTTGAGACCGAAGGGCATGCGGGAAAATTCATAGTGACCAGAGGGAGTGGTGAAGGCGGTCTTGGCGCGGTCCTTAGGGTTCATTTCTATCTGGTGGAAACCATTGGCTAAGTCAAAGATGGAGAAATACTTCGCCCCGCCTAGTTTATCTAAGATTTCTGTTATCTGTGGTAAAGGGAACTTGTCGCTAACTGTTTTTTCATTAAGGGCCCTAAAATCAATCACCATACGCCAACGCTTATTACCTTGGGCGTCTGCCTTTTTAGGGACTATCCATAAAGGAGAATTATAGGGGGAATGGGACGGTTGAATAATACCTTGCTCTAGGAGGGCCTTTACCTGTGAGTCGATTTCTGCTTTATGCTAGGCCGGATACCTATACTGACGGGTATTTATAGGTATGTCGTCCGTAGTATAAATGGAGTGTTGAAAGTCGGGAGCTCTGCCTAAATTGTCGCCAGGTATGTAGAAGCGGTCGGGGAATTCATCAACCAGTTGGAGCACGTGTTGTTTTTCTTCGTAATTAAGATGATCTAGCTCCAGTATTTTCTTGATTGCCTTCCTTCGTTCTACTGGTGAGGTGATTTTGGGTGGCGGGTTTCGTAAATAGGGTTCTTCTTCAGATGAGTAAATGGTATCGTACGGGTAGATTTCTTGTGGAGGCAGATTGATTTCTACCTCTTCGTCATTGGTATTAGTAACCATGATGTGGCAAGTACCATCGTTGTTGGTTACAGCGGCTTCACCGAGAAATACGTCTTGACGAGTTTTGATACGTGGAAGATAGCCCTCTCTTGTATTGGTATTGACTAGTCGGACAGCGATTTGTTGACGGGTCCGACCGGGAATAATATGACGAGTGGAATTTCCAGTGGGTACTTCAATTTCATTAAGATCCTGGTAGTTAACGAAACGGATCGGTCTAGTTGGCTTGTCTTTGAGCACGAGAGTTTTGTGGTAGTAAGAGATCTCTGCTTCTTCTTGGAGTAAGAAGGGGCTGCCTAGTAACCCGTGGGCAGGCAATTGTAAATGTTTAATTACGTAGAATAAGCAGTTGGTGTCTTCAAGTTGTAGAACGACGGATCCTATGGTGAGAATCGGGACCGAAGCAACTCCAGTTACTTCGATTTCTCCAGGGGAGATCGAGACTTGTTGTAAATTAAGAGAATCGAAGGTGATTAAGTTTATCGATGCCCCGCCATCGATCAGGAATTCTCCGATTCCATTTCGTAGTTCCGGTATCTTGACGCGGATTTTAGGGATCGGTGCTTCGTGGACGATCAGTCGCACATTTTTCACTGGTTGCTGTTGAACCGGACGTGCTTGGGGCGATTTTGGTTGGGAACGTTCACCTGACCGCCTGCTCGGTGAACGTTTTCGAAGTTTAAATGCTTCTCATTAAATTCTAACTTATTATCGTTGCTCGGTTGAGCCAACGAACTACCCGGATGAGCATAGGTGCTATCCACCGGGGCGTGATTTTGTTGTTCCTTAAAGTTAACTTGCTTGCCATCGTAGCCTTTGTGCGCACAAGTGCAGCACTTATGGCCCTCGTGGTTTTCGGCCCTTTCCTGTATGTCTGGCAGCCATGGATGTCGTTCGAGATGAGGGGGAGGGAAATTTACGACGCCCTGGGCCCCAGGCCAGTCCGTCCTCTCGAGTGCGAAGGCGGTAGGTCCTCGGTAACCGCGGGGGTCTTCCGTCCCAGATGTATTCCGAGACCCATTGTTTTGGCGCCATTGAGGATTTGGTGACCGTTGTTGAGTATTACGTGCTCCGTCGTAATGATTATTATGACTATTATTGTCCTGATTGTACCTCTCGTAGGTCTCACTCAGGTTCCGGCTTATATATGTTACTTCTTCAAAAGCATCTTCGAGGCTGTCGAATTTCCTCGGGTCAAGCCTCGATGAATACCTCATCGGTAACCCGCTTACGAATCGTTGGACGATTTGTTTCTCCATGTATTTCTTCATTTCGTCCTTATTTCCATCGTAATCTTCACTGATGGCCGCGCGAGTATTATGGAAAAGATGCCTAGTGCAATCCATGAAACCGCGCACGCTTTCTTCCCGTCCGATTCGTAGATTTAAAACGTCCGCTTGGAAGGACATGAGACTCCTACCCGGCGCGAAGCAGTTCTTTAGATATTGCAACAAAGTTTCCACGCTAGTAAACTTCTTGCCGTCCGCGGCTTCTCTGGCTGGCCCAGTTAATTTCGTAAGGATCACACTAACATACTTTAAACTCATAGATTCCGGTAGATAGATTAGCCCATCCTCTACGCATTGAACGAAGTTTCTTAGTTCTTGCGACTTTCCACTAAATACAGGTATTCCCTGAGCTAACTGCTGTAGCGTTGAGAATATCTTCATATTATTCATGATTGTGGCTAAATCAGCATCAGAAGGCCTGGCTTCAGTCATGATGAAAAGGATTCGAACTTTAATATAAGAACTTAAAAGGGAACAACGATATTCACTAGTGAGATACACACTTTGAATGTGAATATCCCACCGCTGTCACCAATTTGTTACGAGCCGAGGTTCAAGTCGGCGAGGTTTCTAAATGTAAAACCTACTTCTGAGCAATCTAGCCTTTTTGGCGATTTTTAATGGTTTTACTGTAAGTGAAATCAGGAGCCTCGGATTAATATAACGGCCAACCAGCACTGGGGTATGACTAACCGTCAGTGGTGTCGAAACGCTCGTCAGCTTCGAGGATAACGTGGAGTTTTCTCAATGCCTCTTTCATGAAGTTAAATAATTGATTGCTCAGATGGCTCGCCTTGGTTATGTCTTGAGCGGCAAAGACTACCAAGTGTTCTATGATGTTCCCTTGGTATGTTTCTTCAGTTAATAGTTATGAGAGATGTGGATGGGCTGTTTCAAATGAGTTTTAGGTATCTTTGACTTTAGATGTAAAAATAAAGATATATATATTGTTACACATTATAATCCGCTTTGGTACAATATCTTTGGTTTTTGAGCGCGATGAACTTAATAGTTAAGTTGGCTCGTTTCACGTCACGAGTTAAACGGGGATGCGGTGAACAATTACTTGCCTAACAGTCGCGGTATATGGCTGAACTGTACGGTTGAATGAAACGGTTTCGAAGGAGTATTAATGCTCTATCTAATCCACGTCCACGCACTATGCTTGCTGAGATACAACGGGCAGAGATACGTCTTGCTCGAAGGATTCTACTGAAGTCCGCGTTTCCTCCAGAAAATCAGGGTTTATATACTCCAGAAGTCCCGAAATTCCAGGAAAAAGTAGCAAGTGTGGGAACGTGAGTGAGCTAGTTTTGAATGTGTGAGTGTGGAATCCTAGATGCACGCAAGTGCACGCAGCTGTGGGACTGCCTCCCCTATGAAGAAGTCAAGGGTCGGAGCGATAACGCATGAAAGGGACGGTCGAACGGTCGAGTTTAAGACTCGAATATTACGCAAGGGAAGAATTCGAGAGGAACGAAAGCGGAGGTGAATTATAACGGGTGTTTCAAAAAGAAAAGACGTCAGATTCGCGCTGAGGATGTAACACCCTTTACAGTTTCGTATATTCCCGTATTTCTTTTTAATGGCTTTTAAGATATTTCTGTTTTCAATTAACTGTTTACGTTCTTTATATTTCAAAAAGTATGTTCGATTATATTTTCTTTTCAATTCCGGGTGAAGTTTCGTGAACATACGCTGGCGATATCTCTCACGTATTTCGTTTGCAGAATAATTTCGCCGTTTTATTGCTCTTTTTCTCGTTATCTCCGTAGTATAACTCCGACGCATTTTTTCGCATAGTCTTTCTGAATTGTCTGCATAATCGGCACGCTTTCCATTGCGCTCGCTTTCGGGATCTTTTTCGTACCTCTCGCGACGTTTACTGCGCTCAATTTCTACGTTTGCCGCATAATCCTCCTGTTTTCTATTGCGCTCACTCTCGGCTTCTTTCTCGTACCTCTCGCGACGTTTACTGCGCTCAATTTCTATGTTTGCCGCATAATCCTCCTGTTTTCTACTGCGCTCACTTTCGGCTTCTTTCTCGTACCTCTCGCGACGTTTACTGCGCTCAATTTCTATGTTTGCCGCATAATCCTCCTGTTTTCTACTGCGCTCACTTTCGGTTTCTTTCTCGTACCTCTCGCGACGTTTACTGCGCTCAATTTCTATGTTTGCCGCATAATCCTCCTGTTTTCTACTGCGCTCACTTTCGGCTTCTTTCTCGTACCTCTCGCGACGTTTACTGCGCTCGATTTCTATGTTTGCCGCATAATCCTCCTGTTTTCTACTGCGCTCACTTTCGGCTTCTTTCTCGTACCTCTTGCGACGTTTACTGCGCTCAATTTCTATATTTGCCGCATAATCCTCCTGTTTTCTACTGCGCTCACTTTCGGCTTCTTTCTCGTACCTCTCGCGACGTTTACTGCGCTCAATTTCTATGTTTGCCGCATAATCCTCCTGTTTTCTACTGCGCTCACTTTCGGCTTCTTTCTCGTACCTCTTGCGACGTTTACTGCGCTCAATTTCTATATTTGCCGCATAATCCTCCTGTTTTCTACTGCGCTCACTTTCGGCTTCTTTCTCGTACCTCTCGCGACGTTTACTGCGCTCAATTTCTATGTTTGCCGTATAACTATCGCGCTTTCTAGTACACTGCGGGGCATCTGCAACATGTGCCAATTTGATTTTGTCTATGTGTACTATTTTCGTTTCATCGTCTTTGATTTTTAGTCGTACGTTATTTTTATCTAACACGTCTAGTACTACTATATAATTCCTTTGGAGTTTATGTTTTCTATGATCTCTAATTAGAAATACTAATTGTCCTGGTTCAAAGTTTGGTATAGTTGTTCGTCTGTCGTAGTATATTTTGTTTCGTTCTTTAGTTTGGATTTGCTTTTCCGTTGCTTTTTCTTGTACCCATTTTAATTGTTCCGTTAGCGTGCGTAGGTATGCGTTGTATGTAAGTATCGTTTCTGGAGGTGGGAATTCTGAGGGTGTTCGCGCTGTTTTCCCAAAGATTAATTCGTATGGGGTGAATCCTGTGCTATCATGTGTGCTGGTGTTGTAGGAAAAAGTTGCGTATGGGAGCCATTGGTCCCAATCACGGTGTTCAGAGATGTAATGTTTTAGATATTCGATTAGGGTATGATGACCTCGTTCTGCGATGCCATTCGATTGTGGAAGATATATGGAAGTGTTATAGTGTTTAATTTGGAAAAGGTTTTTGAATTCTTTGAATATTTTAGACAGGAAGCATCGACCTTGATCTGATAATATAGCTCTTGGAGCTCCGAAAGTGCAAATTAGGTTTTCTGCTAATGCTTTGGCTACTTCTACAGAAGTTTGATGTTTCAAAGGATTGCTAGTGAAAATCGACTAAACAGGTCTGTGATTGTAAGTATGTATCTGGATCCGGTTTCTGTTTCTTGTAATGGGCCACAAATGTCAATGGCTATTTTGCCAAACGGTTCGGCTGGTACGTCTGTAATTATCATTGGGGCTTTTGGTTTTACTCGAACTAGTTTGTTTCTTTGACAATCGAAACAATTTTTTATGAATGTTTTAATGTCATTTTTCATGTTCTTCCAATAATATTGGGCTGCTATTCGTTTATATGTTTTCTCGATTTCTCTATGACCTCCAATTGCGGAGTTGTGTAATTCCGTCATTATTATATTTCTTTTTGACGCATGTGGGACGGATAATAGACCTTCGCAAAGTGTGATTGTTAAATCTGGTTGAGAAATATGTGTGAATAAGTATGTTTTTAGATCTGCCCATTGGAGTTGATCGATAATTTGGGGGTCTTTTGCAATAGTGCATGTTCGATTAACGGTTGCGGTAAATGCGGGACTCTGGATTCAGGCTAGTTGGAATTCAGTAAGAGTTAGAGGAAGTTCTGATAGACAATATTTATTCAAAATACCTTGAGGCGGATCAAGTAATCGCCGTACGGAATCTTGGTTCGTGTATAAGGCGGCCCGGTGGCAAAAACACCACTGGTCCAGTCACAAGGTTCACAATCAGGTCACAATGCAGTTCGGCGGTACAAAATGGTTCAGTTAGCGGTTCAGATCAGCACACAATCTCTATTGCAAAGTCTCAATCTCAAGGGACGCGTCCGTTCGCTTGAGAAGAAATCACAGTTATGTCGGAACAAGGAAGCCGGCCGGAGAAGAAGCGCAAGTTCTACACGCTTCCGCGGGGGAGCGTTCCGATCGCTACGTTCATTGGTGAATCTATGCGGATCGATAGGCGGATCGATAATCTTGTAGTCGGCTGCGGGGCCGAATGCGCATGATTAGATAAGTCTTACAATACTAGATAACATGGCTTAAATCTAGGGGGCGATGATTCCTGAATATTCCGGCCGCCATCAGCAACAGCGTTGATGATTATGTGGTGATCCTTGCGGATCGATCTCTCATGCGGTGTCAGGCGTAGCAGATTGTGGTCGATCAGGCGGGTCAGTGATGGGTAGAACGGCAAGTTTTGCGATCGGCCTTGTAAGAGTCGTCGTTGCCGTCTTTAGCGTGACTACCCGTGTCAATCCGTCCTTCCCAGGATGCAACTGAGTGACTCTGGCGAGAGGCCACTTGGCTGGAGGAAAGCGTTCATCTATAACCAGGACTAAAGAACCGACATGGATTATGTTATGCGGGTGGTGCCACTTGGAGATAGCCTGTAGTTGCTGCAAGTAGCTGGTGGACCAAGTCGACCAGAATCCTTGCAGCATTTGCTGCAGGAGCTGCCATCCTCCAAGTCGCGTTGTCTTGATGTCCAGTAATGAGGGTTCTGGTAGCACATTGAGCGGATGTCCAATGAGGAAGTGTCCGGGGGTAAGAGCAGTCAGGTCATCTGGATCATCGGTCAGTGGTTCAAGCGGTCTCGAGTTTAATACTGCTTCCACTTGTATTAGAAGAGTCGTAAGTTCTTCAACAGTGAGAACGGTAGCGTTTAGGCGGGCCAGGTGGTGCTTGACAGATTTGACAGCTGCCTCCCACCTTCCTCCCATGTGAGGAGCAGCCGGCGGATTAAATCGCCAAGTAATGCGGTCTGCGGTAAACAGGGCGGCGAGTCTGGCGAAATCTTGAGTCCCTTGGTGGAACATCTGTTTGATGGTGGCGTCAGCTCCCACAAAGTTAGTGCCACAATCACTGGAGAGTGTGTGGCAGATACCTCGTCGTCCAGTAAATCGGCGGAATGCGGCGATGAATGCGTCGGTGGAATACTCGCTGACAGCTTCGAGATGTACAGCGGAGGTAGTGAAGCAGACAAATACGCAAAGCCAACCCTTGGCGGTTTTGGCTCCTCTTCCTTTCCACGTGCGTAGTGTAATGGGTCCGGCGTAGTCGAGTGCCGTGTGTGTAAATGCGGGTGACGGCGTGACTCGAATGCTGGGCAGTTGGCGCATCAGCTGTTGTGCGCGGAGTCCTCGATGGCGTGCACATCTCACGCATCTCAGAATGTGTGAGCGGACAGGCTGTCTTCCTCCCAGAATCCAGACCTGCTGTCTCACAGCGGCGAGTGTCACTTGCGTGCTACCGTGAAGTGTGCGGTGGTGTGCGTCGGAGGTCATCAATGTTGTCAGCGGGGAATTCCGTGGTAGAATGGCGGGATTCTTATTGCGGGGCTCTAAGTTGGAGTGTGAGAGCCTGCCTCCAACACGAATTATTCCCTTGGTGTCCACAAAGACGATCAGTCGGTCGAAGGGATGGCCGCGAGGCCACGGAGACATCGTGGCTAACAGCTTGAGTTCGAGCGGGAAATGTATAGACTGAATAACTTTGATCCAGTACTCGAGAGCTTTGACGAGATCTGCGGAGTCAATAGCGAATCTGAGAGTACAATTCGGCACCTTGGTCAGTACTTGGTGGACTCTGAAACAGATAGCGGTAATGCGGAGCAGGCGTGTCAGGTTGGAATATCTTCCAATGAGATCCCAGTAAGGTTCCGGGGTTGTTCTCACGGAAAACGCCAATCCAGGTCGCTCTTCGAGTTGGTAGGCTGGATCACAGGTGAATTTCTGCGGCGGCCAGGACTGTGCGGGTTTGCGCAACCATGGGGGGCCAGTCCACCAAAGTTGGTGCGTTTTCAGCTGGCTCGGAGAGAGTCCTCTCGGAGCACAGTCAGCGGGGTTCTCCTTGCCAGATACGAAACTCCAACGGCCGTGTGGAGTCAGATCTTGAATGGTGGACACTCTATTCCTGACGAAATCTTGCCAGCGGGACGGGTTTGATTGGATCCAAGTGAGAGCTACTGAAGAATCTGTCCAAAGGTAGACTGGATAGCTGGCGGCGTCGAGGGTCTTCTGGCAATAATGCACAAGCCTTGCGAGCATCAGTGCAGCGGCGAGCTCCAATCGTGGGATGGTGAGCCGTTTAAGCGGTGCTACCTTGGTTTTCGCACAGACTAGAATGATGCGTGTTCCTGTCTGCGGCGAATGCGTCTTCAGATAAACAGCTGCTGCCATTGCGAGCTGTGAAGCGTCATAGAAGCCATGGATTTCTGCTGACGTTGTGACGGTACAGTTGATCCATCTTGGTATAGTCAGTGACGGAATTTCGGCAAGTTCCGTCTTGAAGGCAATCCACTTGGGCCGAATTCGCTCAGTCAAGTGGTCGGCCCAGCCAAGTTTTTTCAACGAAAGCTCCTGCAATAGTACCTTGGCGCGAATTATCAGCGGTGCGATTAAGCCAAGAGGATCAAAAATTTGGGCGATCTCCGAAAGTATCATGCGTTTCGTCAGATAACTGGATGAAGTCGGCGGCTTGATCTGAAATTGCAGTGTATCAGTATGCGGCGACCAGTGGAGTCCGAGGAGCTTGGTGCTGTCCTCTGTGTCGTTGAGAGACAGGCTAGGTTTCGCTTCCACGCTAGATTTCTGAAGCAGACTGCGAGTATTGCTACTCCACTTGGCCAGGGGGAAACCGCCCGCCTGGCACAAGCCAGTCAGCTGATCTGCGGTTTCTTGAAGTTCGGCGATGTTGTCGGCACCTCCGAATATATCGTCCACATAACGTCCATATGTGAGCGGGTTGACAGCGAGTGGCAACTTGTGTCTTTCATCTGCCAACAGTTGAAGAAGTACGCGGACTGCGAGGAACGGGGCTGGACGAGTACCGTCCGTGACAGTTGTAAGCTGGTACGAGGTTATGTTCTGCTGCTCGTCCACCCAGAGTATGCGCTGTAAATCCCAATCTCGTTGGTCGACCAGGATTTGGCGGAACATCTTCGTGATGTCAGTGGAAAATATGAAGCGGTGTCTGCGGATCCACAGCAGCACGTCCATGATATCAATCTGAAGCTTAGCTCCAGTGTGTAAGATATTGTTACGCGTCCCGGACGTGGATCGCGTAATAGGCATGGACGAGGCTGATAATTAGATGGGTAAAGGCGTATATTTAAGAACCGGGAATGCGTGCACACAGGATAAGATCCAGCATTAGACTGACAGTCGTGTAACATGTTAGATAGTGGAACGACGGGTAGTTAAGGACAATGTTCAGGGCTTCGGACCAGGGATGACAGGTATTTGATACAACTGGGCGCCAAGGCCGTAACACTACCCCCCTCCGTGAAAAAGACGTTCGTCCGCGAACGTAGATGGTCTTCTTTCAATATGTCTGGTGGATCAGGAATTAGATGGAAGTAGCGGTCTAATCCAGCCAGATATCGTCTCAGCATTTGCTCGAGGTCCAGGGAAAACCGCTTCAAAAACCGTGGACGAGACGAAAACAGGTCAGGGAGAAGATAGGTTGTTGTCCAAGATGTACACATTTGTAAAAGGCTTCAGGTCTGGATCGTAGCAAGAAGTTCCACGGACAGGAAGTAAAAGGTGATGGAAGGAAAAATATTCTGGGTAGGCATCTCGAACGGGGTCTCCAATTACCTCGAAATATAAAGAATTAAAGGCGAGTAAAAAGTTACAGGAGAATTTCAAAAGAAAGAGAGATTTCGTTAGAGTAAATTTTATTTCATACAATCAAAACTTTCATAAATTTGGTTACACCGAAGAGACATAACCCGGCCACGCCTAGGCTGTTCTCTTCTTTCTCCATTTTGACCGCTCATCCCCATGGCTAACTTCTCAGAGTTAGACAGCAATGGGTTGACGGATGGAGCAGTAGACCAACACTCCTACGTATCCCACTCCCACCACGTTCACACACCACGGAGATAACATAGGAGTACACACATACAAAGAACTTTCATTCAACAAGCATTCACATAGAAGAAAGATGACGAGTGAAATATTTCGCTAAACGGTTTACACGAACTACCCGAAATTTGCTTTTAGGAGAACGATGTATTCTATAAATAACATCATTAATTCTATTCACACTTTGAGTCTCCCCTTTAATTCCTCAAACGTTCTTAGAAAAGACCGCGACCAAACGAACGTAGATTTTGCTGGACGAACAATTTCTGTGACATTCCCTATAAATCGTCTAAGACCTGCCAATAGTAGTCTCAAGTTTCTCAACTCCTCTTCAAAGGTCTTGTTATAAACAAAAACGTTGTCTAAATAGTCAGAATAGCACTTTGACACGTGTCCTCGCGACACTTTTCTCATTAGACCCTTGTCCACACCGAAGAAACAATTCTGTGGATTCTCCACTCGACGATAATCTCCTCGTTTTACCTTAGACCGAATTAATTTATCAACTTCTTCCCTTCGACGTAAGGGCAAACGACAAATAGAATGTTCTCCCGGACTATTCCTATATTGAGAGAAGTCTCCCAGACCAACCTGTTCTAAATTCGCGTCGAACTCTTCAGTACAATGATCATGCTTCACGCTCAAATTACCTATCTCGAAAAGACAACACTTCTTCCCTACAATCGAGCCCTCTAAGCTCGATCCATCAACGGAATGGAGGTTGAACCCGAAAGATCCACACACGCGTTCCGGGTAACCATGCAGGGACTCATCATATCGCAAAAGAGACACAGTAGAACCGGTATCTACTAACATATTCGTCGGACTACGATCCACAGAACCACTCACATATAGTCCCGAAGTATTATCTGACTCACAACCGATTTTACGCAAAGCATTAGAAACCGAAGTACCTTCAACAGGAAAAGTAGAAGCCAAATGCAAGCTCGCAACGTCAAACATTTCCACAGAAAATAAAGTAATTAAATGTGCAACAACAAAATCATGAACAATAACAGAAAGAATATTCCGGAACACAGAAGAAAGTAACGCATCATCAGTACGAGTAACCGTACGAACAAAAGCCTTTTTAATGGGGGCCACAACCGTCGGCCTCGAATCCGCCACCCTTAATTCGGACCGATCGCGTTTCCCGGCCTCTGGGATTGCGAATTGGTATTCGAATTACTATTACGCGCTTGACCCGATCTACAGTCGCGTTGAAAATGACCGACTTTACCACACTTGAAGCAAGTGACCGGACCACGAGATGAAAAAGAGTTTGGAGAAGAATTATTATCACGCGAGTTATTAAACGATGAAATCTGACGCGGAACGAACTCCCGCGATGTTTGAAGATCATCGCGATAAACCGGAGCCTCGGAACGATAGAAAGGAGCCGAACGCTCTGAAGGTGGCATACGAGTTGCGCTGAAGTTGCGTTCGATGAAATCGAACTCGACAGCCTTCGCAACGGCCTCACTAAAAGAATTAAGGTTTAAACGATAAAGTTGCTTTTGAAGCTCGAAATCGTGAAGCGCATTAATGAACTGCGACATGGCCAAATTATCTTTAGCTTCAGCCGAAACATTCGGAAAAGCAAAAAGGATGAGATCTCCAATCTCTGCAGCGAGCGACTGAATACTCTGTCCGAATTTCTGTCGACAGTTATAGAATTTCGTTCGACTTGAACTAGTCGATTGGAATTGCCCGAAACGGAATTCTAACGCGGAAAACAACGAATCAAAATCAATTCGTTGGGCCTCACTGAGCGAGTTAAGAACTGAAACAGCTGGACCGTCCAGCGAATTTAAAAGACCGGAAACTTTCGCGGTATTGTCCAAATTATGAATTTGTACGATCGAAGTAAACTGGGCTTTAAAGTCTGACCAAGACGTGCCGTTGAATTTCGGAAAACGAACATTAGAAACTACAGTAGGGACTGAGGCCGGGAGCGGGGCGCACGGGACAGAGACGGGGTGCGGAGCGACAGAAGGCACGGAAGAAATGGAAGGAAAAGAGGAAGCATTAGGTGTTTGAGAGGCGTGTGGGATACTCAAACTTTGCTCGAGAGCCCGAAACCGCGCCTCGTAGCGAGCTTCCAATCCCTGCAATTCGGTCGAAACTTCCGTGCGGAACTGCTGGGTCTGTGCCGAGATGTCGTGGCGAAGAGTATTGATAGCAGCAGTGTTCCGTTCTTCGGACTGCCGCATATCTTGTCGGAGATCACCGAAAAGACTCCGGATCTCCAGAAGCATGGACGGTTCCGCTGGTGGTAGCGCTGGTTGTAGAGGCTGTTCCTCCTGCCGTGATTGTCCCTGGGAAATCAAGCTGGCTGCTGCTGTGTCACCTCCGGACATTTCCCCAATCGTGTCTATATCCCTTTGCTCAAAAATCTCCGTAGAAGTGGAAGGAATCCCACTTCTGACACCAATGTTACGCGTCCCGGACGTGGATCGCGTAATAGGCATGGACGAGGCTGATAATTAGATGGGTAAAGGCGTATATTTAAGAACCGGGAATGCGTGCACACAGGATAAGATCCAGCATTAGACTGACAGTCGTGTAACATGTTAGATAGTGGAACGACGGGTAGTTAAGGACAATGTTCAGGGCTTCGGACCAGGGATGACAGGTATTTGATACAACTGGGCGCCAAGGCCGTAACAATATCATTGAGGGACACTCCTGTCGGCGTTGCTCGAGATCCATTGAACACAACTGGCAGTTTGGTGGTGGTACTGCTTTCTTTAAGAACTCCATGGTGCGGAAGGTAATAAGTTGGAGTTGTAGTTGGCGTCACAGGTGCTGTGATCATGTGCCCAAGTTGCTCATATTCTTGTAAGAAGTTCATGTATAGTTGGCGGTACGTGCCATCCTTGGCAAGACGTCTGAGGAGATGGCGGAGGCAAGCATGGGCAGAATGGAATGAATCACCAAGTTGTGCGGGGGCAGATCTCAGTGGCAGTCTGACAACCTACCTGCCAGCAGCGGTTCTGGTATGTGTTGCTTGGAAGTGAAGTTCACAAGCACGTTCATCTGCTGTGGATTCTGGTGTGTTAGATGACGTTGGTACTTCTTCTTGTATCCAAAAGCGGGTCAACAATTCTTGAAGGTCCTGTTGTTGTTGGTCAACAGATATTTGGTAAGACTGACTTGCCTGGTTGCGGTGCGAAGAGGTTGGGCCCAGCACTATCCATCCAAATATTGTGCGTTGGGCTACAGGCAGGTCAGCGGACTCCTTTTCCACCTCAGGTTGTAGAATTATGCCATAATATCAGCCAGTTGTAGATGTTTCAAGTGGTTCCATGAGGCGTTTGGAATATCCGTGGATGGTATTGTGCCTGTCAGTTCCTGCAAGATGTGTGCGGTGACTTGGATAGCTTCATGCGTGTATGCGGATTTCAGTGTTAAGTGCACTACGCCTCTGGTGGTTCCAGCACTTGCATTGCCAATGCCTCGGATGGCAACTGAGGCATGGTTTCTTGCCAATTTACACTGGCGTACAGCGGTTTCAGATATGAACGTCAGCTCAGACCCAGGATCCAAGAGCAATCTGACTTGGTGAGTTCTGAGTGGCGTAACTATGGCGGCAAGGCTGGTTGCTAGCAGAACTATAGGACGGATATAGTTAGGTAGGCACATGATTGGCACAATTGTCCTGGGAAACCTCTCCCGGTGGCTGAGAAGGCGAGACCCTCAACCCTCCTGGTGCCGAAGCACCATGTGCCAAGGTCGTCTCATCCCAGACACCAGAATTAGTTGTCCTGTTGGACTGTGCGGCGTAGGCAGGTATGGATTTTGACAGGTGAAGGTTATGTTTGTTGGTTAGCGGGTTTGGTACTGCGGATTGGAGGTAAAGCGGTGCAGGAGTGGTCAGCGGTGAGTTAGAGGAGTAAAGAGGTAAGGCGGAGCGTGGTAGCGTGGATTTTCAGTGGTTGGCAGCGGATGGAGCGGATGCAGAGGTAAGTGGATGTAAGTAGGTGTGGTGCCTTGCACCGCACACCCTACAGCTCTGCGTGGACTTACACCAGTTCAGGCCGTGGTTCCCCGGGCAGTTGGGGCATAGCCTCAGCTGCTGGGCAACGTTGCGGCGCTGTTCCGGTGTCATCCTCACAAATGCTGGACACCTGGCCACGTAGTGGATTTCTCCACACACGTGGCAAGGGCGGATCTGCGGTGCAGGGTTGGAGGAGCTGGAGACGGCGGTGTTGTTGGATGGAGTTGGCGGTGCGGAGGAAATAAGCGGTTTGGTGGAACCCTGGGTTTTCTGCGGGACTGTGGAGGTTGGTGGAGCAGGAGCAGGAGCCACTGCTACCGCAGACAACACATCGGCCTTGGTGGCCTTGAGTCGGCTGGCGGCAGAGTAGCTCTTCTGCTGGGAGGCGGATTTGGCGGTGGTAGAGGAAGCGGGTGAGGGGTCGGCGGAGGCCAACCTCTCTAAGGTCCTGACCTTAGTGGCCAGGAAGCTCATTAAGTGAGACAACGCGGGGCACTCCGTGGTGGAGCCCAGGGAATTCTCCGAATTCTCCCAAGACTCCCAAGACTCCCCATCTTGAGGGTGATCAAGTGGACGATCATTAGGTCCCAGTGTTCCACCGGGAAGGAGAGGGATCGGAGGCAATTAAGTACAGAGGTTACAGTGGTGGTCAGGGCTTCGATCTGTTCTGCGGATCTGGGGGTTAGCGGTTTGAGGTTGTAGAGGCGGTCAAGGTGAGCGGAGACGAAGTGGCGCTTGTTGTCGTACCTGACAGTCAGGGTCTGCCAGGCCGATGGGAACATTTCGGAGGATACTGGTAATGCGGAGACTAGTTGGAGTGCGGGGCCGGAGAGAGTGGTTTTCAGATAGTGCATGCGTTCTTTATCTGAGAGGGAGGTATTGCGGATAACTATGGAGCGGAACATGTCGCGGTACGAGGGCCAGGAGGCGTAGTCCCCAAGGAATGTAGGGAGTTTGAGTTCGGGGAGTAAGCGGGGAGTAAGAGGAGTGGAGGAAGCAGAAGAGGTAGATGCGGAAGCGGTGCCAGCGGATACGTGCGCCACCTCGAGTCGGCGGAGAAACGTCTTCGCCCTCAGGTAAATGGTGAGGGCGTCGTCGTATGCGGTTCCGTCCAGGTAATCGGGGGTCTGTAATTTCTCCTGGGCCACCAGATCTGCGATGGCGTTGTGGGTTTCCCCAAACGCCTCCCACAGCGTTTCCAAGCTCTCCTGGTGGCTCATGATGAACGGAAGAGACTTCTGGGCGGTTTCGGCGGACTCCTTCAGTTCTCTGTCGATCCCCGCGAGCAGTTTTCGGTGAGTGGCTTGGCGGGCCACTCGACGCAACAGCTTGGCGGAGGCGGATTTCTGCGGCTTCGGCGAGGTTGGTCTGGCGGTTTTCGGCGGGACAGTAATGGCGGAAGTGGCGGCGGTTTCCGAGGACGGAACGACCAGTGTGGCGACCTGAAGCCGAAGTGTCTCGACTTCAGACGCCACACATGGTGATGGCGGTGCGGAATCGGCGGAAATGGCGGCAGGGAGTTTCTGCTCCTTGGCGGTTTCTGAAGGGGGTCCTCCTTCCCCTTCATTGCGCGGCGTTGGGATTTGCGGGTAATCTGAGATGGATAATGTGTAAGCCGCGGGAGTTAGAAGAAGCGGTGTGTAGAAGGGAAGTTAGAAGCGAGGACAGATAAGTCACGAGGCACGCGGATAATGGCGGCGAGGAAGAAGCGGAAACAAAGAGATTTGGGACTAGACTGAATCCGGCTCGAAGGACCAAAAACTGTTATCGAATGGATTAACGGTTGCGGGAATGCGGGACTCTGGCTTCAGTCTAGTCGGGAACAACAAGAGTTAGAGGAAGTTCTGAAGACAATAGCGTTTATTCAAAAATACCTTGAGGCGGTTCAGGTACTCGCCGTACGGTATGCTGGCGGTAATTCTTGGGGCCGGTGGCAAAAGGCACCACTCGGTCCGATCACAGGTCACAAAGTACAACGGGTTAAGCGGTACAATTCTCGGTATTTAGCGGTTCACTCGTGGATCAACACACAATCTAGAATCTGCTCGCAAGGGACGCGTCCGTTTCCTTGGGCAAAAGTAACAGTTATGGCGGAACAAGGAAGCCGGCCGGAGAAGAAGCGCAAGTTCTTCACGCTTCCGCGGGGGAGCGTTCCGATCGCTACGTTCATTGGTGGAATCTATGCGGATCGATAGGCGGATCGATCATCTTGTAGTCGGCTACGGGGCTGAATGCGCATGACTAGATAAATCTTAGAATACTAGGTAACATGGCTTAAATCTAGGGGGCCAATAGGGCGATGATTCCTGAACAGAAGGGTTGTGTAACAGGTGTGAAGAGGTGATTAGGGAGACGACGGGAAGGGTACGGGCAGGGGAGGAAGTGGGGGGTAGGTTTTGGACGGGAAGGGGTGTAAGACAGGGGTGTCCATTAAGTCCGTGTCTTTTTACGCTGCTCTTAGCAGACATAGAAGAAGACCTAGAAAAGGGGAGATGGGGAGGGGTAAAGGTGGGAGGCGAGAAAGTATACGCTCTGGCTTATGCGGACGATCTGGCTTTGCTGGCGGAGGATCAGGAGGGAATGAAGGGGATGATGGCAAGATTGGAGAAGTACATGGAGAGGAAAGGGCTAGAAGTGAACATAGAGAAAACAAAGGTGATGAGATGCAGGAGAGGGGGTGGAGAGCAGAAAAAAGTGGATTGGAGGTGGAAGGGGGAGAAGATAGAGGAGGTGAAAAAGTACAAATATTTAGGGTACATAGTGAGGAGGGATGGGGGGCAGGAGGATCAGGTTAGGGATAGGATTAGGAAGGGGGTAGCGGTAATGGGAAAGGTATGGGGAATAGGGAATAGGAGGTTTGGGAAGGATTGGGAGAGGAGGTTATGGCTGTTTGAAAAATTGGTGTGGCCGGTGCTGAGTTATGGGGTGGAGATTTGGGGGTGGAAAGAGAGAGAAGGGGTGGAGAGGGCTCAGGAAAGGTTTATGAGGTGGGTTTTGGGATTGGAGAGGTGCACGCCGGGATACATGGTGCGGGAGGAGGTGCGGAAGGAAAAAATGGCAAGAAGGGCGGGTATGAGGGCATGGGGGTTCGAGAGAAAGTTGGTGGAGGGGAAAGGAGGGGAACTAGCGAGGAGGTGCTGGCAGGAAATTAGGGAAACAGCAAGGAGAGGGAAGGCGTTGGAAGGGTGGGAGGAAGAAAGGAAGGTGTTTTATGAAAGGTCAGGGTGGGAGATAGAGGAGGTAGAAAGAATAAGAGAGAAAGGGGAGGGGCTGAAAAGGGATGAAATGATAAAGCGGGAAAAGGATGAGCAGGAAAGGGAAAGGTGGGTGAAAATAGGGGAGTCAAAATACAATGAGTGGTACGGGAGGGTGAAGGGTAAAGGAGTGCCGGGGTATTTGAAGAAGGGGTGGGGGGAGAGTAGGTGGAAAAGGGTGATGAAGTTTAGGCTGGGAAACGGGATGAGGGGAGGTAGATACTGGGAGGACGAGAGGGAAAGGGAGTGTAGGATTTGTGGAAGGAAGGAAGAAACGTGGGAGCATGTCTGGGAGGAGTGCGTGGGATGGGGAAAGGAAAAGGGCTGGAGGGAGATGGCGGATGAGGTGCTAGGAGATGGGGGAGAGGGAGAGGGGTGGCTGAGGAGGTTAGAATGTATGAGGGGAGAAGAAGAATGGAAGGACTTGGAAAGAAACGAATGGATGGAAAGAGACGGAGCGGAAATGGAAGTCCAAGGGCGTGTGTGTGAGAGAAATGGAGGGATGAGTGTGCGAGAAGGTGAGGAGAGTATGGATGGATGTGTGGAGTGGAGCGGAAGGGGAGAGGACGAGCGTGGCGCGCGAGAGACGAGAGAGTGGCGAGAGGAGAGCGAGTGGCGTGAGGCGAGCGGATGGCGAGAGGCGAGCGGGTGGCGAGAGGCGAGCGGGCGGCGAGAGGCGAGCGAGTGGCGGGAGGCGAACGGGTTGCGAGAGGCGAGCGAGTGGCGAGAGGCGAGCGAATGGCGAGAAGCGAGCGAATGGCAAGAGGAAAGCGAGGAGAGAGATGGAGGGAGGTAGTGATTAAGATAGGGCTAAGATAGGCTAAGGTAGTGAGTAAGGATTGTATAGAATTATAACCCTAAGGGGAATAATAAAACTAATTATTATTAATTCTGTTCTGTTCAGCTTTGATTGCAATATACTTAATTTTACCTTTTACTTAAAATTGTGTATAATTCCAATACTGCAACCTTAATATCATTACATTTGCCTCCATCCCAAATAGCCAAACTGAGGGACGTATGGGACTCAGATTGGAGCCGATCCCAATTACCCTTATTCTCCCCAGAGAGTAAGCAACCGGACATTTCGTTCGGTTAAAAATATAATTATTTTCTTTCCTTCACGTACGATATTTACCCGCTCGTGCCCTACGCTCGTACGTAACACATTCATATTAGACCGGGGTCTTTCGGTTTCATTTCAGATAAGCAAAATGAAGTAGACTGCCTCACTTTGATTACTACCAAACCTACATATATTACAAATAATTTGATAAATTCATTCATTCATATATTGCCAAAAGTAAAGTGATTCATTGAATTTGATCGTGTATCGTCTTTATACAAATGTAAAGTAAAAGAAAAAAACAACAATATGGATATCAAAAAAATGTACGTACTATGCGGAATCGAACCCCTTCTTTTCAAATGCAAATCCACCGCTTTACTCATTAGACTATTTGCATAACTAGAAGTAAAATCTCCCCATTCCACTACAAGAATAGTGGCTCTCCTTTGTGCTTCTAATACTGTGTGCTTTTGGTCAAACAAATATTTATAGGATGTCAACTTTCCTCTTTCACTATATACATTGATATCCAAAATGTAACATAATTATTATTCGAACCCTTTTTGCTATGGCATGGATACATAATTTGGATTTGAATGACTGCTATGACGTACATAATTATTTGACTATTCAAATACTTTTTCGATAAAATAGCCCCCGATGTGTATTGACCATAACTGTAGATGATTTGTCATAGATGTTCTAATCGAGTTAGTAATATAGTAACGTAGTTAGTAACATAGGTACCTTTCCTAAGACAGTATCTGTTCTCATGGTGTATTTTCTCTCTAAATTCGAGACCACAAACTTAATTATTATGACAATATCGAAACAGCTCTGGCTAATGGTCTAGTTTTTCTCTACACACCAAGTAGTATTTCATCAAAAAAAATTATTGTATAAGGCATACGAGTCACTCAAACCAAAGCTATAAGTTTTTGTCCTACCATATTTCATTTCCCATAAAATTCCTGTCATAGTAAACAAAATGATGAGAAGAATCACATGCTATGGGTAAAGCAATGGATCCACATTTGGAAGGACCGAGTTCGATTCCACCCAGTGAGGCGTGAGCTTATTGATACTCTTTGCTTTTTCTTTTGCTTTGCATTACTAGTACTTGATTCACAATACATTTAGATATTTAGAACATGATTTTGGAGTACGGTCCAGAATACGACAGGCTTGACACTAGTGAAAATCAGGAGACTCGGTAGAGTCTCGCGCCAAGTAGAAGTTCCCTCTCCATATATATATGACACTCTGGCGCGCGACAGCCGAGGCTATATTATCCCGAACTCTAGCTGTTATCCTTAGTTACCAAACTTTCACCTCGATTTATGCGAAAGTTAGAGCCCCAAGAATTTATTTCAGAATTTTGTATTTCATCGTTGTTCGAGATACTGTATGAGAAATCTGGATAGGCCGGGGAAATATAACAGTAGTCGAGTAAGAGTGCATGGAAAGGTTAACAACGGTTTATTAAATTAGGTACCTGTGGTGAGGTGGTGGTACAGGAACAGATCTTGGTAAACGCAACAAGTGGCCACGAGGCCAAGTAACAAAGAGGTCGGTTGGTGAGACCGAGTTATGTAGTATTTACAATATTTACAGTGAGTACGTAATGTCTAATGTACACATGAGACCTAATGCTGGTAATCTATGACGAGTGACTAACTGCTAACTGCTAAACCTGACTAAAGCTATTGAGGAACTTAAATTCAAAAACTCTATCTAACACGTGCTTACAACTCGAGACCAAGAATAACTATGGCGATCCGAGAAGAACAGGGGCGAGTCCTTGGGAAAGGACCCCTGCGCCCCCAGGGGTGCGCCGCGAGGATCGAGTACCTGAGGCTAAACTTAACATTTGATTGGTTGTCCTTAAAATTAGACGCCCTCTGTCTCTGCGGCAGGCGGAAGATACTGGAATGTATCTTGACTTATCTAAAAGTAACTAAGTCTCATCTTTTGACTAGAATTGTCATCTAATTACTGAACAATCGTTGATTTTTCTGAATCCAATGAGCCAAGAATCATGTGGATCGGTCCAGTCGTTCAGGAGATATGAATTGCCTCTTTTATTTTTCTCGTGGTAAAGGCAAAGCGGATTAAGAGTTTCATCATCCGGATTACTACAATTCCTAAAAATGTTACTCTCACGTGTTTCACGCGAGCGGGCACCACTGCGAAGTGCTGCAGAGCGCTGTGCAGATAACATGGTTTTATACCGACACATTGGTTATGCCATGACTGGTGATGTGTCAAAACAATGATGACGGTTATATGAATGTGGTACAGTCCGATTGTATTTTTCTTCAAAATATGAACAACCAAAAAGTCGTGAAATCCCCCAAAATACATTAAAATGTAAAGAAAAGCGCCAAGGAGTTTAATGATCCAAAAATGGAATAGATATCACACAAGAAAGCCAAGTTTTCAATCAAAAATACCACACGTTAATTAACTAATTAACTTGCATCTCAAGCTTTAAAACTTGGCATGTGCAAATTTGTGTCAAGGTAGTCTGTTTGGGATAAACATTGGGGATGATTAAAGGTGGTCAAAGGTTTAAATCAATAGTGGACTGTATTTTGAATTAATGAAATAAATAGGTGTGATTTATTGAGCGCGGATGCCTGGTGACACTCGGTGGTCGTGTGATCGTTACAAAATGTACAAGGTCAAAATGTGTACAGCGCGCTCAAGTTCTATATGAATATATACACGTATTCCCTAATATTTACACAAATGATCCAATGTGGATCGGTCAGGTCCAAGTTTAAATCATTAATGTTCAGAGCATAGAACGTAGGAAATTTGGTGATTTGGACAATGTGTGTGTCTGATGATGTACACGAAGTGCCGTACGGAACTTCCACACACGAGGAGTCGACCTGAGTAAGGTTCTACAGGAGTGGAAAGGGGTTAGCGATCCACATGATCGGAGAATTGCGCCGTTGATGCACACAAGGCCATGAAAACGGCCTGGCTACAATACCTCGATTTGGACAATTATTAAGAAATGATCTTAGGTATATAGAATTACAATAGTGGAGGCTTGGGACCTCCACATTAGCCGATCAGGCTTGAGAAACTCATGATTGGATCGAAAATGTAATAAGTGATCAGGACAGGTGATCAAAGCAGGTGCTTGCAGTTCGACATCTCCAAGGCAAGAGCGAGAGTCGGGCTTGCCAAAATATTAGAAAGATTAGTTCAAGCAACAGTCGACAGGGCGCGCATGTGGAGCGCGCTGGGTGATCTATTATCTCGAGTCGATGCGCATGATCGATCTGGTCAGGTTGGGATGCTCGGAGCCGGCGTGTTGACAGGAGGAGGTTATGGGGAGAGGATAGGGAGCACTCTATGATGAACAGAACACTTTTATCACAGTTAGTTAAATTGACTAGAATGGTGTTGAACTCCTCAAATCCTCAACATAGTCATATGCTAGTAATATTTTTTGATTGGTAATTAAGTATGCACATGCCAAGTTTTAAAGTTAGAGATGCAAGTTAATTAATTAATTAACATGTGGTATCTTTGATTGAAAACTTGGCTTTCTTGTGTGATATCTATTCCATTTTTGGATCATTAAACTACGTGGCGCTTTTCTTTACATTTTAATGTATTTTGGGGGATTTCACGCCTTTTTGGTTGTTTATATTTTGAAGAAAAATACAATCGGACTGTACCACATTCATATAACCGTCATCATTGTTTTGACACATCACCCGTCATGGCATAACCAATGTGTCGGTATGAAACCATGTTATCTGCACAGCGCTCTGCAGCACTTCGCAGTGGTGCCCGCTCGCGTGAAACACGTGAGAGTAACATTTTTAGGAATTGTATTAATCCGGATGATGAAACTCTTAATCCGCTTTGCATTTACCACGAGAAAAATAAAAGAGGAAATTCATATCTCCGGAACGACTGGACCGATCCACATGATTCTTGGCTCATTGGATTCAGAAAAATCAACGATGAAATACAACATTCTGAAATAAATTTTTGGGGCTCTACCTTTCGCATAAATCGAGGTGAAAGTTTGGTAACTAAGGATAACAGCTAGAGTTCGGGATAATATAGCCTCGGCTGTCGCGCGCCGGAGTGTCATATATATATGGAGAGGGAACTTCTACTTGGCGCGAGACTCTACCGAGTCTGCTGATTCGCTTCAGTAAAATTGGTTTCGTAGTTACTGAGATATTGAATGCAAACGCTTTCGCTGTGACACACGTGTGACCCGGCACAAAACTTTGAAATGTTGTATATTTGTTACTCGAGCAAGTAGGATAGTGGGCAAACAGCAAAACCAAGAATGTTCTCATTTTAAAGCTTGTTTTCGACGCTAATCATGTAACTGAGTCCAGTCCATGTATCTTTAATATTAACGGGGATATAAGCATTCAAAGTTAATTGTATATCAGAAATGAAACCGTAATAATTCAAATCATTATCGCTCATCAATATTATTTCATACAATGTCGTCATTTCGAACTGTTTTATTCTATTAATTGGAAAACTTTCTATATACGATTGCTGCATGAATGAGAATGCGGTACAGTGTGAATATGTCAAATAGCATTCAACAAGATGATTTTAATGAATTGTTATATATTAATGATTCACTTGTACTTTTAGATTAGATTCCTAGATTTGAGTAGAATCTGGTTGGACCACCTCAATGAAACTTCATCACAAAATCAGCTTACGCCGGAACTCATACATGGTATATTTAATCATTCGACTTAACTTTAGAAATACTGTTTATATAATGAATCGCCTGATCTCATAGGTTTCATTCTATCGTTTGCCAACAGTTGTTTACTGTAAACTTTACTTTCTAATAATTAATTGTTATACTTTTCCGGTAGCATCTATGGACATCTTCCATGTGGTTTGGACTTACTGATTTCGCTGAATGCTAAGATGAGTAACATTACTGTATTTGGATTTTGACGATTGTTGTATTTTGTTCTATGGGCAATGCTCTTATATTTTCAGATTGTTTACTGATCTAATGGATTTAATGGAATTAATGTTTTCCTGATTTAATGGACAAGAGGTACGGATACTCACTCGACTGGTAATTAGACATACACTATAATGATAATCAAGCCCTATATGCAGAATATTTTATTAATAGATTGCTCATTGCCCTTAGATCTAATGAAGTCAGTGGAAAATGGGGAGAGGCGGACGGGAAAATGTATCTGGACAGCATGGAGGCTGTAGGACGCAATAGGTTCGTTCGGGCAGGCAGTTGCGCCGTTCGCAACCGGTTCGCAACGGAATGACGCATGCGCACATGCAAGAAAGCATTCAGGGGGGGGGACAATTGCGTACTCAGGTGAGCGAGTTGGTTGCGAACTCGGGCTGACTCGGGTCCACTCGGGTCTACCCGAAGGCAAGCGAAGGATGATTTTTGTGCCGCCGAGAGGGGATGAGTGAATACGAGTCAATCGGCCGAAGTGGCTTCCACTGCGGCGCCCACTTCATGGCCCTACTACTGCTTGGCGCGCGAATATATTGTTACGTACGAGCGTAGGGCACGAGCGGGTAAATATCGTACGTGAAGGAAAGAAAATAATTATATTTTTAACCGAACGAAATGTCAGGTTGGTTACTCTCTGGGGAGAATAAGGGTAATTGGGATCGGCTCCAATCTGAGTCCCATACGGGCCCTCAATTTGGCTATTTGGGATGGAGGCAAATGTAATGATATTAAGGTTGCAGTATTGGAATAATACACAATTTTAAGTAAAAGGTAAAATTAAGTATATTGCAATCAAACCTGAACAAAACAGAATTAAACGATATCCAATCGAATTTACGGGTGTCAATAGTGATTAATGATGCCAATGACTACAACGGTAAAGATGCCGGGTAAATCGCAGTCGAGACAGCGTCGCATAGTCTCTCATTCACTCTCGCTCGCGTACATATATAATGAGATGGAGACTGTCATGGACAATTGCCATTTGAGGACTTACCAGAAGAAAACGGGGAAGATACGGTTATAAAATCAGACAACTCCGATAGTGCGACTTCCTTCAAAGCTTTTGAATCTCTGGTAAAGCGGACGAAAGGACGACACACTAAAGGATAACGTAAGCGGGAAAAAATTGATTTTTTCGGAATGGGATTTTCAGAAAGCTTAAAGTCTAAAGAATATACTCTGAAAATATCGATCCGATATCTCAAATATTAATGATGCTACATCAATTTAAATAAAATGTGTGTGAGCGCCCGCATGTTACTATCGCGTCATAATCATGATGGCGCATCAGCATATATGCAGATAATGAAGGAGGCAGATATCAAGGTTGCCAATAATTGCGCCTTGTATTGCCAAAAAGAGGACACCAATCGCATCAACTTGGCGGAGGTTCGAGCACAGGCTGCAACGCGCGAAGGAAGAATTGCACGCCGACAGCAGCAATTTGCTTCCCATGAGGCTGAACTCGCCTCTGAAGGTACCTTATACGGCCCCGGAATAGCTGATTAAAGGTACAGGCAATAAACCTGCTTAGCTCAGAAAAAATCATATCCGAAACTTCAAACGCGTTTTTCTCGAAATTCAATTTTTGAAATCGGTGTACACGATATCTCGAAGACTGATCGATGGAATGGCTTGAAAATTATATCAGTTCTTCTCCAAACCAGTATCTCGTCTTTGACGATCGTATTTTTTTAAATTTCACTCACAATTATTTATATTTGCAAAAAGAAGAGCAAAATATATCAAGACAACTGTTAAATAACCAGACAAACGGTTAAATAACTGCCATTTTGAAAAAACAAAAATATTTGAGATCGTCAAGTAGGAATAACTGTTATGAATTTTGAAACGCCACAGGTGCTTTTTGTTTCAAATACACCGTTTCACAGGGATACGGTTCACCAGAAATGATTTTTTTAAAAACCGTCCACAGTATTTACACGGATCTCTCTTATGTTAATAAATATTTTTTAATGAAAATTTACGGTGAAGTAGTAAATGAATGAACCTTTGCATGGCCACAAATTTGCTTTTGATATTGCATGTAGTTTAAATGGGAAAAAATCGCGAATATTCTTCTAATTTTCCAGCTTCTGGCTGTCTGTAACCCCTTAACCCACTGGCACACTGACTGACACTGAATGATATAATAGATATATAACACGATTCCGGTTCTACTATAAGTGAGAAAATAACAAATCTTCCGTATTAATAAGAGAATTAGAACTAACTCGATCAAAAGGAGTGGTCGAGTGCTTGAACAAGAAATTACAATAATTTAACGTGGTGTCTGAGTTTTTGCGCGGTACCACTTATTACAGATTTGACCGACGCAACTCTGTCTCAATTGAATAATATAAAAGTCGACCACGGACTCGACGACGCGTACCTCACGACTTGAAGACGAAGAGTGACGCAGCCTCCGCTCCGTCGGACGCGGTTCGGCTCGTTCGCGCCGCCGACGAGTTGGGCCGCACTTTTCGGTGCTAACGAATCTGAGCACGGCGTTAGCCGTCGGGGCCTTAAGGGCGTAATGCAATTTGTCAGCCAGTGTGGGAGTAGGGCAAGGCGCTCTCCCCGTTCCAGAATCAAAACTTCCAAGACGTTGGGGTTTCTCGGCATCAAGAGCGAGAAATTGAAATAGCGCCTAAGCATTCCCGCTAATCTAAGTTGTAGTTAACGTAAGCGGGAATTGTATATCGCAACGCTTCCCACAAGGGATTATCAGCTAGACTAACGGAGTTCGCTTTCAACAAAGTAATGGAACGGAAAAGGTATCTCGGATGCCAGTGATTCGAGGACTTGTATGAATATTCAAAAACATCAGGAGGCTTATGAAACTGGATTCATTAGATTCCTCCTGAGCATAGCATAGCGCATAGCTGTGCATCCACGAAGATGCTTAAAATGAACGGCATATATATATTGGGTACATAGGCTAGACAATTGGGGTGGCTACGAAACGAACTGACTGGCGGTGTTCGGCAACGGATGTAACGCGAACACTGAAGGCGCATTGACGCAATGAAAGCGAAATGGTTCGGGACGTAACATCCCTCCCTTCTTAAAAATTATCATCGTCCCCGATGATGGTACGTAGTACCATCGTTTGGAATTGCTTGATTCTTTACGTGCGAGGAATTGTGGAATCTCGAATTCTTCCAAAAGCAGAACTTTCTGTTTGATTTTATAAAAGTAAGACACAATTTGGGAAGCCCATCGAACGCTTTAGCAGAACATATACATAAAGCATTAGATACTTTTTTAAAAGTTCTTAAACGGCATTGGATACAGTGCAACCGCACATATTCAGCATTATGCTCGCGCCATAAAGAATGGCTCTGTGGTTCGATAGCGATTGAAAATATCGACCTGTCTGAACTTCCGGTGCCAGGATCTGGAACCAGTGCAAAATCGACTCCTAGGTTAGGACGCCCACTGAAAGACTTTTCCAGCTGCGGACCAAAAACAAAGCGCAGAAGAATTCAATCCTTAATTGAAAATAAATCTGCGGAAGAGTTCTCGTTTGCAGCAGAAACAAAATTTAAGGAAACTGGAAAACTAAATGCAGCCTTTCTCCTAAAGGAAATTTCGAATTCTCCAACTCGCGCAAATGTAATAAAAGAAAGGTACACCCAAGCTGAGGCAAATAAGGGCACCTTTTTGTACTCTCCGGAGGAAGCACTAGCGCTCCTGGTATCATCAAAATTGACGAAAAATCAATACAATTTATTAAGGAACGGGGCACTAGAGAAGGGGGTAAACCTTTACCCATCATACTACAAGGTGCACCAAGCGAAACGGAACTGCTACCCTTCTCCAAGTGACGTTGAAATAACAGACAACAAAGCGGAGACTAAGTTACAAGCGATTGTCGACTTAACAATTAGAAGGTTTTTTATGACGCCAAGTATTGGCCTTGAAGATGCACTTAATCGAACTCAAATTCTCCGTGCAAATTTATTTTTAAATGTGGTTGTGACGGGTGTGGCAGTCTAACTCGCTACAAACAACGGAGTTTAGACATAAGCTTATGCGACTCCAGTGTGTTAGTAACATCTTCCGTACCCTTGCGTCTCATGAGTACTGCTGAAGGTGATCAAGAGAGAGTATTGTGGCAAAATCCGCGTACGTCTTCTACACGCTTTTGCAGACCTATCCGTTTTCGATTTACCAAAGAAACAGAGGAAGAGCTTGTCAATGAAATGGGATATATAAACAATCAAATTGATAGACTGGAGGATACAGAAATTCAATTGACAAATAAATCTACCGTTCTTGTGAAGGCGGAGTTTGTACAAACTATGGTCGATGGCAAAGTTTGCAATGCTTTGGCATCAAATAGAGCTACTGCAAAATGTTACATCTGCGGATCTTCAAGTAAGGAAATGAATGACTTGCCAAAAGTATTGAATAAACCATGTAACGAGCATACCCTTTCATGGGGTTTATCGACTCTTCATGCGTATATCAAATTTATGGAGTGCATTCTCCACATAGCATACAAGTTACATATTAAAAAATTTCAAGCTCGAAATGAACAGGATAAAAATGCTGTCACTGAAAGAAAAAAACAAATAATAGATTCATTCCGTTCCGAGATGGGATTACTTTTGGACACTCCAAAGCAAGGTGGAGGAAATACCAATGACGGGAATTCTACGCGACAATTTTTCAAGGACATATCAACATCATCACAATTAACAGGCGTGGACAAGGAACTAATTGAAAGATTTAGTGTGATCCTCGAGACATTGGCATCAAGCTGTGAGATCAATCACGCAGCATTCGAAGAATATACATTGAAGACGGCTAAATATTATGTGCAGTTATACGCCTGGTACCCTATGCCCGTAACTGTTCATAAAATTGTATTACATGGTCCACGAATCATAAAAAGGTTCCTTTTGCCAATTGGACTACTTTCAGAGGATGTGCAAGAAAGTCGCCACAAGGAGTTCAAAACATTCAGGGAACATTACTCTAGAAAGTGTAGCAGAGTAGACACTAACGCGGATGTATTTCATAACTTGTTAGTTTCATCGGATTCAATCATTAGTCTAATTCGACCTTTGCCTATCAATCTACAAAAACACAAAAAGAGTGTATTAAAATTACTAACTCAAACTGAGAAAAATGATAGCGAAAGCGATATAGATAGCTTAAGCGACTAGCATTATTTGGTTTGTCTGCATTATTGTATTTTTAATTAAGTTTTAGTTAAATTATTTATCAACAATATACAGGGTGATTCGGGTAAGTGCTATCGGCTTTTTACCATGGAAATTTATCGATTTTTAAAACTGGTAATTGTCTCGGCGGCCGTCTAATGTCACCGGTGTCGCGTGGCTGCTTAGGATCAACTGGCCGAATCACGCCAAATACCGACAGTCTTCCGATTAACCGGCAAGGGCCGAATGAGTCGATAATAAAACATTTTTGCAGCACAATGGAACGGAAAGTGTGAGCGATGCGTGGCATAATAAACATAGTAAAGAGCGTGTCATCGGTGCACTCTGGCGAGAAATCATTCTTGTTTTTCCTTTTATTATAACTTTAGAGCTAAATATTGAAAGAGCCAGTAGTTCTCTCCTTACCTCAAGTCAACAGCCAGGCTTTCACCCTTTTTTGGAAGGCGGAGGCAGCACGCCTGCAGCAGCGGCGCGATCAAGGATTGCGGCCGAGTCTTTCAATATTTCGTTTTATAGTTATAATAAAGAGAGAAACTAGAATTATTTCTCGCCAGAGTGCAAGAATGATAGGCTTCCCTATATTATTTATTATGCACAAATCTTTATTATATCACGCTAATATCTCGCACTCCCCCCTGCCAGTGTGCAGTGCAGAAAGGTTTTACCAACGAAACGGGCTTGCCTACGAGGAAAATAATTATAGCCCCCAAACGACTGAACCGATTCGCTTGATATTATCAGCGAGATATTAGCGTGATATAATAAAGATTTGTGCATAATAAATAATATAGGGAAGCCTATCATTCTTGCACTCTGGCGAGAAATAATTCTAGTTTCTCTCTTTATTATAACTATAAAACGAAATATTGAAAGACTCGGCCGCAATCCTTGATCGCGCCGCTGCTGCAGGCGTGCTGCCTCCGCCTTCCAAAAAAGGGTGAAAGCCTGGCTGTTGACTTGAGGTAAGGAGAGAACTACTGGCTCTTTCAATATTTAGCTCTAAAGTTATAATAAAAGGAAAAACAAGAATGATTTCTCGCCAGAGTGCACCGATGACACGCTCTTTACTATGTTTATTATGCCACGCATCGCTCACACTTTCCGTTCCATTGTGCTGCAAAAATGTTTTATTACCGACTCATTCGGCCCTTGCCGGTTAATCGGAAGACTGTCGGTATTTGGCGTGATTCGGCCAGTTGACCACGCGACACCGGTCGCGATTGCCACGCGACACCGGTGACATTAGACGGCCGCCGAGACAATTACCAATTTCAAAAATCGATAAATTTCCATGGTAAAAAGCCGATAGCACTTACCCGAATCACCCTGTACATAGAACCCTATAATGTTCTAATATAAAAATACATATAATATTCCATATTTTCTTGATATTTTTCGTTTACAATATAGGTCTCGCATCCTAACAAATATACAGCTAAGAAGCTTTAAACAACTTCCCCCTTTTAGGTGTCGGGCTATTAATTTTGTTGTTTGCAATTATTTGATAAATACAATTTAATTATCGGACAGAAAGTGATTAACCACTTAAAGGTAATTAGAAAGCTTAGTAGAATAGAATTTTATTATTTCCCCTTGGGGTTATAATCTTTCCATCCCTTAACCTAACTCATCCTATCCTAGTATCACCCTTTCTTCTCTTGCTCCTCTTCCTTGGCCTCTAGCACTCTCGCCCCCCTCTCGCTCACTTCTTCCACCGCCCCTATCCCCCATCCCTTCCTCTCCTCTTCCCGCAATTAGAAAGCTTAGTACAATAATATTGTAAAACCTCGGAATACAAATTGGTTGACACTTCCGCTTCAGAGCCTTATCTTTTAATAAACGAGTTGTGGAGTTTGTGATGCTCATAAAAAGAAGCCCGGCAGAAGTTGGCGGTTCTAATAGGAATAATTGGGTCCGTAGTAGCAGAGTGGTTAGAGTACTCGACTCGCAATGTGCGGGTCGTGGGTTCGAGCCCAGCCGTCACCAATGAGAATTTTACTCTTAAAATGATAATCACAAGATTGCTACGCTGGCCCTCGGTGGTTCGGAACCACAACTTGGTGTTGGGTAGAATAAGTTAGCGTAAGGCTGGGCGTCCAGGCGCCAAAGCCAGGACGACGGCCCCCGTCCAATTGGTCTCGTTAAATAAATATAGCGGACGTTAAATAAAAAAAAAAATAATAGGAATAATTTGTCACGGTAATGTCTATAGAAGGCAGAACAATAAGAAATTTTGAATTCAGATTGGTTCCCCAGGTTCTGCACCTTATACAACCAATTGTTTTAGTGTGATGTATGCTCTTCACATTTAACTAACAATTGAATTTTATGATAGTGGTGTTATCAAAATATAATAAAATGACATGTTGTTATTTGTAAGCGCGTAGCAAGGAATAGTCCAATTGTTTAAGTAATTCTTGTTTTTTGGACTTTTGTCCAGCCAAAGCTATGGTTCGTCCCACTGTGCGCCGTGGGTATGGCGTGAGACTCTACCGAGTCTCCTGTTATTACGTGCAAAGTAGGTGAACCGTGGTTGCGAGCGGCGCTAGGTTACCGATTTTAGATTCGATAGCACGCGACAAAAAGTAAATAATATTATACTTATTTCTTGAATGAAATAAGGGTAAATTATGGGCCTGCAAGATTTTTGAGTCCATACGGGCCCTCTTAATCACTATTAAAGAACTTTCAAGATAATTTCGAATAAGGGATTTATTCAATATAAAACTAACCCATTTACATTTACTTGATAATACTGGTCAGGATAAGTTTCACATGTATTCAAATATTAACACAAATTTCTCTCGTCATCACACCTTATCGCACATACATACGGTGACAATTAAGGAAACATATATAGTGTTTTTCGGACTTACTTAGAGTTTGGAAATTTTACTTTGCCTAATTCCAATTACTATTTCTAGCTTGACTATCGGCTTTTCCTTTTTGTATATAGGCCAATGGATGAAAATCTGGATAAGGAGACGAAAAACAACATTAACACTCTACCACTCCAACTTCACTTCACGTTTTAACGATTAAACGAAGATATTTCGCGGAACACTAGTATCTAGTACAATGATTCTACTGTATTGGTTTTTCTGATCAATTCAAATTGAGAAAGGTTTAACGAAAGCTGAGTCCTTGCACGATGCCATTTGAACAGGTTTGATCGAACAACTCTAACTCGAATTAGCTCACGGACTTTCCGATGCGTACCTGACGACTGTACTCAGAAAAATGATCAGCGTTAGCGCCTTCAGTGGCCATGTAGCCCGAACACTGCGATAAGGGCTAACAGTACGTCATCTCAAGACTGACGAATAACGATGCAACTTAGGTCCTCGGCACAATGAAATAAGATCAGGAGACTCGGTAGAGTCTCGCGCCAAGTAGAAGTTCCCTCTCCATATATATATGACACTCCGGCGCGCGACAGCCGAGGCTATATTATCCCGAACACTAGCTGTTATCCTTAGTTACCAAACTTTCACCTCGATTTATGCGAAAGTTAGAGCCCCAAGAATTTATTTCAGAATTTTGTATTTCATCGTTGATTTTTCTGAATCCAATGAGCCAAGAATCATGTGGATCGGTCCAGCCGTTCCGGAGATATGAATTTCCTGTTTTATTTTTCTCGTGGAAAAGGCAAAGCGGATTAAGAGTTTCATCGTCCGGTTTAATACAATTCCTAAAAATGTTACTCTCACGTGTTTCACGCGAGATGGCACCACTGCGAAGTGCTGTAGAGCGCTGTGCAGATAACATGGTTTTTTACCGACACATTGGTTATGCCATGACTGGTGATGTGTCAAAACAATGATGACGGTTATATGAATGTGGTACAGTCCGATTGTATTTTTCTTCAAAATATGAACAACCAAAAAGGCGTGAAATCCCCCAAAATACATTAAAATGTAAATAAAAGCGCCAAGTAGTTTAATGATCCAAAAATGGAATAGATATCACACAAGAAAACCAAGTTTTCAATCAAAGATACCACACGTTAATTAATAAATTAACTTGCATCTCAAGCTTTAAAACTTGGCATGTGCAAATTTGTGTCAAGGTAGTCATATGCTAGTAATATTTTTTGATTGGTAATTAAGTATGCACATTCCAAGTTTTAAAGTTAGAGATGCAAGTTAATTTATTAATTAACGTGTGGTATCTTTGATTGAAAACTTGGCTTTCTTGTGTGATATCTATTCCATTTTTGGATCATTAAACTACTTGGCGCTTTTATTTACATTTTAATGTATTTTGGGGGTTTCTATTTATCGAGCTCGGTCGGAGTAGGGTAGAGTGCCTTCCTAACGTTATGTGGCGGGGCTACCTTCGTAATAATCTATCGAGATCTAAGAATTTAAATCAGCTAACTTATACTAACACCCGCTTAGAAGAATGACGCGATACAAGTTATCATTAAAAACAGCAATTCACGAGACACAACAATTGTAATCGACGCCGAGTAATTTAAAAAGCGTTATATCCCTTTTGAACATGTGAATTGTAACTTCCAATACGCGTAATTAACGGTCGGCATTCGTATTTAGTTCAACATAGTGTTTGAGACGTATAAGTAATTGAATAATTTCAAATTAGAGAAAAACGATTTTATAACGCTACACAAAGTGTCACGCAGACGCAGATGTTTATCAGAATTATTGTCAAATTTAGCACAATCTGGCAGTAATTAACGTATCAAGCATTCCACTTTCGCAGATTCCATTCAGACGGTACAGGCGACGATTCGAAGTATAGCTATCTGGAGTATAGATATCGCATGGCAACTGTATGAATCGATAGACGACGATGATTTCTGAGAAGGAATGCTTCTTGACTTCGATTACATGAACATCCTGGAGCTCCAACGTCTAGGGTTGCCCCACAATGCCTGAACATTGACGTCAAACTGCAGTTGAACAATTAAACCCTTTTAAAAAAAAAAAGATTCTCTTAAAATTAAAGAAGTTAGTTCGGGACGTAACATCCCTCCCTCCTTAAACTCAGCGTCGTCCTCGACGGTATATATATATATTAATAGTATCATAGAAGTTATATTCGCAGAGGTATGCTATTCAAATTCAAGCATTAAAATTAATACAATAATATGAGGATAACATTGGGGCTAGGACGAGTCCACAATGTGTAAGATTGCCCCCTATACATAAAAGCAAAAGAGATTTACTACTGATATGATCTCGGAGTATATCTAGTGTAGTGTAGATTAATAAACGAATTAACACGATCGCCTCTTTTATGATAAGCCTGTGTATCGCCCAGGAATACATGTATCGGTTTATCTCGCGGAATTAAACGAATCACCCGCAGCAGATGAACGACGACCGGCCTCCCCACACCCCTGCATCCCTAGAAACTGGCGTGAGTCAATCCAGGTAGTCGGTTGAACATTGGACATAAGTGATCGTCAGATATTCCATCATTGCCACTGACGGATGTAGGTTGCTCATTCGCAGCTCCTTTCATTTGTGAAGACGTGTTAATGGGGTCAAAGCCACTTGATTTCTGATGTTAGTATACCCTTCGATGTTCAAATGCAATAGATTCGTCAGATGAAATCCAATGTTCTCAATGAGCTCGTTTCCTACCTATCCACAATACGAGAGTTGTAGCCAGCTGAGGTGATCGAGGTTCGCAGGGACGCTTACCGCCGCGTCAACTGTCGGTCCCGGGAATAACTCAAGAAAGTCCCCGCGATCATCCAACACATGCACCTGACAAAATCCACAGGCATGTATACAGAGTTTTTCAAGCGTCTTAATATTTTTGCTTTGGCTTAGCCAATCAATTATTGGAGAACCTATTAAGGAATCACATTGTATTAAAGTAAGTGACAATAACGAGGTTTGGTTATTCAATCCTATGGTTAAATAGTCTGATCTCATTTTTGGACACAATTTCAATCTTAGGGTTTCTAGCGTAAAAATAGACGAAAATGCCTTCCCTGTCATTGGTGTCTCCGTTGCATCTAGATGACGTATTTGAGGGTTCGAGATGAAGATCTTCATTAACTCCTCGTCTGCCAGGCCAATATATTTCCCCAGTGTTAAAGATTGTAGCGTGAAAATGTGTTCCGCCGTTTCCCTCAGTACTGATGGACGAATCTCTACGTTGATCAGGTTCAGCTTTTCCAATTTATGACAGGATTTCCCAGCCAGAGCAAAAAGCTGTGTATTCAATTTTCTTGGGTTGTTGTCCGTTATCTCCAGTACCCTTATGGTTTTGGCACATCGAGAGAAAAACCAATGTAACCCGCGATCTGTGATAAGATTCTCCCATCGCCAATCTCCTGTGAACAGACTAGTGGTGTTTTGCAAGCATAATTGGGAACCATATCTCCATGATCTGGCTACCATCTCTATTCTTGCACGGTCTCGATATGGTAGATAAGACGCAATCTGAGCGATGCATTCGGTGGGTAAGTTGACTGCATAAATTCCTGGTAACGTTAGACAATCGAACGGGCCGGGTCCTTAGGAGGTTCTCGGTAAACAGGATCTATCATGCCAATTGTCAGCACGAAGTATTTTTAATTTCCTTTTATGACAGATGAAAGGCGTTGATGTAGATGCTTTCAGGCAAGCTTCAGCATTGGCAATATCATCAAAGGTTAGAAAAGCCACATTTCCGGTTGATCTCCTCAGTACAACTGCATGATTTATCCCATGATTTTTGAATAACTTCAATAAATGCTCCTCTTTCGTGTATGGCGCGAGTCTGGTCGCATACAGTCTGCAATCTGCTCCGGACATCTTTAAATATACATATACATACTAGCTTATTCTACTTGTAAAATATATTCTCTTATATAATTAATACATATACGAGCATATATATGTACTTAAATATCCTGATCCTATAGCTACTCTATATGTATAATTATTAATTAGGGTGTTTAATATTCATTTTGACGTTTGGAAGTATATATATACGTGTATATACGTATGTTACGAGAAACCGGTAAGTTAAATATAAGTTTCGAAATTTGGTATTCAGGAATGCCGCCGTGGTGCTATGCCTACAGCATCTGGCTGGTGTTCCGTCGGACCCAGGTTCAAACCCCGCTGGGCTAAGTTCTAGTGGCCATTTTTGGAAGGCTATCCCGGTCAATACTCATTGGCCGAGATGTGCCACGTATTGACATACATGCTTCGGCATGAAACAAATTTCAGGGGACCAGAGAACAACACCCAAGCCCGGGCCACCAGCCAGGACCACAGCGCTATAGAGAACCATGCTCAGGCAGCCCTGAGTACCAGATACAGAGTTAGGCTAGAATAGAATAGAATAGGGTAGAATAGAATAGGATAGAGTTAGGTAGAATAACATAGATTTAGCATTAGAGTTAGATAGAACGCATAGTTTTTTATGTTAGTTGAGCGGTCGCTCAGACGACGGTTCCTTATAGTAACAAACTATATAGTGTGAGGGGAATTCCTGGGGAAGAAGTCCCCGAGGCTTGGCCGCTCACAAGGGTCTCCTAATCGTCCCGAGCCTCGTCTCCGTCGTCGCCCTGAAAATCGCGAAGCGGGCGCCAGGCCCGAAAGGGCCGAATTTATGTGCTCCGCGCACGGGGACGGCTGTCTCGAAGGAGACGATCGGCTCGTCCGCCTGGCCTCCTGGCTGGTGTCCTCCCGGCTAGCAGCAGGGAGCGGGCGTGGAGTTCCTACTGGTGGGGAAACGGGCGGCCTACAAACGTAGCCGCCTACAATCTACGTTAACCTAGATGGATGATACGCGCGCGGTGGATGACTTAGTTTACGCTCTTATGATCTAACGCCTCAAACTAGTTCGGTCGACAGGCGGTCGGTCGTTCCGACGTCGGGTACCCCGCTCGCCGCGTGGCACACGTCCGAACAAAGACAATGGCAGGCGTCGCCGGTGGATGCGTCGCTCCTGGCTGCCCGAGGCCTTACAGTTAACTTAAACTACGCTGACTCCTGGCGACTAGATGAGTCGCCCCAAGGGAACCCAGGATAGCGGAAGGCTATCCCCCAAAGCCTTCGAACTAGACGGAATCGCGACCGGCACCGAGACACCACGGGAACAGGATCAGTGTACACAAAGGGGTGCGCAGGGCTTACCGGGATCTAGTTGATCGGTCGCAAGCCTCCTCGCCGTTCGGCCTTCTCGTCACCGGGCTCGTCCGGGTGTAGGTCGACGCTGTTACGTCTGCGCTGCTTCCCGTCCTCGGCTCGTCGCTCGTCCTATCTCAATTCGCTCGCTCAATTCAATACGGATGATAGAGATTCGTAATCGTACGCTCGCACGTGTACAGTCGCTACAAGAGTGACGAGCCGGCACGCGTTCCCTAATCGTTTGCCCCGCGCGCCGCGCACCCTTCCTTGTCCTGTCGGTCTTTTCGGTGCCGCGCTATCTCAAGGGTGGATCGGGTGTCTTAGCGCGCCTAGGACACCCGATCTTGGCCCTTGACCCGCGCCGGTGAGGCAGAGACCGCTGTACGTCGCCGGACCTTCTTCTAAGCTCGGCAACTCCCAGGCTGTGCTTCGGCCCGCTCGCCCGCTCGTACTTGGAAGAGCCTCCTCCACGGGCGCCAGCCTCACGCTCCACAGCTCTCGTCGGCTTTGGGTGCTCCTTCGCTCCGACAAGACATGTCCCTATTCACCTCGAGGTCGCCTCAACTAATAGATTCCCTGTTGAGGACTCGGTGCCCGAAGGCAAGTTAGTATACGCAAAATTGGCCTAGGGGTTCCACTTGGAGCAACGGCTGTTCGGATAGCGAGCGTGCGGGCTGAGCTGCGCCTGGGCGCGAGCGACGAGTGGGACGGCTAGTAACGGGGCAGACGGCCCCGTTACAATAGATATAAGGTGTCTTGAAGTATATAATTTTACATGACCTTAGATCCTAAGTTTGCGCTTTATAAATCTTAATCTAAAATTAATATTAATTGCGGAATTACCGTATATATTCTGGAGATGAGAGACATTTCCAGTAGGTGAAGTCCAGCGGACGTAACACCTCCCCCCTTATTTGTAGAAAATGGTAGGGTCAAACGCAACATTTTCTAACTTGCGATGGCTACAGAGGGCTCGGTTAAGGGGTGTGAAGGAGCGATGATCCTGAGTCGTCGTGTTGAGGGCCTTCGCTAGTCCTTGTTCTCGCCATCTTTAACTTATTGGGATGCACTATACGAGTTCGTCCGCCGACATCAATGCATAGATTCCCATTCTCCAATGTCCTCATTACACGGTGGGGCTCAGTGTATTGGGCTGCGAACTTTCCTCTACGAGGTTCGAGTAGGAGAAAAACAAGATCACCCTCCTTAAAAGCTTGTGGATTCTCCCGCCTATCGTAGTAATACTTAGATCGTTGCTTAGCTTGTTTCAGGTTTTCATGAGCAAGGTTTTGAGCTTGACGTAATCTCAACGACAGCAATGAGAGATATGAATGATAGGTGTCTTGCTCAAGATCTTCGCCTAGGTCTTCGCTTGATGGAACACGTGCAACCCGTCCAAATACCAATTCATAGGGCGTGAATTTGGTGCCCCCGTGAATTGACGTATTGTAAGCGAAGAACGCTAGAGGTAACCAGTCGTTCCAATCGTTATCACGTTGAACATACATTTTAAGGTATTCAGTCAGGACATGGTGCGAACGTTCAAGGGACCCGTTCGACTGCGGATAATATGCAGTTGTCCAAATTTGTTGAATTCGGAATTTCTTTGCTACCGCCTTCATCAGTGAACTGGTAAAGTTGGACCCCTGATCCGTCAATACTGCTCTCGGTGCTCCAAATATGCAGATGAGGTTTTCAATAAACGCACGGGCTACTCACGGGCACTCCTAAAGAGTATTTGGTAAGTTGATCTTGCATGGTTAAGATGTACAAATAGCCATCAGTAGTAGTCGGTAGTGGCCCAACTATATCCAAAGCGACCTTGTCCAAGGCCGACCCGGGAGTGTCGGTCAGTCTCATTGGCTGTTTAGTTTTAATACGCACAAGTTTCCTTCGTTGACATTCGATGCATTGCTGAACGTATAGTTCAACATCTGATTTCAAACCGTCCCAATAATAATGTGTCCCGATTCGATGATAGGTTGACTCCATTGTGACCGGCAGCCGGGTTATCATGAAACTCTTGGAGTATCCCGCGGCGTGCCAAGATCTCAGGTACCTTGACCAAGTGTAGACAAATTGACAGTGTAAGGGAACATTCCCATAAGGTGGTTTCTAGGATGCGTAGTAAATCTATCCACTCGCTGAGGCTGTCGACTCCTAGCTCGCTGATCACGTCGTATAAAGATGTTACTCCTTCACGAAGAATGTCAGGATCTAGCTTCGTGTGTTTCCCTTCTTTTATGGGAATCCCTATTAAGTAACGTCCCAGTTTCTTAATTGGTCTGGCACGGTCAAGGGCAAGGTCTTGAAATTGCGGAAACAAATTAGTCTGCGACAGGTCGTGTGCCCCCACGTCCAAAGGCAAACTATTTTTCGTGATAAAGAACGCCAAGTTATCCTTGCGTAATGATAGCGGGTCTCGGCTCTCCTGTACCTTCAGGCGATGAGTGAACCTAGGTAAGTTTTCCAGGAGCGAGACTTGTTCGTCGATCTGAGGGAGTGCATCCTGTACCGCGGGGTCATCCGCATGTTGGATCATGGGATCTGGAGTTGGTGTTCTCGAAGGTAAGTGTTCCAAGTTAACGACTTCTTGAGTGTTTTTAGGCATCATTTCCGTTGATACGGATATTTCTGGGTCGGATTCTAGAGGGTGGTTGTGCGGTCTGTCCTCTGGTCGCGGCGATGACATCTCTGATGACGACGAGGTTAGTTGAAAACGTGGAGGTATTGAAGGTGCTGTGTTATTTTTAGCGTTCCCTTTTGCAGGTCGATCAAATATCGGTTCATCGGAATCTGTAGAGGATCGGCGGCGAATCGGGAAAACTTGGACATCTGTCGGTGCCAGAACGTTTCGGGATAATGCATCTGCCACAACATTGGTCTTCCCGGGTTTGTATTAAATGTCAAACTCGTACTCCATAAGCTTCAACCTCCACTTTATTAATCTTGATGCTGGTTCGTTTAGTTTGTGTAACCATCGCAAGGGTTGATGATCAGTAGTTATTATGAATTGACATCCAAACAAATATGGGCGGAAGTGCTTAACACACTGGACAATAGCAAGTAACTCTCTCTCGATTGTTGAATACCCTATTTCTGCCTTATTGAGGGTACGTGAATAGAAGGCGACAGGAAGTATGTTTCCTGATACATCCTGACCTAAAACGCCACCGATTGCGTAACCCGATGCATCCGTATTTAGGTAGAACATCTTTGAGAAGTCCGGATACTGTAAAATGGGTTCCGAACATATCTGATCTTTCAAAGAATTGAAGGCCTGGGTGTGCGTTTCTCCCCACAGGAATCGCCCTGTCAGTTTTGTAAGCGTACATAATGGTTTAGCAATATTCGCGAAGTTTGGAATGAATCGACGATAAAATCCCGCAAGTCCCAAAAATTGGCGTACTTGCGTTCTGGTGTTAGGTTGTGGAAAAGCTTTTACCGCACGCGTAATCCGTGGATCAGGTTTAACTCCATTTTCAGTGATAGTATGACCTAAATACCCTACTTCCTTGCGGAGGAACTGACACTTTTCAGGTTGCAATTTCAGGTTTGCTGCTTCGAGTCTACGCGTCAGCTTGATAAATTTTAACTCATGTTCCCTCAATGAACTAGAGTAGATGACTATATCATCCAAATATATAAATATTTCGTTACCCTGCAGCCCAGTCAAAACGTTATTCATTAATCTCTGAAACGTCGCTGGTGCGTTCCTTAAGCCGAAAGGCATTCTCTCGAATTGGTAATGCCCATAAGGGGTCGAAAATGCTGTTTTTTCCGCGTCAGCAGGATTCATTGGAATTTGGTGGAAGCCTGATGCCAAATCCAGCACGGAAAAATATTTGGCTCCACCCAATTGATCCAATATGTCGCCTATATTGGGAAGGGGATAGGCATCCCCTATAGTCTTGTCATTTAACTTGCGAAAGTCTACTACTAATCTCCAGCGCTTTTTTCCCTCTGCGCCAGGCCTTTTTGGTACAATCCATAAGGGGGAGTTGTACGGGGATGACGAAGGCCGAATTATACTAGAGTTTAACATTTCTATGACTTGGCGATTGATTTCCTCCTTATGGATTGGTGGGAAACGATATTGTCTTGTATGAACAGGCACATTGTCTGTAGTATTAATGGAGTGGCTTGTAGCATTTGTATGACCTAACATCTCGCCTGGTAGATGGAAAAGGTGGCTGAATTCGGATACGAGACGTTCTACGCTAAGCTTCTCTTCAGCGTTGAGATGGTCAAAGTGCAGGAGGTCACGTATTTGTGATACGCGATTCGCGTGGGTGCAATCTTGACGAAGCTTTACACCATTTCTCTCAATGTAATCATTCTTTTCTTCGTTTTCAGGTATGATTTCATGGATCTCTGGGTCGTTCGGATAGGAGGTCGGAGACGTGTCGGTGTTTTTAGTAATTATTTTCTCTTTAGGTGCAGAACCGTAGAAGTCAGGATCGTCGAAGTAGGCTGGAGACAGGTGAGTATTAACTACTTTATTTTCAGGTATCGAACCAGAAAATTCCTTATTATTGAAGTTCGATGTAGGAGAACAGGTGGAACTTAGAGGGGATGGGAATAGAGATGGATATATCGTTGACTTCCAAGTGTCCGGGGGCTTTTGTTGGTTAGAGGCGTGTGCTGAATTGTTGCCCGTGGAAACGAGCAGGGGAGAATATGTTTGGAGGGGTAGAATTATCGTTGAAGAGTCCTTTTCGGAGAGGTGATCCTCCTTATGTCCGGTGTGGGAACGAGAATAAGACTTGGAAGAAGAACCGGACGCGAGAGGATCGATTATAGGTAAAGGACTGGTTTTAATAGAATTTTTAGAGAACTCTGATAATGATTCGGAGGGGAGAAAGGATTCAGAATAGGACTCCGCGCCAATATCAGAGGTTGTTTTAAGTAAGGGAGTGACTTCTGTTTGGGAGTCGGAAGTCGATTCAGCACATGGCCCTTCAAGTAAACTTTCCGAAGGAGAAAAGGAATTTTTGGTGCCCGAATTGCTTTGTGACGTCTGAGAATCTGGATGCTCGGAAAACTCTTCTATCACTATAGCAGGCAAGGTAAAATGAACTGTATCCTCTAGAGTACTAATAGCTTCTATATGTGCAATGCCGTTATTTTGGGAAACCAGCGCGTTTCCTATGTAGACACCTGACGGTGTATTAAGAAGAGGTATATAACCTTCATGTATCTGTGCATTGGATACTTTAAGTGGTATTGTAGACTTGGACCTAGGGGGTAAAGAGATTTGGTTTGAGGTACCAAACGGGATGCTGACACCGTGGAATTCAAGGCATCCCGTTAAATAATTGATATTGGCGGCTTGTGTTGCCAGAAAATTAGCACCTATAATTTCGGCACATGATATTGGAAAGGAAGTAGGAACTACGTGGAAGACCACTGCGTGACCATAAATATTGATCTCTGTCTTCCCCAGAGTGGAAACAAATCCTTCCGTGATACCGGCGAGGTAAAGCTTTTGTGATTTATCAAGATGCACATCCGGGTTTAAATGGTCGATCTTAATTAAGCTAGTTTCTGCTCCGCTGTCCACCATGAAATCAGAGCAGTCTATTAGTTGGGCAGCAGCGACTGTTACTACTGGGACCGAACGCATTTTACATAATGCTATTTGAACTATTCGTTGTTCGCCAGGGTATCTGGACTGATTTCCTGGATCGGGCGAGCGAACGTCGTGGCCTTGCCCTGGTGCTCGTCCGGGTTCATAGGGGGCCGTTGGTCGTTTCCCGATTGGAATTGCGGGTTCATAGGGAGGTGATGGTTATTTATCGATTGGAATTGCGGATTCATAGGGAGCTGTTGACTATTTATCGATTGGGATTGCGGGTTCATAGGGAGCTGTTGATTATTTCCCAATTGGAATTGCGGATTCATAGGGAACTGTTGGTTATTTCCCGATTGGAATTGCGGATTCATAGGCAGTTGTTGGTTATTTCCCGCTTGGAATAGCGGATTCATAGGGAACTGTTGGTTATTTCCCTATTGGAATTGCGGATTCATAGGGAACTGTTGGTTATTTCCTGATTGGTATCGGGAATTATTTCGGATACGTTTTCGACATTCTGCAATAACATGACCCGGGGCCTTGCAATACGCGCAGACGGGAGTCCTACGTGGAGACTGATTTTGGGTATGGTCAGACTGTGTTTGCTGTTGCGGATGTGTTGAAGCTTCAGGTGGGTAACTGGGATTCGTGGATTTAAATTTAGGACAACTCGGTGCAATATGGCCTCGTTCGTTGCATAATTGACAGGCGGCGGAGGATTGTAAGTGGATGCCTGCTTGGCCAAATCTTTCCCGATCAAGAATTGCTTGCCGATTTGCCACGAGAGCGGCTCGAATGCCCCTTCAAGGCTATCGTATCCTTGGCGATTAAGCAGCGTTCGGACTTCGGGCGGCAATCCAGCTACAAATGACTGCAATGCAAATTTGTCGGTGGTTTGTTGCAGATCGGGAAGTACCGACGAATATCTATCCTTCTCCCCATCTATTATTGCATCCCGCAAATCTTTCACACGGCTGATATAATCAAGGATGTCTTCGGATGATCCCATCATGATATTAGCAAGCTCCCCGCGGTAATGGTTGGTGGAGGTTACAGGGCTAAAAACTTGTTTTAGTCGGGAAATAAGGTCGTCAACTGTGTCGTACGTGTGATCCTCTACCGCGATGTAAGCGTGATTCTGTAGACGATTTCGTAGTAAACGCGTGAGTTGAGGCTCCGCGTTAGGGGACAGCATGTCCTTGGCTCTTTTGCAAGCCCTTGCGAAGTGGAGCATGGTAATATTTCGGCCATTAAAAAAGGGTACCATTTCGAGTGCATTTTTCAGGGAGATTTGCGGAATTCCAGTATTAGGATCGGAATCTGTCGCTCTCAGCGACACACCTGGTATTCGGTGGCGTTCCGGCAATGGTGTGCTGGTTGCGTGTGGCATTGAGCGGGAAAGGGTCTCTAGCATGGAGCGGATATCATTTAATTGTGTTCGGATGCGTGACTCCGTTTGGGGATCCATGGGTGCTCTTTCGGTGGACATGAAACAGACTGTGCTCGTAGTGGGGCTGGTAAGTACGTTTGCCTGTGAGGTTGAGCGATCACCGGCCACATAGGAAGGGTTAACACTATCGTTTTCGGGCGAATCCATGGCAATATGTTATTTAGATCGTACGGTTGACGCTAAATTTAAGGAGACTTCTTATAAAGTCTACTAGTTCAATTTCATCCCACCGCTGTCACCAAATTTTGTTACGTCCCGAGCGGTTATTTTGGGCTGACGTAAACAAAGTGGAAGAGGCTGGAATGAAATCTGGCAGTAAGCCCTTGATACATTAAAAGAAAACTGTAATAAAGGAACTTTCCCGACACAGTCGGGGTTTGGTCAAAAATCTCAAAGAAACGTTCTTCTGGAAAACGGGAGCAAGGTTTCTAACAGATATTGTTTCCAGAAGCAAAATTCCACTCCGAGGAATTATGTGGAAAGGTACCGGCCCTTTTAAATCTTGGTACTATGAGAATAACAATCGAAGAAAAAAACCCTACACCAATAATGATAATGATAAACAACATGGTCTATACGACCTGAAAAGAATAACTAATCCTTTAGTGGAAAACATAATCGAAGAAAACCCTACACCAATAATAAGTAGTGTGGTCCATAGAACCCAGCTAGGATCGTAAAGGGGGATAGATCATTCTTCAGAAGAAGAGAGACCATTGCCCTCATCGTCCGATTCTGCAACCAATCCGAGCGCTTTTAATTTGCGAAGAATCTTGCGAGCCAGAACCTTTCGTCGTAAATTTCCCTTGCGTGGTGTTCCTGATGGGAAATAAGCTGGCGCATCTGCTGAGGCCAACTCGGATCCGGGCTTTGGTTGCGGAATATATGGCTCTGGAGTCGAAGGATCCATTTGAGAAGTGGGGGGTGAACTATGTGAAGGATCTTCGACTGGTGCTTCGGAAATTGTGGGGCGAGGATTCAGACATACCCCCGCCTTGCTGGCCGTTTGGATAGCAGTGTAGGTCTACACAGATCTACACGTGAGTGTAGATCTGGGCGCTGGACGATGATGACGTTTCTGACCTTTGGGGTGGTTACTGGGCGGTCAAAAATGGAGGGGTCGAAAGGTTTAGTGGTGTATAGTGACGCGAGAAGCCTCTTGTTCCGGACCCTTTGTCCGGCACGGTGCCCTTTTCGTGGCATGAGTGCGGTTTCAAGAAGGAACGTAGATCAGAAGCGCTAAATAAGTCGCTCCTTGAAGCGAGGAAGGATACCGGGCGTGACAACCAAGTAATTGCACGGCAGGCCAGGAAAAGGAAGAATGAATACCAGAGGCGCCTTGCTTGGTCGCTCCACGGTAGGTGAGGAAAAAAAAGGATAAATTCCAGAGGCTCCTTACTTGGTCGCTCCACAGTAGATGAGGAAAAGAAAGAATACCAGAGGCGCCTTATTTGGTCGCTCCATGGTAGGAAAAGAAGAATACTTATCTGTTGTGAAGTCCGTTTTATTTCCTGGTTACATTGCCACTAGCTGTTATTCGACCGGTTGTGAATTCCGGGTGAGACTGACTTTGCTGCCGGCTGGTCCGTGTATAACCAGCCGAAGCGTTGGTTTTAGTAGCGAGAAACCTCGGCCATCTAGCGGCAGTTATTCGCACTATTGGTTTCATTATATATATATAAAATAATCACCTTTCACAAAGTTATGGTATTCCGTGGAAAAGTATTCATCCCCAGATTGGTTTGACCTGGAAAAGTGAATGACAGTTATTTCAAATCTACAGCTGAGAAATAATAATGCAATATTTACATTCGATCTTCCTGCAGAATGTTCGGCATTTCTCTGCAGCTTTCTGCTGTCTGTTTCCTTCCTTCTTTCTCTGTCTCTGTGAATAGTCCACGTAGAGCCATGGGGTTTGTTCGGTGGTGCGATATCAATACCTGCAATAAACATAAACATGTCAGAAACAATTTGTAATGGATCCGCTTGACGCGAATGGAAAGAAATGTAATGTACTTATCTCTTCAAGCAAAAATCTGTTTTGTAACAGTTGCAATCCATCGCAGTTATGAAGATCCAGAAATTCATGCGTTCAATGACCGTGTACTCCTTGGTCTATTCCTGCAATTATAAAAACAATTTGGAGGCTCAAGCGTTTGCGAGCTGTTGCAGTGGGTGGACGCCATAGGCTCAAGCGATTGCGAGCTGTTGCAAAAGATGGACGCCATAGGCTCAAGCGATTGCGAGCTGCTGCAAAAGGTGGACGCCATAGGCTCAAGCGATTGCGAGCTGCTGCAAAAGGTGGACGCCATAATCTCAAGCGATTGCGAGCTGTTGCAGTGGGTGGACGCCATAGGCTCAAGCGATTGCGAGCTGTTGCAAAAGGTGGACGCCATAGGCTCAAGCGATTGCGAGCAGCAGCTTATAGTTGTAACTGAAAATCTTGCACATTTACATCGAAATGGAGAAAACGAACAGCTAAAAATGAAGTAGATTAGGGAGAAGAGACCCACCACCCACCCCGTCTGAGACGGTTCTCCTCGCCGTTTCTGAAAAGACTGATATATCTGAGGATATAATCACGGGTTCAATAACCGTGTACTCCCTGGCCTGTTGCTGCAATAATAAGAAAAACTTGGAGGCTTAACCAATTGCGAGCTGCTGCAGTAGCTGGACGTCGGAGCCCAAGCATTCTCCTAGTGCTATTTTGTGGGGATGAATTATATACCTCTTCTTAGACTTCATCGTTTTCTGACACGTTTTCCTCCCGGACGGTGTCTGCAGCTTTTTTCTTCCGTTCTGTTTTCTTCACGTACGGGGGCTCTCTGATGGGCTGCCCTCTATTGTGCCGACTGTCTATAAGTTCGGGAAGCATGCAGTCCTCATAAAAGTTCTTCAAACTCGACTCCATTTCTTTTTTCCAGAATGCGTCATCCTTCTCCACCCCTGTAAATTTTGCTCCCTTTGGTGTCCACAAACAGAATATGCCGTATCTTCTTCCTGTGATATGCAACTGCCCTTGCATTTGGTAGAAGTACTTGTGGCTCCTGTTGAGTTCGTCACCTCGGTAGATCGCCTTTATGTTCGGAAGCCTCTCAATTGCTTCTTCGGGTGTCAAATCTCTTGCCGAATAGGGACATTTTACTTCGACAAGCGTATCTTCGTCAATTAGGCCATCAGGTGTCGCACCTAAGTATGGCACAACGCTATCGATGAAGACGCCGCATTGTCGTACTTGGACATCGAACTGGTCTTCTACTTCCTTCAACGCGTTCGGTTCGTTTTCTCTTCCGTACTGCAGTGCCTCTAAAAATAATTCTTGGCGATACAGTATGCTCTTCACTGTATTCGCGCGCGGTGTGGTTTTACGCATTCGGCACACTGTGCCGAAATTGGATGCAGTCAATAATTGGCTGCGATATGCCATCCATCTCAGATTGTTGGCTTGACCGCGTGTTTCCTCTTCGATGACAGAACGTGACGCCTGCCATTCGTAGAACTGCGTCATGAGTCTCTCCCACTCAGAAGTGTAGGCAGCTTGATCTATATCCGGCGTGTCTGCATGGGGGCCGTAATCTCTATCACACGATTGCTTCTCCTGATATTTGGATCCCGATGCTTTCGCTGCTTCCTTATATTTCTTCGCCATTGCCACGGCATGTTTGCGACGAGTTTCCATCTTCTGCAATATAGGCGTTGGTTCCTTACCCATTGCTATATGCAGCTTGCTCAGCGTTTCTTGTGTGTTCTTCGCAACGACGCTAGCCGCAGATCTACCGGTGTAAGATCCTTTTCTTCCGAAGTTGAGTCGCTTTCCTCCGATGTGCTTGGTAATGATGCCGTTCAGATTTTCTACGCTATTGCTATTGAGGCCGTATAGCATACTCTCGGCGTTTATGTAAAGCCGCCGCATGGCATTCTCTATATCCTGATAAAGTCCTCTTTTCTTCAGTTCTGGTACATAATTGATCCTCTTCGGGTCCGAGTATTTCTTGCAGAAATATTGCAATTTTTCACACTCTTTGTGTTCTCCGAAGACATGGCTCGGTACATTCTTCAGATCGTTTTTGAAGTTTCGTATCCGATCGACAAGCGGCAGCATTTCCGTGAATCGGTATTCCGCAGCTTTTTGTATGCTGTTCCGCAGACGATAAATTTTCGTCTTGATGACATCCCTGGAATCTCTGAAACGGCCTTTTGCTACAATCTGACGCAGGTTGCTGCAGAAACTTCGTAAGAGGTGATTACGGCATTCAATCTTCTTCACGCGGACCATATACTCTTTATATGGATCATTGTCCACTATCTTCTTGTGACCGGCCGCGTCGCCATCGGCAAATAATACGTTGTATATTAGGCCATGGACTTCAATGCTGCACTTGAAGCCTTCTGTAATCGCAGCAGCTTCCATAGCCGTGGAAGGCACGTCGCGACCCCAGTTCTTATAGCAGCGATGTTCGCGTGGTTGTTTGTGCTTCTTCGCTGCTGTAATGCATATCATGCAAAACTTATTCTTGGCGTTGAAGTAGAGGACCTTTTTTGTGGCGTATCCAAGGATTGCTCCCATGCCGGATGTAGAATTGTAGACCCCACCGCGATATACTCTTTTGAGCCAGCTGCCATCTGCGACGACGGTAATCATTGGGATTCCGCTCTCAGGATGAACGTCGCCTTTTGCAATGGCTAACTCTCTCTCCTCTCTCGCAGCTTCCGCCATTTCGCGTTCTGCAGCCAGTTCAAATCCGTCGATGATGTTTTGCTGGCACTTCTCAAACATTGCCCTTGACATGCATTCTATGTTCATAGCTGACATGGTTTCCTCCAATTGCCAAAATCCGCCTCCTGTCACCATTGTTCCAGAGACAGCGCTGTGATTTAGGTCCATCCTGCTTTCATTCTTCGGCAAGCATGGTACTCGCGCCACATATCGACACATTTCACACTGGAACTTATAAATCTTCTCCAATCCAATTTTTTGGTATCCAATTATTTTGAAATGTTCCAGGCCGCAATTCGTGGCAGGGGAGTGGTTGGCGAGATCTTTCATTTTCTCAAAGAGGTAGGCCATATCGACAATGTCGAAGCCCTTCACAACAGGTTCTTCTGGGTCCGGTGGTTCCGCTCTCTCGACCACCAAACAATCGTCTTCGTCGACGTCCAGTTCTCCCATTCGGTCGGGAGCGGGTTCTTCTAGATTTTCTTCTTCCGGCGCTGGTGTTTCTCTTCCTTCTTCCGAGGAATCGTTGATCCAATCACTCATGCAGTCGTCGTCAATGCGATCAATCTGATCGTCGGTGTTTGGCTGTGTTTCTTCTGGAGAAGCTTCCAATGCTTGATTTTGAAGGGAATCTTCAATCTCTTCGCTGGTTGCATTCTCCATAATACCCTCTTCCTGATCGTAGAAAGTCTCGAATATTTCTATAATTTCTTCAATGATTTCTTCATCCATGTCTTCCTAGGTTTCCCCGATGATGTTTTCAACGATGGGTCCCTTCTCCGTGTCAACTTGCAGTGTTGTGGGATCGCTGATTCTTGCGTCTCTGTGCAATTCCTGCAGGGGGAAAATTCTACCCGCTACTGCAGACGTGCGCGTGGGAGCAGATGGAAACACTTCAGGGCATGAGTGATCAACTGCTTCCATTGCCGTGCTACACGCAACCTTATCAAGGTGCGGGTCCGCTGCAATATCACAACTGTTGTCACTTACCTGCAGATGAGCCGCTTTCCTCAGTCGCCTCCTGTAAAAAGATTGACAAAAACCCAGTTCATAAGCGCATTTACAGCAAGAAAAAACTTGTTTTCTGTGTACTATTCCTAAACCTTGTAATAATGTATCAATACGATTTGCTGTAGCTATAAACGGTGCATTCGATTTGGACACTCTAAGCGCACTGAAACGCTCACGACGCTCGTGTGTATCTGGAGCAGATGGTGGAAAACATGCGCGGAGGCGTCTTGAACGCTTTAGTGCGGTTAGAGCTTCCAAATCGAATGCACCGTTTATCGCTACAACGAATTGTCTTGATACATCATTACAAGGATCAAGAATAGTATACAGAAAACAATTTTCGCAAATACATTTTGTGTGATATTCAAAAAACGGAATAAAGTGGTGATTATTATTTTTTCGCTATGGCGTATAAGTTTGAAAACGGTGAAAGAAATCGAGGTGAAAGGGGTCTGTCGAAAGCTAGAGGGACAAAAATTTGGTAACTGTACGAAGCAGCGGTATGAGGGGAAAAAATATTAGAACAAAAAAACATCTTTTTATCATTGATTCCGGGGCGGGACAAAAATCATATTATTTTTTCTTTGCTGGTGCTTTCAATTCTCTATATTTGCGTGTTTTTTCAAAGCAACGATCAAAAAAGTGGAAGAGCACGTGATCAATCAGTTCAGTAGTTCAATAACGGCATTTTGCGCCCGTCGGGAAATTACGGGTTATTCTATGTCAAATAACAATAGCCTATACAGTCCGTAAATAGAATTGAATCAAATCTCATTTGGTTAGACATAGTCTGGCATCGAAAGTATAAGAAATTACAACAAGCAGAAAACGGCATATTGTTTAGAGGAAATCCGTTAGGGACATTGTGATTTGTGAAATTTTATTCAATTACCTACTGGGGTGTACTCTAAAAATGATGTCTCCGTCGCTCCGTCGCTCGGGCATCGCTCAAGCTCTTGTAGGCGAGCCCATGTGTGTATATGGGGGATTCGACGGCCGAGTCGCATGCATGTGAGTGATGATTGGTGTGCGAGCGACCAGCTGAGCGAGAGCGTGGCCGAGTGAGATGTCCGAGTGGCGAAGCGCATAAGCGTGAGAGAGAGAATGCTCGTGACTCTGCCGAAGCGCCGCGTGCCCCTCGGTCTACGGAGTACATTTCTTTACCGAAGTACATTATTATTTTATAACTGGGTTTCGTCTTTTCCAGTTATAAAATAATAACGTACTTTGGTAAAGAAATGTACTCCGCTTCGGAGAGTCACGAGCATTCTCTCTCTCACGCTTATGCGGTTCGCCACTCGGCATCTCACTCAAGAGCTTGAGCGAAGCCCGAGCGCGGAGTACTTGAAAGCGGGAAAGACAGCCGACGGCAAGCGAGAGGCCACACAGAGGGATGCCTGAGCGACGGAGCTATGGAGCGTTTGACAGAGCGAGAAAGAGAGAGAGAGAGAGAGAGAGAGAGAGAGAGAGAGAGAGAGAATAATGAATGAATGAATAAATATATTTCGTTCTAGGGCGTCAAAGTAGCCCTCTCAGAACGTATAGACAATACAAAAATTAAACAGAGAGTAATAAATAGAACAATAAGCGCACGTAAAAAACACAGGAAAAGGCAATCAGCCCCGCACGTCGTATAGGAGGAAAAATAAAGAAAGAGAAAAAGACAAAGAGAAAACCCTACGTGTACTGCTCCATAAAGAAAGCCCACAGAGCAGTTTTAAACGCCGCCTCGCTGTTACTCTCCCGGATGGCAGGTGGAAGGCCATTCCAAAACTGGGGCCCACAAACACGGTACGAGGCCCCGAGGAAGGAGGTTCGGTGAGTTGGCACCACAAAGAGGGGGCCCCTCTGACGAGGTGGCCGCCCAGACGACCCCGCAACCCTAGGCGTGAGCCAGCTCCGATGGTAGTGCGGCTGACTCGACTTGAGAGCCCGGAAAATGCTGACTCCGAGAAAGAGGAGCCTTCGCTCCCGAACTTTCAGCCAGCCTAGTCGCACATAGTAGGGCGTGATATGCGCGTCACGAGGAACGCCATAAATGAAGCGCACGCAGGCGTTCAGCGCACGCTGGAGGCGCAACTCGCTAGTTGCACCAATGCCCAGTAGAGTTAGGCAGCAGTAATCGAGATGTGGCAGAATGAGGGAAGATATGAGCTTGATTTTAAGGCTCCGCGGCAACGCAGTGCTGTGACGTCGAAGCCCCGCAAGCGCACCATAGACCTTTCTGCAGATGTGCCCAGTGTGATCACCCCAGTCAAGAGTGGGCGAGATGTGCAGGCTCAGCGAGACAACCTTAGAGGCGTACGGGATGGGCGTACCACCCATCTGAACCAGGGGAGCACCGGAAACAAGCTGCAGGCCCAGGGCACGAGCAGAGCCGAGCATCATACACTGCGTTTTAGAAACGTTAAGAGAAAGAGAGTTCATTGTGGACCAGCCAGAGACGCTGGCAAGGTCAGAGTTGATCCTCCTAATCGCGTCGTCCAGCTCACTATAAGGTGCGGAGATGTATAATTGTACATCATCCGCGTACTTAATCACCTTGGAGTGCTTAATGACAGAGTCGAGATCCTGGATATAGAGAGAAAAGAGGAACGGTCCAAGGACGGAACCTTGCGGCACGCCCGAGTGGACCGGGGACCAACGAGAGAGACACCGTCCGATTCTGACTGCCTGTGCCCTATTGGAGAGATAGGACCAGATCCACTGTAAGACCGGAAAAGAGAAATTGAAAGAGTGGAGTTTAGTAAGTAGAAGTGAATGGTTTACAGTGTCAAAGGCCTTGGAAAAGTCAAGACACACGAGGACTGTGACCATTCGCTGGTCAGCAGCAAGACGGACGTCATCCAGGAGCGTCAGAGAGCCGCCTGTGTAGATCGGTTTTTTACAAAACCATGTTGGGAGGGGTCCAGCTGACCAGAGCTATTGAGAAAACTCTGGATATCATGGAGGACAACCCTCTCGAGGATCTTAGACAGCTCAGGAAGAAGAGAGATAGGGCGGAAATCGGCAGGAGCAGAAGCATTCGGTTTCTTGGGGATCGGAGAGATGATGGCTTTTCGCCAGGCAGCGGGGAAAGTAGAGAAAGCAAGAGAGGAGTTGAAGACCTGCAGAATGGCAGGAAATAACACAGGAAGAGAGAGTAAAAGAAATCTCGCACTCAGATCGTCCGAGGGCGAGATGGATGAATTAGCAAGGCGCACAGCGCGAGCAAGAATTTCCTCCGTAACGGGGGAAAAATAGAAACACGAATCGTCGGAGACACAGTTAGATAGCGATAGACATGCGGGGACGGCCGGTGGGGAGGAAGAGTGCGCAGAGAGGAAAAACGAGTTAAGATCGTCCGGAGACAAGTGAGAGGGAAGAGGAGAGTGAGAGGGAGGGAGGACACCGAATGACTTCAGCTCTCGCCAAACATCATTCGGGTGCCTAGGAGTAGAGAAGCGGGTGAAAAGAAAGGAGGATCTGGCTCGCACCAGAAGGGACTGCACCCGGTTACGAGAGGCCTTGTAAAGAGCCCAAGTTTCCGGGTTAGCAGTTCGTCGGAAGGATCTCCTGAGTGAGTCGCGAGAACGGATCTCGGCTCGTATCTCAGGAGTAATCCAAGGAGCAGGAGGCCATCGAATACGCAGAGCTCTAAGCGGGGCATGCTCGGCGAGGACTCGGAGCAGTCCCGCATTGAAGTCGTCCACCAACTGATCCACGTTGCTCTCACAGGAGTTCGAAACAAGACGAACACAGCTAAGCTGCGAGATGTCATCGAGTTGCGCGTCACGATTGATGGAACCATATCTACGACGAAGATCAGTGGTTGGAATAACCCGAGAAGTTAGGACGTACTCTAGCGAAATTAAGTCATGATTAGAGCAGTGAGGCTCTTTACTTTGAGAAAAAGAAGCTACCCTGCTAGAGTCATCCACAAGCCCAAGGTCAAGCCAAGTGGAGGAGAAAGAAGTGTGAAAAGTAGGAGAATAGGGGATAGAGTAGAAGTTGAGGCGAGAGAAAAGCCCTCCAAGGTAGATCGCGTCGAAAGACTGTGAGCCCATGTTCGCGTTCCAGTCGCCCAGAACAACCTTGTTCGGGAAGTCTGAGACGATGTCGGCGAACACCAGTTCAAAGTTAGAAAGAGGAACATGCGGGGGGCGATAAACGACCCCCACTAGAAGAGTGCCGGCAGAGGGAATGACCACCTCCGCAAAGAGATATTCCGGGCCGGAGAGTTGAGAGCGAGGGGAGGACGCGATTACAGAGGTCGAAAATGTATCGCGAATATATAGGCAGACGGCTCCGCCCGTTCTGCCATACCTGTCACACCTGAAAAGCGAGTACCCAGGAAGGGCACACTGCGAGTTGGGAATCGAGCACGAGAGCCAAGTCTCAGAAACCGCAATAACGTCATAGGTTGACGACGCGAAAAAAGATTGAAAAGTGGTGAAGTGGCGGCAAAGAGATTCGGCGTTTACGTTTCCGAAACATAAGACGGAGCAAGCGGCAGGAGTGGGGGCGCGCGACGTACGGGGAGCAGGCCTTCACGCTAGCTTCCGATCGACGTCCTGAAGGGAGTCGATTTTGACCCGCGCATCGGTAGCCGTCTTCTTGACGAAAATGGCCCCGTCCCGGTGCCATACGCGAACAAAACCGCGCTCACGAGCAAGCTGGCGACACCGCTTGAGAAGAGCTGCGAGCTCTTTCGGGAGGTACTCGTTGACGAGCACCAAACCCGCAGGGAAAGTCGCGTCAACCTTCGACGCCGGAAGGTCGCGCTTGGCACGCTTGGCGGCGAGCAGCGCGTTTCGCACGGCCGGAGAGGCGAGAGACGCGTGGATCGTGCGGGGACGATCTACGGTGGGGGTACCGCGCATACGCGCGACCGACACTATGCCCGTGTTCGTTTTTGTACTGCAAGTACTGTATATAGTTATAGTAATCAACGCTAATTCTGTACTGGCAGTACTCGCAGTACAAAAAACGAACGCAGCCTATGTCACTGGGCGCCAGAGCAGTCCCCAGCGCCTGCGCGAGCCGAGACACGAGGGACCTAAGATCCTCACCAGAGGTCTCAGGGAGCCCAGGGATCGACAGATCGCACGATCGAGAGGCGAGCTCCATGCGAGCGAGCCTCGTTTTGAGCCCAATGAGCTCCGAGGCTTGGGAGGACACAAGCTTCTTTGTGTCAGCCGTGGAGTTCGCGACCACAGAAGTGAGCGAACTGAGTTGCTCAGATGTAGTAGCTGAGCTCGCTTCTAAGCAGGAGGTGCGGCTGTCCAGTGAGGCCAGCTTCTCCGTGTGTTGAGCAGACGCAGAAGAAAGAAGCTGCAGGCAGGATCTCACGTCATCCATCTGCACCCGTTGGTCTGCCATGAAGCTGTCAAGCTGGCGCTTCTGGGCAGCCATGAAGTTGTCCAATTTCTTGGACAAGGTGTCGGTCAGGGCTTCGACGACTGCTGCATAGGGGCCGACATCAGCCGGCGTGGTTGTAGGAGGCGCAAGCGCCTGCGCAGTTGGCACAGAGGCGGCCGGGACAGCAGCAGAAGTGGCAACCGGAGACCATGGGCCAGCGGAGGCTATGACCGACGTCCGAGCGCCAGTCGATTTGCAGGCAGCTAGGTGGGTCGGCAGGCATCCGGGATGTGTGAAGCCCATGCAGGTGGGGCAGGAGCTGACGTCCCTCTTAATGTCCTTGTTGCACTTTACACACTTGACAGGCACGGGCACTGTCACGCTCCCCACGGAAGGCTGGAGGATTGGCATCCCTGTTGTCCAAAGGTGACGGGCTGGGCGAAGGTGGCAAACCTGGCGGTTTGCGACGGAGAAGAGGGCGTCCGAGAAGCCACAGGGATTCAAAATTCAACAGAAAATCCGTGACACCCACAATGGGGGTTAGAATTTCTGTCAGTTGGCACAGAAAAGATGGAGCAAAATTCTCGTCGGCAGGTAGAGAGCCGAATATAATTTATAGGCCAAAATAAAGGCAGGCCGATCGAGAATAAAGCACGCACCTGAAACAGGCCCCACAGGGCAGAACAGCGGCAGAAAGAGGTCCAAAAGGAAGAGCGACAAAACTGGCGTGCAGTGTACTCAGGAGATGATGATGATGATGTCGACTATATTTTAGCCTTCTCGACTATTTCGGTTTCGTACAATTTTCCTACATACATTTCTTAACTTCTAGTTTTTACTTTTTTCTACCCACGGTTATATCTTGCGTGTTAAGACTAGTCCTATTGGCGTTAATCATGATGTTCACATTATTAGTCATAGTAATACTTATTTCGTTCTGATATTTCGCTTCAATTTATCTACAATAGAATTTACTTATCACAGCCTAATACTCAAATCAGATCACATGTTTCTTCTTATTTCGCTAAGCCATCTATGTATCACACTTCTATGGTGGCGCCACCAATATGTCATTACTCTACGCTACAATTTAAGTATGCAGTCACTCTTCTCTTAAAGATGTTTACATTTCCCGCGTCTTTAACCTCTTCTGGAAGTTTATTAAATGCGTCAAAGCCGGCATAGAACAGGCTTTTTCTCTCTTTATTGGTGTGTCTACCTGTAAGTACTAAGTTATTACTTTGTCGTGTGATACGTTCGGTTCTATTTCCTAGATATTCTATTTTGTTGGCCATCTCAGGTGCTATTTCCATATGAATCATTTTATAAATAAGAATCAGGGTCTTCCTCCGTATTCGCAGACTAATAGGCATAAAACCAAGTGCTTTTCTCATTTCGTTTATAGGTGTGTATCTATCGCAATGAAGTATAATTCTCATGGCTTTATTTTGAAGGATTTGCAATCTGCTTATACCTTCAATGCTCACATATGACAGGAGCGATGAGCAATACTCCATTATGGGAGCTATCATTACCTTATATATGTAACATCTGGTAAGTGGACAAACCGTTCTTCCTATTCTATTTAAAAGGCTAATTTTTGCTCCTATTTTGTGTTCCAGCATTGTTACGTGTTTTTTATAGTTGAGATTTTCATCAATATATATACCTAAGTATGTAATTTCTTTCACATTGTCAATCGTCGATTGTCTGTATATTATATTCAGCTTTTTACACATCGGCATTCTATTACTCCGTATAACCATATGGTAAGTTTTAGTAGTATTTATGTGCATCTTATTTTGACACATCCATATGTCCATTTTTGCCATTATTTGGTTTAACTTTACTTCTAGATTATTTACATTGCTGTCCATTATGTATAAGATAGTGTCGTCAGCAAACATTCTAACCTTGCAGTCTTGTTTCAGATAAGCCTTAAGATCATTTATATATAATATAAACAGTAGTGGGCCCAAGACCGATCCCTGAGGTACCCCCCATTTTACTTTAAGTTGCGTGACATTTCTCCATTTATACATGTTTGCTGCTCCCTGTCTTTCACATACGTTTCGAACCATCTTATTACATTGCCTCTTATACCATATAAATAAAGTTTTCTTATTAATAATTCTAGGTTAACCGTTTCGAAGGCCCTTCGGTAGTTTATGAAAATAACGCCTATGTATTTTTGGTTACCAATCGCTGTAACCCATTCATCTAGTGTAAGTTGTAGTGTCGTCTCACATGAGTAGCCACTTCTAAAACCTGCTTGAGCAGCGTCTACTATATTATTTTGTTCTAGGAATTTATCTAGCTGTTCTTTAACAAGGTGCTCCAGTATTTTTTCATAGACCGGCAACTGGTTAATTGGACGTAAATCACTGGGTTTGCTGGGATTGCTGACTTTCTTATACGGTGTTATAATTGAAGTTTTCCAGTCTTTTGGAAATAATCCCATTGACAGTGAGGAATTTAGTACATTCATCAATGCATCCCCCATCGTTTCACAAACAGTAAGCATCATTGCACCATTTATTCCATCCATTGATCCCTTGTTTTGATCTAAGTTTTCAATGGTCTTGTGCAATTTCTGCACATTTATCTGATCAAAACTGTCCCATGTTTTTGTACATATAAAATCAGGTAGCTCATAATTTCCTATATCGTTAGGTATATACATATGCCTTTCTGTACTTATAATGCTTTCTATACTCTCCAGGAAGAAATTGTTCAGTTTATTTGCTAATTCCTTCATTGTAATTGAAGTCTTGTCATTGTCAAATCTAATCTGATTCCAATTAACTTCTCTGTTCTTGTTTTTATTTAATATGGCTTTAATTACCCTTGACATGGCTTTTGGGTCTTTCTGTGTGTTTAAAATACTTGCTTCATTGTATGCTTTTTTGTTTTGTTAATAAGTTTGACTGTTGCATTTCACAGCTTTTTATATTCTTCCCAATGAATTGGTGTTTTAATATTTTTATATTTTTTGAACATGTTATACCTATTTATTATCATGCTTTTAATTTGTGCTGTAAACCATGTCTTTGCATTTAATTTCTTTACTATAGTCTTTTTTGGTGCTAGCCCATCCAGAACATTGGTAATCGAGCTTATTAATATATTTGCTTTATTATTAAGGATATCTCCTTCATATTCTGCAGTTTTATCAATTAGGTTATTGTAAGCTTTATCGTACAGGCTTCTGTAGTACTCATCAGTTAAATTATTAATAAAAGTTTCGTTGTCCCAGTTTTTAAGATTTCTTATTACTTTCTTTTCAGTGGTTTTAGCTACTACGTCATGTTTTTTCAATACATATAGTTTTACCCACGCATGGTCAGATATTTTTGGTGTGTAGTCAATTTTGCAACTAAGGTTATCATTGGTAAAAATTAAGTCAATCAAAGTAGAACTTGTCTGTGTTATTCTAGTTGGCTCTTGTGCTAGTAATCTCATTCTCCTGGTCAAAAATAAATTTTTCAGTCTGTCCCCATAGTAACTTTTTTCCATCATATCTATGTTAAAGTCACCCATCACTATGAGGTTCTCACCGTTTAATAAGAGTTTACCACACTTTTCTTCTACGAAGTTTAGAAACGTCATATCTGATGAGCTTGGAGAATGATACAACCCCAGCAAATAACCATTGTATTCATAGTCATATACATAAATTATAACACACCAGTAATTTCCCTCCAGCTTTGTAAGTTCGATAATTTTATATTTTATACTTCTACGAATGTACAAAGTTAATCCACCTGTATATCTACTTTCAAAGTCGCATCTTACACAATCGAAGCCATCTATGCCAACTTCTTCGTCACTTATGACAGAGTTTATCCTGGTTTCAGTGCATGTAAGGATGTCTACGTTGTTACTGCAAGATAAGTAGTGTTCTATTTCATCCACTTTGCCAATTAAGCTTTGTACATTTATACAAGCAATTATTTTAGTGTTTTCTTTACTGTCTTGTGCTCGTTGCTATTTTTTTTGCTATTGCTAACCTTTCTTAATATTTCCAGATATGCTGGGCAATTCCTATCTGTTGCTACATGGTCCTCTTGTATGTTCACCTGCTTTGATTGATATTTTTTTGTTTACGCAATTAATGCAGTTAATAAATTTATTTACATTGGGACAATCCTTGCTGTCATGTTTTTCTGAGCATTTTTGACATATTTGTTCGTTCTTGCAGGTTCTGCTCGTATGACCGAAGCTCCAGCAGTTATAGCATCTTTTTATATTTACAAGCTCGTATACATCGTATCCTCGCCAGTTTAGATATAGGCTACCTTCATCCAGAAGATGTACTTGATTTATTTTGCTTAACTCTAGAATAATAGTACCCCTTATTACTTTGTTGTCATTATTTTTATACGCTATCTTCTTTACTATTTTTAGATTAGGGTCATCCTGTAAATACTGGTTTTGATCTTTTATATCTGCTAGAATATCATCATCATTTTTACCTATTTGTTCAGGGTCTATTTTTACAATTTTTGTTCTTGCTTTATTATGGTTTTCTGTTTCCATCACTTCTATTCCTTCACCTAGTTTGTTTTTTATTTCTGCCTTGAGTTTATTGTTAGCTTCGATTTTATTTGAACATTGGATAAAGACAGTTCCTAATTTGTTTGTTGATATTTTCTTGACACCTACATTCAATCTAGTCAAGTCAACCTTGCTTTTTATTTCTTTTTCTATGTCTATACCTTTATCCTTACTTTTTGATTTAACGATGACTGACGCATTCCTGCCTTCCCTGTTTGCTACCTCTGCATAATTTGCCTTGGTATCGTGGCAATTAATCAGACCTTTATACAATTTTAGTTCCTCGGTGAGTCTATTTATTTTATCATTGAAATCTCTTTTTATTTCTCTGACCTTCTCTTCAAGCAGGTTCTCAAAGTGCTTCCCCATTCGTGTGAAATAATAACTAATATCATGATTATCATGATTAACCCTTTCCTCTACTATATCATCGTGTTTGCGTTTCTTAGCTGGTGTTCCACCAATTTTTTTGTTTATATTAACACAAGTAGATTAAACAAAGCGGTTTCTGGGACACCAAAAATTTCGCGCGGTGACGTCACCGCGTCTACCCGTCGATGTGCACGAGGGCGAATTGCTGCGTCAGCAACCTTGAAAATTGCTGACGGAAACTAGACACCTGGTCAGCTAACCTTGAGACCCAATCTACCCGTTGATATGCACGAGGGCGAATTGTTGCATCAGCAACCTTGACTATTGCTGATGGAAACTAGACACCTGGTCAACTGACCCTAAGCTCAAAATTTCCCGTCGATATCCACGAGGTTGAATTGTTGCATCAGCAACCTTGGCTATTGCTGATGGACACTAGACACCTGGTCAGCTAACGTTGAGACCCAATCTATCCGTCGATATGCACGACGTTAAATTGCTGCGTCGACAACCCACACACACACACATGACAACCCTGATCTCACGTGGCTACCAACGAAGCGCGTACGACACAGTAACCTTGCGCTCACGTAGCCATCAAATTGCTACATCAGCAACTGTTCCCTGTGACCTTAACAGCTACTGCCATACTCTAAAAAATGCAGTATCGATAGAAAATCAAGGTCCCCGACAGCGACCCAAAATGTCGTAACAGCAGAAACATATTGGTAGCGAGCACACTTACCATGAAGACTCCCCACCCTCCCCGCATGCATATAAAACGAACTGCGATACCTCATTCAGATTTTATAAGCATACACGTAATCATGGACATCACAGGCGACATGTTGAAGAAGCTGAAAGCTTCATCGATATTATTACGGAACGTGAACGAATACCGCGAGTGGTTGAATCAGTGCGACGAGTGTTTAGCTTTCATAGCCGAGCACACTGAAAAGAATAGAGACATGTTATCAATTGGTACAAAACGTCATATAGTATGTGTTCTAACGCGTATAAAGTGCTTGAAAGTGGCAGTGCAGGAACGGTTTGTACGTGTTGGTAGAGGGTTACATGGTGACACACAATCAGCAAGAGCATCCAGCCTCACTCTTGTAGAGATCGAATCAGCATTCATGGATCGGATTTCCACAAGCGCTGTTATCAATTCACAGCACATCGATCCCAAACACTTCCTTCGTGATGCACGAAGAATGGTAACCAGACGTGTAACTGAGGGGATCAACCAACACCGTAATGTGAAGGTGAATGTAACCATGGAGGCCGAATATGTACTGGACGGAACAGTCAGCGTGAAGGGGTTCAATACGCGGAACAGCGAGCTTGATCCATCTAGCAACTTACGTCGCTGGTACACACGCGATGTGGAACATCCAATATTAACACAAATGTCGGAATTTCAAGAACGTGATAGCGGTTGGCCTCTGCGGAGGGTTCTACATCTAATGATAAATATAAACAGGTACCAGCCCATCTGTCCAGGAGGGAGCATACTTCTACCAAGAGCCATACAATTGAAGAAAGCCGTCATAAATATCAATTGTGTGGACGACACATGCTTTTTCTGGGCAGTCACCGCAAGCCTTCACCCCGTCGAGAACTCCAGCATACAAAATGTTTCTAGAACATCATCATACCCACACTATACAGATACATTGAATACCAGTGAGGCAGAAGTTCCAATGAGGTTAAAACAGATTTCAGCATTTGAAAAACGCAATAACATCTCCGTGAACGTGTTTGGGTGGGAGCGGAACAGATGTGTACCACTCCGCATAACAAAAAACAAGCACCAGCAACATGCCAACCTGCTAATGATTGAAAGCAGAAAGACCTCACACAAATACCATTATACCTGCATCAGAAGCCTATCACGACTACTGTCCACGGAAATCAGTAAAAGCCGACGCTCAAAGCATATATGTGATCGGTAAATACGATTCTGTTCATAATCATAAAGCTATAATATGTATCAACCAATTGTCTCCAAGAGCATACACTACAAAATCTCAATATTATATTCTAGGTGCCTACACTACTTCAACACATAGGAAAAGCTGTCAATGCATCTAATCGACTGCTCACGGATGGATTAATATGCTATAACGCTCCCCACCGGGGATGACAGGTGGTTGAAATTTAAGAACTACAGCCACAAGGAGCGCATGCCTTTCGTAATCTATGCTGACATAGAGTGCTGGCTGGAGACCGTCGGGAGCGAGAGGCAAGGTCGTCAACAAGGGAGTTCACTGCCATACCAACGTCACCGTCCATTCAGCATCGGCTACTACGTCCACTGCGCATATGACGAGTCGCTCTGCCACTACAGCTGTTACAGCAGTGAAACTGGATGCATGGAGTGGTTCGCCAGAGAACTGCATATGGTAGGCACACGGATTAAGAAGATATTCAGCCGAGTGGTTCCAATGAACGCTCTAACAGGTGCTGAAGTGCTACAACACCAGCGAGCTGAACACTGTCACATATGTGTGAAACCGTTCACTGATGCGGGGGACGGGAAAGTGCGTGACCACTGTCACCTCACAGGCGCCTACCGCGGCGCAGCTCATGCAAGCTGCAATCTAGGATACAGGATACCACATACAGTACCAGTTGTATTCCACAACCTATCAGGTTATGACGCACACTTCGTCATAATGGCCTTAGCGAAGGCGTTTGATGGTAAAATTGACCTTCTACCAATAACGAAGGAGAAGTACATATCCTTCACCAAACATGTGGCAGACACTGGCGAGGGGGGTTGGCGCAGTAAAAAATGCGTAAAGTTCCGCTTCATTGACTCATTCAAATTCCTTAGCTCAAGTCTCGATAAACTATCATCATACCTGAGCGGACCGAACCAACTACGTACCGTGCAACGGGAATTTAAACACCTGTCTGAGACGGACTTGAAACTCTTGACAAGGAAGGGTGTCTTTCCCTATGAATACATAACATCCTACAGCAAGCTTAACGACACGGAGCTACCACCACAAGAGGCATTATACAGCCGTCTGAACGATTGCCACGTTAGCGATAATGATTATCAACATGCTAAAGAAGTGTGGAAACGCTTCAAAGTTCGAACGTTGGGAGAATATTGTAGCCTCTACATGAAGATTGACACGTTGTTGCTAACCGATGTGTTCGAGAGTTTCAGAGAGAACTGTATAGCAAGTTATAAGCTTGATCCGGCGCACTACTTCACCCTCCCGGGTTTCACATGGGATGCAATGCTAAAGCACACCGGTATAGAGTTCGAACTATTAACAGATATCGATATGCTTCTATTCATGGAGCGTGGAATACACGGTGGACTGAGCCAGTGTTCACATAGGTATGCAAGTGCCAACAACAAGCACCTACCAACATATGAGCCTGCAAAGAGCTCTACATACCTAATGTATTTCGATGTTAACAATCTCTACTGCTGGGCAATGTCCCAACCTCTGCCGTATGGAGGTTTCCGATGGATCGAGCAGAATGATGAAGATGCAGTAGCAACCTTTGACATAAAAGCTATTCCGGAGAACAGTCAAGTGGGATACGTATTAGAAGTCGATCTAGAATACCCACAAAATATACATGATATGCATGCTGATCTCCCCTTCTGCACAAACCACGAGCTCAGCCCGCTGCAGCGGAGGGGGAGCAGACAGAAAAAACTGCTTGCTACACTGAACAACAAGACACGGTACATAATACACTATCGACATCTACAATTGTGTATGAAACATGGGTTGAAGCTGCTGAAGGTGCACCGTATCTTGGAGTTCAAACAGTCTCCATGGTTGCGTGATTATATACAATTAAATACACACTTACGAACGCAATCCACCAACGATTTCAGCAAGAACCTCTATAAACTAATGAACAATGCTGTGTTTGGTACGACGATGGAGAATGTGCGTAACCATGCTGATGTGAAACTTTTCACGCAATGGTGCGGTCGGTATGGTGCAGAGACAGCGATCGCAAAGCCTAACTTCCATAGCCGTACAGTATTCTCAGAGGATCTCATAGCTGTTCAAATGCGGAAGCTTAGCACTAACATCTCTAAGCCTATATATGTTGGAATGTGTATTCTAGAAATATCCAAAATATGTTTATACAAATTCCACTACGAGTACATGCTCCCCAAATTTGGTAAAAGTTGTAAGGTTATGTATACAGATACTGATAGCCTCATCTATGAGATTAGCTGCAACGATATCTATGAGATCATGAAACAAGATTTGACACAATTCGATACTAGTGACTACGATGATAATAACCCCTACGGTATACCGCGTGCAAACAAAAAGGTTCCAGGATTAAGGAAGGATGAGAATTGTGCTTTGATCATGACAGAATTCGTTGGGCTGAGATCTAAAATGTATGCCATACGGGTACATGGTAAAGAGAGATGCGAAAAGAAGATAAAGGGTATTAAGAAAAGTGTTACAGCCAAGTGCATACAGTTCGATGATTATGTTAGGTGTCTAAGGAATAATGTTGAGAAAACCGTAGAACAAAACAGTATCAGATCCATACGTCACAACGTTTTCACAATACGCGAGATGAAACTCGCTCTCAGCCCCCACGATGATAAATGATATATTCTCCACAATTCGATATGCACACTCCCTTGGGGACACTTTAGGATATGTAGCACTGAAGTATGAATTAACAATGTGATGAAGGAGGCAGAGTTACGTGTTGCACTTTATTGGTGGAGTTACAAAGAGAGACTGACTTTCGGTGGGTCTGCGACTGGCGACGGTCCCTTGGGCCAGCGCCCTGGTTGTCGCTAGCCGCTGGAGTAGGGGGCGCGATAAGGGTCCTAGGCGTCAGGCTTCCCAGAACCCTTATGGTGCGTGACACTCCCCCCCTTACAAAAATTTAGGCACTCCGGGCCAATGTTGGGGAGTGTATAATATGGGTAGTTTGTGGGTGGGACCGATGGTTGGGCTTATGTGTAAATGTTGTCTTGATGGTGTGGTGGTCGTGGTGAGGTTGATGGTAGTTTGGTGAGTTCGGTGATCCTGGTTGGTTTGGTGGTAATCCTGGTTGATTTGGTGGTAATCTGGTTGGTTCGGTAATAATCCTGGTTGTGGTTGGTATGGTGGTCCTCGTTGTGGTCCATATTTGTTTGTATGGCTCAGTGGGATTTGGCTAATCGATGGTTATGTGTTTTTTTCTTTAAAGAACGTAAATCACCTGTTCTGATTATAAAATATATTTTGATGAAGCGAAGCAATATATAAAAAAAATAGTACAAAAGATAGGTGTATGTTTATGTGTATATATATGTGTTTGTAGCCTAATAAAATGTTATAAAAGGTGTTTGTGTCTTGCGTGTGTGTACAGGGTGATTCGGGTAAGTGCTATCGGCTTTTTACCATGAAAATTTATCGATTTTTGAAATTGGTAATCGTCTCGGCGGCCGTTTAATGTCACCGGTGTCGCGTGGCTGCTTAGGATCAACTGGCCGAATCACGCCAAATACCGACAGTCTTCCGATTAACCGGTAAGGGCCGAATGAGTCGGTAATAAAACATTTTTGCAGCACAATGGAACGGAAAGTGTGAGCGATGCGTGGCATAATAAACATAGTAAAGAGCGTGTCATCGGTGCACTCTGGCGAGAAATCATTCTTGTTTTTCCTTTTATTATAACTTTAGAGCTAAATATTGAAAGAGCCAGTAGTTCTCTCCTTACCTCAAGTCAACAGCCAGGCTTTCACCCTTTTTTGGAAGGCGGAGGCAGCACGCCTGCAGCAGCGGCGCGATCAAGGATTGCGGCCGAGTCTTTCAATATTTCGTTTTATAGTTATAATAAAGAGAGAAACTAGAATTATTTCTCGCCAGAGTGCAAGAATGATAGGCTTCCCTATATTATTTATTATGCACAAATCTTTATTATATCACGCTAATATCTCGCACTCCCCCCTGCCAGTGTGCAGTGCAGAAAGGTTTTACCAACGAAACGGGCTTGCCTACGAGGAAAATAATTATAGCCCCCAAACGGCTGAACCGATTCGCTTGATATTATCAGCGAGATATTAGCGTGATATAATAAAGATTTGTGCATAATAAATAATATAGGGAAGCCTATCATTCTTGCACTCTGGCGAGAAATAATTCTAGTTTCTCTCTTTATTATAACTATAAAACGAAATATTGAAAGACTCGGCCGCAATCCTTGATCGCGCCGCTGCTGCAGGCGTGCTGCCTCCGCCTTCCAAAAAAGGGTGAAAGCCTGGCTGTTGACTTGAGGTAAGGAGAGAACTACTGGCTCTTTCAATATTTAGCTCTAAAGTTATAATAAAAGGAAAAACAAGAATGATTTCTCGCCAGAGTGCACCGATGACACGCTCTTTACTATGTTTATTATGCCACGCATCGCTCACACTTTCCGTTCCATTGTGCTGCAAAAATGTTTTATTATCGACTCATTCGGCCCTTGCCGGTTAATCGGAAGACTGTCAGTATTTGGCGTGATTCGGCCAGTTGACCCTAAGCAGCCACGCGACACCGGTGACATTAGACGGCCGCCGAGACAATTACCAATTTCAAAAATCGATAAATTTCCATGGTAAAAAGCCGATAGCACTTACCCGAATCACCCTGTACTTAATAGCTAATAGGAACATTATTGAATAATAGTGGTAATAATAATAATAATAATAATAATTTTTTTTTAAGGAGGGGGGAATGCATTACGCACCGTAGGGAGGGTTTGCGCTCCTCCCCGTGTGTGGGACTCTCCCGGGCCGTAAAACAGACCCGGGCCTACCCACTAAACCCCTCTCCTTGGGCTCCTAGCAGCCACCCCGGAACCGCCGTATGGCATTACTTCGGGGTGGCGCCGTTGTTTCTCTGGGGCTAAGCCCCGCCGGCGTCTAAATCAGCCTTTTTTCGGAGAAGGACAGACTTGGTCAAGGCTGACACCTTCAACCAGGCCTCGGGGCTCTTGAACATAACCCCAGCTATAGTGTCAGGAGTTATGTCTCCGAATCCCTCCGCCAGCCTGTCCCTCTCCGAACTCCATCTCCCACACTCGAAGAGAGTGTGGAGGACACTGTCCGACCGGGAGTCGCAGTAGACACAGCCAGGGTCCGCTACCTTCCCCATCTTGTGGAGATAGGCGCAGAAATAGCCGTGCCCCGTCAGCATTTGGGTGAGGTAATAGTCAACCTCGCCATGCTGACGGTTAAACCAGGCTTCCAGGCGAGGGATTAGCCTCGCTGTCCACCGGCCCCGCGACTCCCGATCCCACCTCTCCTGCCACGCTTCGAGGGAGCGCGACCTGGCCTGTTCGGCCGCTCCCGCCCTACCCAGAGCAGCCTGCTCCTGGTGGACGAACCTCCGCTCCTGGGCGAGGAGGTCAATGGGAATGACCCCCGCGACCACTAGGACTGCTGGCTCCGAGACCGTGCGGTACGAGCTCGCAACGCGCAGAGCGCCTCTCCTCTGTACGGAGGCCATGCGCTTGCGATACTTCTCGTACCGCAGTGCGTCGGCCCAGATCTCCGCGCCGTAGAGCATCACCGACTCGGCAACGCGCAGCAGCAGCCGCCTCTTGCAGGGCCTGGGACCACCTACGTTGGCCATGACCCTGCTCAGCGACGTCACCACTGCGGCCGCTTTGTCGGCTCTGCCCCTGATAGCCTCCCAGAAGTTGAGCCGACAATCCAGCTCAACCCCCAGGTGCTTCACGGCAGCCTTCGTCTGGACCGAGACTTCTCCCACCCGCATCTCCACGCTGAGGGGGATGCGTTTCTGGGTGAGAAGAACGATCTCGGTTTTCGCCAAGGCCAGCTCCAGTCCGTGGTCGCTCATCCAGGAGCGGACGCGACGCATCACCTGGTTGAGTCGCATCTGTGCCGCATCCATATCTCTCGCGATAATGGTGGCGGCAACGTCATCTGCGCACCCAACCAGGGAGCAGCCTTCGGGCATCTCCAAACGTAGGATCCCGTCATATGTAATGTTCCATATGTCCGGGCCCAGTATGGAGCCCTGAGCTGCGCCCGAGGAAAGCTCCTTCTTCGTCGGACCATCGTCGGTGGTGTACGCGATGCAGCGGTCCTTCAGATAATCTCCGATTATGCGGAGAAGGTACTCGGGTACCTTGAAGTCCCGCTCCATCGCGCACAGGGCGGCTGCCCACCTCACCGAGTTGAACGCGTTCTTGACATCCAGGGTTACCAGCAGGCACACGGGACGGGAGAAGTGATTCCCCCGCTCCGTGGCCCTGGCAGCCTCGACAACCTCCTGGATAGCGTGCACCGTCGACCTCCCTTTCCTGAATCCGAATTGCTTCGGGGAAAGGTCTCCGGCGGCTTGGACGGCCGCCCGGAGGCGAGGTCGGAGCAACTTTCCAGGAGCTTGCCGGATGTATCCAGCATGCACAGTGGCCTGAAAGATGACGGCGTGCCTGCTGGTCCCTTGCCTTTGGGGATGAGTACAAGGCGCGCAGTCTTCCACCGGGAGGGAAAAATTCCCGCCTTCAGACAGGCGTTGTACGCGTCCAGCAAGGGCCCTGGATTGCGTTCAACTGCGATTTTCAGCACCTCTGCTGGAATCCCGTCCGGTCCTGGGGCTTTCCCGCTCTTCATGGTGCGGGCGGCGCTTTGCAGCTCCGCCAGCGTGAAGAGGGGTATTTCCAGGGCTCGTGACGGTGCTGGGAGGTATGACCGCTTGGGGTGGGTGGGGAAGAGGGTGTTAACTATCCCTTCGATAGTCCCCGCGTCGCTTGGAGCGCTGTGTCTTAGCGCATTCAGCTTGCGAAGGACTATCCTATAGCCCAGTCCCCAAGGGTCGTTGTTCAGGTCCTCTACCAGCAAGTTCCAGCATTGGCGCTTACTCGCTTCGATGGCCCGACGGAGCTCCTTCTTGGCCGCCGTGTGCTCGGCGGCCTTTCGGGCTACGTCGCGATCGCGTATTCGGGCCCTTGTGGCGAGCCGTCTGAGCCTGAGGCACTTACGCCTCAGCTCCGCGATCTGGTTCGTCCACCAGTACTTCGCAGGACGGTGGCAGCGACTGCTCGTCGTCTTCCTCGGCATGGCTGCCTCGCAGGCCCCATGAAGGAGACTCATAATGGCCTTCACCATGATCCGAGCCTGCTTGGCTGGCGTTACGCCCTCTGGGATCTCCCAGGGTTGCTGGCCGCGTGTTAGGGCCAGAGACAGCTTCTCGGGGTCGAGCTTCGCGACGTTCCACCTGGGTGGGCCCAGATGGTGTCGGGCCCTGGCAACTGGCGCGACATCACGCACGCGAAACGTGATGTACTGGTGATCGCTAGCCGTGTAGCTCTCGATCACCTGCCAGTCCTGCACGCGTGCAGCCAGGCGTTCCGTCGCGAGGGAGACGTCGATGATGGTCTCCCTATACCCCGGCCTCCGGAAAGTGGACGTGGAACCGGCGTTGAGGATTAAGAGTCCTAGCCTCGCTGCCATGTCCATGACTCGTCCACCTCTGGAGTCCGGGGTAGGCTCACCCCACTCCCGAGCTTTAGCGTTAAAGTCTCCGGCCACTACCAGCTCCCCTCCCATGCTCCGAGCCGCGTCCTCCAGGCCATCGAGCTTGGCCTGGAAGTCCGCGATGCGTTCGTTCGGGGTGAGGTAGACGCTCATGTACGTGACGTCCTTGCTCCTCACCCAAACGTAACCGCTTCCGGAACCATGGGCCGCGACGACAAACCGTCGCGGGTTCGATACCCATATCGCCGCCGTGCCGAGGGCGTCGCTGTACCACCCGGGGCCATCCCTGTCTCGATACTGCTCACTGACCAGGACCACGTCGGCGTGCAGTTCGGTACAGATCTGGTCCAACAGGTGGTCCGCCGTCCTGCTCCTATTCAGGTTGCCCTGAAGGACTACCGCCATTTCTGGGCCTGCTTCTTCGCCTGGGCGAGGGCCTCGCGGAAGACTCCGCATGCACCCGACCCCGCTGCATGTTTGCGGACATCGGGCTGGCCCTCCACCTCCGGGCAGATGTAGCATAGCGAGCTGGCCGTACATCCAGCCGCCTTATGGCCCTCCGCCCCGCAGCGGAAACAGGCCTTGCTACGGTCCTCCCCCTTGCAGGCCAGAGTCAGGTGGCCGTATCCCAGACACCTGAAGCACCTGGTCACGGTCGCCCTCCGCCTGACCTTGCAAGCGAGCCACCCGATTGTGATGTGGGTGGCCTGGAGGAGCCTCGGGGCTGCGGCTTCGTCAACGGTGACGATGGCCGTGCGCTGCTCGCGCCCGTTCGGCTTCGTCATCCAAACCCGCATGTGCCCCGAAGAGTCTTTCAGGGTACCCATCAGCGCCTCCTCGACCTCTTGGGCGGTCGTGCACCCGTCAAGGTCCTTGATCTCCAGTTCTGTCCTGGGGATCAGCTCTTTGACGGTGCACGCGCCGTCGGCCGCCTTTGTCAGAGCCTCCGAGAAGCTCTTCCGGGACTCCGTAGTCGACGTCCGCAGCTGGACAAGGACGTCGCCCGCTCTTGTCCGGCGAATGTCGCCTACTTCAACCCCGCAGGCGGCGGGGTTTACTGCCCCGCGGATCGTGCCTAGAACGTCCGCGTAGGTCTTACCTTGTGCGGGCTTTAGGACAATAGCGTCCGGTCGCCCCTTCTTTTTTGAGGGCGGCCTCGGCTTTGCCGCTCCCTTCTTCGCCCCAGTCTTAGCCTTGCCCTTCTCTGTGACCCTGGCTTTCTGGGCGGTCGCCACTGCTGCAGGCTCGCCCTGATCATTTCGGGCCGCCTTCCCTCTTGCCGCTCTGGCAGCCTTGCGACTCACAACCGTCGCAAAACTCTCCTCAGGCTGCTCCTCTGCCCTCTGTTTCTTGTTAGAAACAGGAGTCACCGGGAGAGGGGGGCTCGAAGCCTCCCTTTTCTTCCCTGCTGCCGCCGGGGTCGCTACCTTGGCGCGCTCTGCCTCTGCCAGCCTTGCCATGCTGGTACGGGCTGTCGAGCACGCCTGGTTGTTTTCCTCCAGGGCCTCTAGCATTTCAGCTAGCTTTGGCCAACCCTTTTTTATTTTATTATTAATGTTGGGCTGCTTGAGTAGCACGCCCATCATTTCTTTAATCAGGTCCAGCATTTCTGCATGACCTGCCCTCGTCCTTTCCTCCGATTCGGCGAGTTGCCGACGGAGGACAGACATCTCATCTGTTGCGTCTTTGCCCGACGCACTGGGCTGGTTCTTTTTCATTATATTTTCCATGGTCTTCGTTCTGTTACTCCAGGGTACCGGGCCGTCTCCGAACGCGGTGCCTCCAGGTGTGGGGGGGGTGATCACGGCTGTGGCTACCCCCATTGCCACAGCCGCTTTTGGCAATTGGGGCAGGAATGTTACATCTGCCCCTGCCGTGCACCTTCACCCTTCATCGGCTTCCCAGTACCCCCGTGGGAGCGGCGCGTTGACGCCGGGAGCCTCCAAGGAGCGTGCGCTGCATGGATCATCCGGCACATCCCTTTCGGGCAGCGTCACCATGTCCGCTGCGCTCCTTGACCCAATGTATGTGTATGTGTGTGTGCTCCCTCGCAATGGACTGCCCCGCGAGGCAGGGTGCGCGGGGGAGAATGTAAGTGTGAGTGTGTGTGAGTGTGTATGCTGGTTTTGGTCCGCGCCGGCTATTTTATTTCACCGGTACCCGCCAGGCAAGCCTGGTGAGGGCGTTCCCCTATCCGCCACCCGGGGACGCGCCGTGTCGGGGTCCAGCAACCCCACCCCCCGAAGGGGCACGGAATAATAATAATAATAATAATAATAATAATAATAATAGTAATAGTAATAGTAATAGTAATAGTAATAGTAATAGTAATAGTAATAATAATATTGTTTTTTTTGTTTGTTTGTTCAGTCTATGTTTAGTCGTTGTTTGTTTAGAGTGTCTGTGAGTGTGTCTATGTGTCTATTTTGCAGCTCCTGTTTCATCCGTCGTATTTGTGTTTGTAGTTCTTGTTCCGTTATTGTCTTTAATTGTATCTTGTCTGTCTGTGTCGCGTTGTCCCTGTATCTTATGTGTTCTGGGTCTCTTTGTTAATATGTAGTGTGCGTTTGAGTGTGTCTTTTAATTCCTTTTGTCGCATGTATGTATCGTTTGTGTATAGTCTAGTGCGTCTTGTCTGTGTTGTGTATTATCCTTTCTATGATGTTTCTTTGTCTGTCCCGGCGTGTTTGTGGTGTTGTTTTTAGTTTTCTGTGGTTTGGTGTAATTTTTATTATTGGTTGTGTTCCGGTGTGTGTGTATCTATGGCTGTGCCGTATATATTCCTCCGGGTCCGTGCCAATGGAGGTGCGGTGATTTTCCAGGAGTCTGGAAGAGGGGAATTCCCCAATTCCTCAGTGGGATTTCAGGTTGTCCGTTATTCATTGTTGTGTCCTTGTTCGTCTCCTGTTGTCTGTCCTTATTTGTGTTGTCGTCCTGGGGTGTCTGTTGCGGTGTGTCCTGGTTGTTGTGTCCTCTTCCTTTGTGTTTATGTCTGCATGAAGAGGGTGGTTCGTAATAGTTATATTTGTCTGTGTTCGAGTGTGTGCTCGGGTGGTGTGGGGGGTTTGTACAGTTTTGTCTCGTGTATCTTGTGTAGAGTCTGTTTGTGTGGCAGTGGTCTTTGTTAGTGTTGTCGTTGTGTTTTGTGTTTGTTCTGTAATTCGTTGTGTATATCTGTTTTTTATGATAGTGGTTTTTTTGGTGCAAAAGCCTGTGTGTTGTATAAGGGCTAACCCCTTATTTTCGGTTCTGCACACCGGGCGCAAGAACGGTTTTGCCGGTTGTTCCGTGATAATGGAACAATAGTTCCTGGCGCATTGTCCGGTGTGCATATCGAGGTGCTCCTTGGGAATTTCGCAGCCGCATAGGTTGCATTGTGCGAGTTCCGTGTCCATTGTTGTTTATGTTAGGTGTGTTCTTCTGCTATTGGTCTGTGTGTGTGTTTGTGATTGTGTTTTGTGTTTGCATTTGTGTTTTTTTCCCTTGGTACCTGTGTGTGTCTGGCTGCTTGTCTTTTCTGTTGGCTATAAAAGAAAGAACTATATTATTATTCTGTATTTTGTCGGAGAAGAAGAAGAAGAAGACATGCGTATATAGATTCAGGTTAGTGGTTATTGTATGATATGAGGGTCCTCGGATCTTGGGAGGATGTAAGGATGTATTTGATTGTGTGTTTATTGTTGTGTAGTGAATGTTTTACCCGTTGTTGTTTCGTATTATGTCGTCATGCATGCTTGTGTGTGTATGGCTAAATGTCTTCCTTGTACCCATCGGTTGCAGAAAGGGCAAATGAAATTTAAGTAGGGGTACCTCTGAATCATTTCAAAGGTAGCGTCCACACAAATATCTATGTGTTGTCGTAAGTCGCGTGCTGCTACTTGGTTTCCACAGAGGCGGCATCGTGCGATTGCGTGTCTGTTGTTTCTTTTCATGTTTGTATGTGTGAGTATATATGTGTGTGGTTTTTGTTTATCTATTTATGTGTATAAAAAGAAAATGTTTGTGAGTGAATGAATGTAGTGTAATGCAGGTGGTAGATAAAAGGGGTGTGAAGGTTGTGGATTTGTGTTTTTATGGTATAATGTTCTGTCTATTGTATTGCAGCATTTGCATTGGTATCATGTCGATTCGATTGTCGTTTGTTTGTGGGATTGGGTTAGTTATTATGTGTACTTGAGTGGGTTGTGGTAGTTCTGCTGTTCTGTTTTCTGGTTGTGTGTTACGTGTGCGTGTAAAAGATCTTATGATGTTAGTTATTAGTGTTGCTTTGTTGAATAGAGAGAATTTCCAACAGATCCCAAATATTAGTATAAGTGGGCCAATTGAAAGTCCAGTGTATTTGATGAGCGTTTCTAGGAAGGATAATCTATTCCGTAGATGGAACATCTTTCCAATTTCCTTAGCTTTTGTGATTATTGTTTTTAGCTTTGTTTCGTTTTCTGAAAGCTCATCACTTGTGTGGTATGATTCTAGTGTTTGTGTGAATTGTTCAGTTTCTTTTAAGATTTCCGTAAAATTGATTGTGTTTTCCATGTTGATGGAGTTCTGTATCATTTGGGTGATGTTTAATGTTATGTCGTGTGAGAAGTTTGTGGACAAGTGTGTTCTTATGTTCGTTATAGGTGTGAGTTTTGTTGTTTGTGTTTTTGCAGTACATGATTCATCAGTATAAAGTTCAGCTCTTTGACGGTGCACGCGCCGTCGGCCGCCTTTGTCAGAGCCTCCGAGAAGCTCTTCCGGGACTCCGTAGTCGACGTCCGCAGCTGGACAAGGACGTCGCCCGCTCTTGTCCGGCGAATGTCGCCTACTTCAACCCCGCAGGCGGCGGGGTTTACTGCCCCGCGGATCGTGCCTAGAACGTCCGCGTAGGTCTTACCTTGTGCGGGCTTTAGGACAATAGCGTCCGGTCGCCCCTTCTTTTTTGAGGGCGGCCTCGGCTTTGCCGCTCCCTTCTTCGCCCCAGTCTTAGCCTTGCCCTTCTCTGTGGCCCTGGCTTTCTGGGCGGTCGCCACTGCTGCAGGCTCGCCCTGATCATTTCGGGCCGCCTTCCCTCTTGCCGCTCTGGCAGCCTTGCGACTCACAACCGTCGCAAAACTCTCCTCAGGCTGCTCCTCTGCCCTCTGTTTCTTGTTAGAAACAGGAGTCACCGGGAGAGGGGGGCTCGAAGCCTCCCTTTTCTTCCCTGCTGCCGCCGGGGTCGCTACCTTGGCGCGCTCTGCCTCTGCCAGCCTTGCCATGCTGGTACGGGCTGTCGAGCACGCCTGGTTGTTTTCCTCCAGGGCCTCTAGCATTTCAGCTAGCTTTGGCAAACCCTTTTTTATTTTATTATTAATGTTGGGCTGCTTGAGTAGCACGCCCATCATTTCTTTAATCAGGTCCAGCATTTCTGCATGACCTGCCCTGGTCCTTTCCTCCGATTCGGCGAGTTGCCGACGGAGGACAGACATCTCATCTGTTGCGTCTTTGCCCGACGCACTGGGCTGGTTCTTTTTCATTATATTTTCCATGGTCTTCGTTCTGTTACTCCAGGGTACCGGGCCGTCTCCGAACGCGGTGCCTCCAGGTGTGGGGGGGTGATCACGGCTGTGGCTACCCCCATTGCCACAGCCGCTTTTGGCAATTGGGGCAGGAATGTTACATCTGCCCCTGCCGTGCACCTTCACCCTTCATCGGCTTCCCAGTACCCCCGTGGGAGCGGCGCGTTGACGCCGGGAGCCTCCAAGGAGCGTGCGCTGCATGGATCATCCGGCACATCCCTTTCGGGCAGCGTCACCATGTCCGCTGCGCTCCTTGACCCAATGTATGTGTATGTGTGTGTGCTCCCTCGCAATGGACTGCCCCGCGAGGCAGGGTGCGCGGGGGAGAATGTAAGTGTGAGTGTGTGTGAGTGTGTATGCTGGTTTTGGTCCGCGCCGGCTATTTTATTTCACCGGTACCCGCCAGGCAAGCCTGGTGAGGGCGTTCCCCTATCCGCCACCCGGGGACGCGCCGTGTCGGGGTCCAGCAACCCCACCCCCCGAAGGGGCACGGAATAATAATAATAATAATAATAATAATAATAATAATAGTAATAGTAATAGTAATAGTAATAGTAATAGTAATAGTAATAATAATATTGTTTTTTTTGTTTGTTTGTTCAGTCTATGTTTAGTCGTTGTTTGTTTAGAGTGTCTGTGAGTGTGTCTATGTGTCTATTTTGCAGCTCCTGTTTCATCCGTCGTATTTGTGTTTGTAGTTCTTGTTCCGTTATTGTCTTTAATTGTATCTTGTCTGTCTGTGTCGCGTTGTCCCTGTATCTTATGTGTTCTGGGTCTCTTTGTTAATATGTAGTGTGCGTTTGAGTGTGTCTTTTAATTCCTTTTGTCGCATGTATGTATCGTTTGTGTATAGTCTAGTGCGTCTTGTCTGTGTTGTGTATTATCCTTTCTATGATGTTTCTTTGTCTGTCCCGGCGTGTTTGTGGTGTTGTTTTTAGTTTTCTGTGGTTTGGTGTAATTTTTATTATTGGTTGTGTTCCGGTGTGTGTGTATCTATGGCTGTGCCGTATATATTCCTCCGGGTCCGTGCCAATGGAGGTGCGGTGATTTTCCAGGAGTCTGGAAGAGGGGAATTCCCCAATTCCTCAGTGGGATTTCAGGTTGTCCGTTATTCATTGTTGTGTCCTTGTTCGTCTCCTGTTGTCTGTCCTTATTTGTGTTGTCGTCCTGGGGTGTCTGTTGCGGTGTGTCCTGGTTGTTGTGTCCTCTTCCTTTGTGTTTATGTCTGCATGAAGAGGGTGGTTCGTAATAGTTATATTTGTCTGTGTTCGAGTGTGTGCTCGGGTGGTGTGGGGGGTTTGTACAGTTTTGTCTCGTGTATCTTGTGTAGAGTCTGTTTGTGTGGCAGTGGTCTTTGTTAGTGTTGTCGTTGTGTTTTGTGTTTGTTCTGTAATTCGTTGTGTATATCTGTTTTTTATGATAGTGGTTTTTTTGGTGCAAAAGCCTGTGTGTTGTATAAGGGCTAACCCCTTATTTTCGGTTCTGCACACCGGGCGCAAGAACGGTTTTGCCGGTTGTTCCGTGATAATGGAACAATAGTTCCTGGCGCATTGTCCGGTGTGCATATCGAGGTGCTCCTTGGGAATTTCGCAGCCGCATAGGTTGCATTGTGCGAGTTCCGTGTCCATTGTTGTTTATGTTAGGTGTGTTCTTCTGCTATTGGTCTGTGTGTGTGTTTGTGATTGTGTTTTGTGTTTGCATTTGTGTTTTTTTCCCTTGGTACCTGTGTGTGTCTGGCTGCTTGTCTTTTCTGTTGGCTATAAAAGAAAGAACTATATTATTATTCTGTATTTTGTCGGAGAAGAAGAAGAAGAAGACATGCGTATATAGATTCAGGTTAGTGGTTATTGTATGATATGAGGGTCCTCGGATCTTGGGAGGATGTAAGGATGTATTTGATTGTGTGTTTATTGTTGTGTAGTGAATGTTTTACCCGTTGTTGTTTCGTATTATGTCGTCATGCATGCTTGTGTGTGTATGGCTAAATGTCTTCCTTGTACCCATCGGTTGCAGAAAGGGCAAATGAAATTTAAGTAGGGGTACCTCTGAATCATTTCAAAGGTAGCGTCCACACAAATATCTATGTGTTGTCGTAAGTCGCGTGCTGCTACTTGGTTTCCACAGAGGCGGCATCGTGCGATTGCGTGTCTGTTGTTTCTTTTCATGTTTGTATGTGTGAGTATATATGTGTGTGGTTTTTGTTTATCTATTTATGTGTATAAAAAGAAAATGTTTGTGAGTGAATGAATGTAGTGTAATGCAGGTGGTAGATAAAAGGGGTGTGAAGGTTGTGGATTTGTGTTTTTATGGTATAATGTTCTGTCTATTGTATTGCAGCATTTGCATTGGTATCATGTCGATTCGATTGTCGTTTGTTTGTGGGATTGGGTTAGTTATTATGTGTACTTGAGTGGGTTGTGGTAGTTCTGCTGTTCTGTTTTCTGGTTGTGTGTTACGTGTGCGTGTAAAAGATCTTATGATGTTAGTTATTAGTGTTGCTTTGTTGAATAGAGAGAATTTCCAACAGATCCCAAATATTAGTATAAGTGGGCCAATTGAAAGTCCAGTGTATTTGATGAGCGTTTCTAGGAAGGATAATCTATTCCGTAGATGGAACATCTTTCCAATTTCCTTAGCTTTTGTGATTATTGTTTTTAGCTTTGTTTCGTTTTCTGAAAGCTCATCACTTGTGTGGTATGATTCTAGTGTTTGTGTGAATTGTTCAGTTTCTTTTAAGATTTCCGTAAAATTGATTGTGTTTTCCATGTTGATGGAGTTCTGTATCATTTGGGTAATGTTTAATGTTATGTCGTGTGAGAAGTTTGTGGACAAGTGTGTTCTTATGTTCGTTATAGGTGTGAGTTTTGTTGTTTGTGTTTTTGCAGTACATGATTCATCAGTATAAAGTATTCCAGTGTTTTCGATACTTTCTATCATTGACTTGTCGTTTTTGCAAATAATGTATAGTGTTTCTCGTTTGGGTGAGGCGAATAGCCAGCTGTTTGTGTTTTCTATTCTTGACCAATGTGTTCGTTTTAGTGTTTTGATTCGTATGTCACATGTGTCTAGGTCATGGAAATTCGGGTTAAGTAATAACTGAACTTCGCATTCGGCGTCGTTGTCTACGTGTTGTATTGGGTTCGTTTGTTTGCATGTGTATTTTGAATTTGTGTATTTGCATTTGTCTAGATTGTTTATGTGTAGTAATAATCGAAGTTCGTGGAAATTGCAGTGTATCTGATAAAAGGTTTTATGTATGCGAATCCTCGCGTAATGTTTTGTGTTCCAGCTTGTGGTATGAGGACTGGTAGGTGTTCGTATAATTTGTAGAGATCGTGATCAAGGAGTGGAATTTTTAGGATGTAGATTAGTTTTACTCCGTTATGAAATATAGTTAAGTCAGTGATTTCGAGTAATTGTGGTATGAATCGGCTGTCCAATGGTATTGGAAATTCTATATTTCTTAGGTATTTGTGTATACTTTCCGCGCTGTCTAGTATTTGTTGAGCGGTTAGTAGTTTGGGTGTATTTGACCTGTTTTTGCAAATAGTATTGCTGTAGTAAGTGTGTTGATATTTGTTTCGAGCTGTGTTATCATTTCGTCGACTTCGGATGCGTATTCTATTACTTTCTGTGTAAGTTTAAGTGTTCGTATATTATTATTTGTTAATGGTACCGCTACTGTAACATTCCCTGTTTGTTTGGATAGTTTATCGGCTATTTTCAGTATCTTTTGCTCAACGAGTTTGAATTGAGACTTTATTATGTGTGTTTGATTTGCAAATATTTCTGCCATTTCTTGTGTATTGTTTGCTAGTGTGTTAATTTGTGTGTTTATTCTAATGGCATCTTCTGCGTCTAAGGTTCCAAAGAGAGCTTTGTTAACTTTACCTATGAATTCTAGTGGTGCTCGTTTTTGTTTCTTGGGTGCCTCTGTATCTGGGATTAGTTCTCGCATGATTGTTTCTGATGTCGCGGTGTTTCGTAATCGGGTTACTAATACCTTGAGGTGTCCTTGAATTAGGCAGGTTGGTCCTAGCGTTTTGCAGAATTCTATTGTGGTTCCGAGATTTTCCCATATTCGTTCGCGTTCTTGTTCTAGGCCTTGTGTGTCTGCATGAGTGATTAGTGTCCACTCTGTGTGGTATGATCGTAGTGTACCCAATACTTCAGATCGTATTCCTGGGTTGTGTGAGAGTGATGTTATTTGGTACGGAGGTGTGTTTTCGCTTACACATGATGCGACGCATCTGCAACATGTGCCAATTTGATTTTGTATATGTGTACTATTTTCGTTTCATCGTCTTTGATTTTTAGTCGTACGTTATTTTTATCTAACACATCTAGTATTGCATAGGGGCCTATATAATTACTTTGGAGTTTATGTTTTCTATGATCTCTAATTAGAAATACTAATTGTCCTGTTTCAAAGTTTGATATAGTTGTTCGTCTGTCGTAGTATCTTTTGTTTCGTTCTTTAGCTTGGATTTGCTTTTCCGTTGCTTTTTCTTGTACCCATTTTAATTGTTCCGTTAGCGTGCGTAGGTATGCGTCGTATGTAAGTATTGTTTCTGGAGGTGGGAATTCTGAGGGTGTTCGCGCTGTTTTCCCAAAGATTAATTCGTATGGGGTGAATCCTGTGCTATCGTGTGTGCTGGTGTTGTAGGAAAAAGTTGCGTATGGGAGCCATTGGTCCCAATCACGGTGTTCAGAGATGTAATGTTTTAGATATTCGATTAGGGTATGATGACCTCGTTCTGCGATGCCATTCGATTGTGGATGATATGTGGAAGTGTTATAGTGTTTAATTTGGAAAAGGTTTTTGAATTCTTTGAATATTTTAGACATGAAGCATCGACCTTGATCTGATAATATAGCTCTTGGAGCTCCGAAAGTGCAAATTAGGTTTTCTGCTAATGCTTTGGCTACTTCTACAGAAGTTTGATGTTTCAAAGGGATTGCTAGTGAAAATCGACTAAAAATGTCTGTGATTGTAAGTATGTATCTGTATCCGGTTTCTGTTTCTTGTAATGGGCCACAAATGTCAATGGCTATTTTGTCAAACGGTTCGGCTGGTGTGTCTGTAATTAGCACTGGGGCTTTTGGTTTTACTCGAACTAGTTTGTTTCTTTGGCAATCGAAACAATTTTTTATGAATGTTTTAATGTCATTTTTCATGTTCTTCCAATAATATTGGGCTGCTATTCTTTTATATGTTTTCTCGATTCCTCTATGACCTCCAATTGCGGAGTTGTGTAATTCCGTCATTATTGTATTTCTTTTTGACGCATGTGGGACGGATAATAGACCTTCGCAAAGTGTGATTGTTAAATCTGGTTGGGAAATATGTGTGTATAAGTATGTTTTTAGATCTGCCCATTGGAGTTGATCGATAATTTGGGGGTCTTTTGCAATAGTGCACGAATTTACTTTAAGTTGTTTTAATTTCTCCAAAAGTGTTTTAATGCATTCCTTTATGATATGTGGGTTTACTGTGTCTGTGTTTTTGTTTTTGCATATCATACCGAAATAATATCTGGTTTTCCGACGTGTGATTAGAATTTCGCCTATGTGTGGTTTTTGTTCTAAGAGACTGTCTGTGTTAATAATTCCTTTTTCTTTTAATACTTGTGTGGTTAAAGATTCCATTGCACAATCCGCTAGGAGAAAGTATGCATTATTGTCCTTCTTTATCAGGAAATGATTTCGGGTGATTGCAATGGTGTTACGAACTTGAGCGTTTGAAGTGTGTGTGGGTTTATTTGTATCCGCGTTAGTGTTCGGTACGGTCAGCTGTTCGGGACGGTGAGGGGGTAATCGGCGCACTGGGTCATCGGTTTCGTCATCTGAGGAGGCACTTGAGTCGGCCTTGTGTGTGTCGGTGTGTCGGTGTCTCTCCGGTGTGTGACTTTTGCTCGGTCCTGCTACGGCTTGAGGACTCGCGTGATTTATTGGCTCGGTCTTTCTACGCGTTGATTCTAGGCGTCTCTGGTCGGCGTCTGGAGTGTCTATGTTCTCGGGACTTTTCACTTGGTGTGGCGGTGAGCGGAATGTTGGCTCATTGGGTTCAAGATGTGTTCCTATTGTGTCTTCGGTGCGCTTTTGGACACTCGCTGTTGGTGGGTGACTGTTAGTTTTAATGGTTTCCTGTGGTACTTGTAAGGGATTTCCGTCGTTTTGTATTTTGTGGAGAATCGTTTCTATTTCTGAGTCGGTACTTGACTCCAAATATTTCCTAGTGGTGCTTGACAATTTTTCACGCTGTGATGATTTCTCCGGTTTTTGGTTTTTTGGTCGGTGGAGTTTCTTGTGTTTGTTGAAGGAGATCGGAATTGTGGAACGATTTCCATAGGTTGCGGGCTCGGTTGATTTTCCGGTTCGGGTTTATCATCTTCGTTTGGTGGTGATTCACTGCATTGATTCGAGTTTAGAGGATTTTTGTCATTTACATTGTCAGGATTTTGCCTTATGGGTGCATATTCTTTGCTACCCATGTCTTCGTCTGACTATATGGATGACGATGAGTCCCTATTATCGTTATCTATATTTTTGTCGTATTCTTTCGTTACATCTTCACTTCGTGGCTTTGGTTTAATACCAGAACTTGATGGCGTATGTACGTCCATTATTTCGTTGCTTGTTTCTTGGGCCTTTTGTGGCTTTTTCTTGGGTGCTGGGTTTCCCGATGTTGAGTCGGATGTTGAGAGTGGTCTTGTACGCGGTTGGTGAAATTGTGTAGATTTGTTAGTTTCGCGTGGATTATCCGATTCCGAGTTCATTGTGGAAAGCGGTCTAGTATGCGGTTGGTGAGATCTTAGTTTCACGTGGATTATTCGATTCTGTGTCGCTGTCCGTAATGTCGCGTCTTGATCTAATTGGCATTATTGATACTGGGTTTCGTGATAACGCGTCTGCTATTACGTTAAGTTTTCCGGGTTGATGTATTATTTCGAATTCGTATTCGTTTAAGATTGTCTGCCAGCGTTGCAGTTGTTGTGGAGGTTTATCTTTATGTGTTAGGTATGTCAGCGCTCTGTTATCTGTGACGAGTGTGAATTTCTTACCATAGAGATACGGTCTAAAGTGCTCTACTGCTCTTATAATTGCTAGCGCCTCTTTTTGCATGGGATCGTAAGATTGTTCGGCTTTTCTGAGGATTTTCGAATAGAATGCTACGGGATGGTTAAAGTTATTATGTTCTTGGCTAAGTACTGCTCCTATCGCGTAATCTGATGCATCTGTGGTGAGTGTAAACGGTTTCTTGAAATCGGGATATCGAAGGATTGGTTGTTCCGTGAGTTTATCTTTAAGTGTATTGAATGCTGTTTCGCAATCTGTATCCCATTTGAATTCTACGTTTTTCTTGAGTAACAATATTAGTGGTGCGATAATTTTCCCGTAATTCTTTATAAAACGTCTGTAATATCCGGTGAGGCTAGAGAATTGTTTAATATTCTTTTTATCTTTTGGTCGTGGGAAATGTTGAACTGCTTCTATTATGCTTTTGTTTGGTTTCACACCGTTTTCGGTTATTATGTGTCCAAGGTAAGTTACTTCTCGCCGTAAAAATTCGCATTTGTCTGTCTGTAGTATAAGTCCTGCGTCTGTTAGTCTGTTTGCTAGTCTCTGGAATTTCGTTGCGTGTTCTTCTAGACTGTTCGCGTAAACTACTATGTCATCTAAGTATACAAATAAGTCAGTGCCTTGAAGACCAGATAAAATGATATCCATAACACGTTGGAATGTAGCTGGCGCGTTTTTAAGTCCAAATGGCATGCGGTTGAATTCATAATGTCCATTTGGTGTGGAGAATGCTGTTTTCTGTTTATCAAGAGGGTGCATTTCGATTTGATGGAAACCTGATGCAAGGTCGAATATCGAGAAATATTGTGCGTTGCCTAATTGGTCTAGTATGTCTGTAATGTTCGGTAATGGGTATGCGTCGTTTATTGTTTTTTCATTAAGTTTTCTAAAGTCTATTACCATTCTCCATCTTTTGTTGCCTTTACTGTCGGGGTTTTTTAGGAACAATCCATACTGGTGAGTTATAGGGTGAAATAGAAGGTTGTATAATTTCCTTTTCTAAGAGATCTTGAATTTGTTGTTGGATTTCTGTTTTGTGTACTGGGGGATACCTATATTGTTTTGTATTGATTGGCTGATCGTCTGTTGTGTGGATTTGGTGCTGAGCTACTGACGTGTGACCTAATTTGTCTCCTTTTATGTGAAATAGATTTGGATACTCCGACATTAGATTCAAAACGTGTTTCTTCTCTTCGTCGTTTAGGTGCTCTAAATGTAAGAGTGTTTCGAGTTTTTTGAGTCGTTCGTTTACTGTCGTTGTGTAAATTGCTGCACTGTATTCCGTCTGAATACATTGAGAATCCACTTCATCTGTAGGTATGTCTGGTTTGTCCGCTGTTTTCTCGATGGGTTGTAGTTCGACTTCTCCTATTTGCAGTGTTACCGGTTTTGAATTAGTGTTATTGACTTGTAAGTACGCGGTATTTTTATGATTCTGCACTAGCGCGTTTCCAAGATATACTCCTGCATATTGTGTTATCTGTGGTATATATCCTTCTTTGAGATCTGTATTTTTTAATCGGATCAGCATTTGGGCTTTAGTTCTGGGTGGCACGTTGTTCAGGAATCATCGCCCTATTGGCCCCCTAGATTTAAGCCATGTTATCTAGTATTGTAAGACTTATCTAGAGTGCTTTCCATTTAGACACAGAGAGACACAGAGAGACACTATGTTCGACTGTGTACGACACAGAGAGACCCGGCCGTGTACACTGGGTACATACACGGTGTTCCATTTGATCTTGCTCAGAGCGACACAGTAGTGTCTCTCTGTGTCTCTCTGTGTCTCTCTGTGTTGCCTAAATGGAAAGCACCCCTAGTCATGCGCATTCGGCCCCGCAGCCGACTACAAGATTATCGATCCGCCTATCGATCCGCATAGATTCACCAATGAACGTAGCGGTCGGAACGCTCCCTCGCGGAAGCGTGTAGAACTTGCGCTTCTTCTCCGGCCGGCTTCCTTGTTCCGCCATAACTGTGATTTCTTCTCAAATGAACGGACGCGTCCCTTGAGATTGAACTTTGCAATAGAGATTGTGTGTTGATCTGAACCGCTAACGAGAACCATTTTGTACCGCCGAACTGTACTGTGACTGATTGTGAACCTGTGATAGGACCTGTGATGTTTTTGCCACCGGGCCGCTTAATATACAAGCAACATTCCGTACGGCGAGTACTTGACCCGCCTCAAGGTATTTGAATAAATATTGTCTATCAGAATTTCCTCTAACTCTTACTGAATTCCAACTAGCCTGAATCCAGAGTCCCGCATTTACCGCAACCGTTAATCGAAATACACGTTAAAGGTGTCGGGTGTCGCGAAGTGTAGTCTTTGGTTTCTAAGTACTATACAGTCTTCAGAGTATAATATGTCTGCTGAGGTCTGATTAAAGAAAGCATCGCCAAGCAGACCGTCTTGTGGGAACGAAAAGGTATCGGGGACTACTTGAAACTCTACTGGGATATCGTGAATTAAGATAAGGCACGATCCTATGGTGGATGCTTTAGAGTCCGTTATTCCTATCAACTCAAATTTTATGCTTCGGTTTATGTTAACGTGGCGTGCTACATTGCTGATTTTTATAAGGTTTACTTGGGCTCCGGTGTCTATAAAAATTTTTGTCCTTCGTTTAACGGTATCGGGTGTGTGTAGTTCGATTGTTGGAGGTTCGTAATGTTTTGAAGTACTGTATGAGATTTTTGCCTTTTTTTACAGCTGGGGTTTCTAGTTTACTGGGCACCGTGGGGGTGAGTCCCGTGCCGTACCCTGCTGCGAGACTTCCTCTGAGTTTTTTAGCAGAAGGTTCTTTAGTGCCTTTTCGATTTCGGTAGTACTGTCTGATTTATAATGCCCTTCGCGTGAGCGGTTTCTGTATCTATCGCCTGATTCGTTTCTGTATCTGTCTCTTGAATCGTCATTTCTGTACCTGTCGCGTGAATGGTCATTTCTGTACCTGTCGCGTGAATAGTCATTTCTGTATCTGCCGCGTGAATATCTGTCGCTTGAATATCTGTCACCTGATCGATCGTTCCTGTTTCTGTCGCGTGTATTGTGTGAATATCTATCGCTTGATTCGTCATCCCTGTTTCTGTCGCGTGAATATCTGTCGTTTGATCGGTCGTTCCTGTTTCTGTCGCGGGAATATCTGTCGTTTGATCGGTCGTTCCTGTTTCTCCTATTGTCTTTGTGTCTCTGTAGGGTGCGGCATTCCTTTGTATTGTGGGTGGGTTTGTCGCAGAAATCGCAGTATTTTGTATTTTGTGTGTTGCGTGAGTCATATCTGTCGGATGATCGGTCTCTATTTCTCCTATTGTCTTTGTGTTTCTGTAAGGAACGGCACTCTTTCGTGTTGTGAGTGGGTTTATCGCAGAAATCGCAGTATTTTGTATCTCGTGTATCGCGTGAGTTGTGTTTGTCGGATGATCGGTCTCTATTTTTCCTATTGTCTTTGAGTCTCTGTAAGGAACGGCACTCTTTCGTATCGTGGGTGGGTTTTTCATAATATTCACAAAATTTCCTACCTGAAGTATCGTCTAATTCTGCGAATCGAACATGAGCTGTGGGTGTATTGTGGTTCTCGTTTGCTATGCTGTGTAACTTCTGCCGTCGGAGAAGTTCGTTTTCTATATCAATGGCTTCGTCTATTGCGGTTTGTAAGTTTATGGGGTTTCTGGACATTCTGCTATTAATACTCTCTACTAGGCCTCTCACGAATACTCTCGCAGTTATGTTCCGCACTTCTAGCTTTCGATTTGTTAGGTACGTGCTGTTTTCTACCGTCGTATAGACAGTGTCGAGTCGCTCTAATATTTTGTTTAAAATCTTGCGCAGTCGAGTGGCGTAATTGAATACTGATTCGTTATAGTGTTGTGTTAGTGTACGTAGTTCTAATTCTAAGTCTGGGAGTTCCGTTGGTTTACTAAAAGCGGTCTTAAAATCGTTGAGGAGTTCGTCTAATTTATCGTAAGGTTTCGCGTCCATGATTTCGATAGCCGTACCCGTTAGTTTCGACGGAAGGATCTCTAAAAATTTTACTTTGTCTGGTTCATTTAATAACATAGTTGCTCTTTTGCATGCTTTAATAAAATGCTCCACTGGGATGTTGGTTCCGTCAAAGGTCGGGATAATGTTATATATGTCACGGAAAGTTAGTGTATTTGTCATGTTTGTCTCTGTCGTGGGTGGTATTTCTGTGTCCTGAGGTGGTTCGTAAAAAATTTGGTTGTGAGTTCTGTGGCGTTCTGGTCGTTGAGGCGGAATTTTGGTGGATTGGGGGTAGCTGTTTTAACGTTGATATAATTTGTTTCCACTTACCGTATGAGCGCAGTCAGGAAAATGTAGGCGTGCATGTGTCGGTCCTTTCTCTGTGTGCGTGTGTACTTCCTTCCTTTCTTTCTCTCTGTGTGTGGGTGGGTTCTTTGGTTATCCCACTTTCTGACACCACTTGTGATGAAGGAGGCAGAGTTACGTGTTGCACTTTATTGGTGGAATTACAAAGAGAGACTGACTTTCGGTGGGTCTGCGACTGGCGACGGTCCATTGGGCCAGCGCCCTGGTTGTCGCTAGCTGCTGGAGTAGGGGGCGCGATAAGGGTCCTAGGCGTCAGGCTTCCCAGAACCCTTACGGTGCGTTACAACCATATGTTTCAGGAGGTATGAGACAACACTTTGTAGAGACTAGTTGACTAAGGAGCTGTTTATTGAGAGATAACAAAGATCGTTCAATGTTTTTTTTTAGAGTCTATACAATAGCACTTTTATCAATCCATGAGGCTATATGTATTATTGAACCCCAACCACTTCACATACAACTTATCACCTCTCCTCCGCAACACCTTCTCAACTAAATGTACATCTGGATGCGCTGTCCTGAGTAGCTCTTGCTCGTAGAATCCACCTGCAACCGGATCGCCCCCAGAATCTTTGAGAGAGTATGTCGCTGGATTTGTCCGCTTAACTCCACAAATCTCAAAGACTGTTCTGAACGAAGACTGTTTTGAACTTGCTGACACGCACCTTATCACCAACACTGAACTTCGCAGGTCCAAGTATCTTCATGTTGCTATACACACTTGTCAGAAGGTGCTTCTTATTGCTACAATTAAAATCCATGGGACGCATCTTGATAGTTCTATGCTTGCGGCTATTGTAGTCGGACACTAGCGAGGCAAGGGTGTTAATCCAGCGGTAAGACCCGTTCAACGAGAAGGACTTCCACATCGCATTCTTATGTGTGCGGTTGAAACGCTCCACTACAGAAGCTTTCATGATGCTAAATGTGGAGTAGTGGTTAATGGAATGTTTTTTCATACAACCTTGAAAGTTCGTATTATAAAACTCCTTACCGATATCCGTTTGCAGGTTTCTAGGTACTCTCGCATCACTGCGTAATATGCTTGCAAAAACCTTAGATACATCGGTTGCACCTTTGCTCTTGAGAGGGAGAGCCCACGCATACTTACTAAACACATCTATTACCGTTAGAATATACTGGTGCCCTCGATTATCCTTTGCGAATGCTCTAACATCTACGAGGTCGGCCTGCCATAGATCGTCAATCCCATGAACGATGACACGTCTGCGTGGAAAGTTACGTCTGGCCGGCGCATGCAACTCCTCAAGCAGTTTAGTTTTGATTTTGCTCATGTTTATACCGCTACACCTCAGCCGGCAAGTTGCTTCCGCACTTCAGCTGACACAAACGCACGAAGGGAAGCTGTCAGATCACGCTTAGTTTGAGACTCACGCATATTAAGCACTTCCTTCATTCGATCAAATCTTTCACCAACTTCAGAGCGAAGTTTACTCATGTGGTTATACATGTATCGTAAGTTTACAACATCACATGAAGCCTCGGGGTCTGCTGCACGCCCAATCCTGGCATCTCGCGCATTGAAAGTTGTCCCCTCTAGACACAGCGCAATATTACTAATGCGAGACTCACTCGTATCGGTCATACCCTTCATTAGACGAAACTTTTCGTCAATTTCAGAGCGAAGTTTACTCAGGAGGTCATACATATATCGTAAGTTTACAACATCACATGAAGCCTCGGGGTCTGCTACACGCACAATCCTGGCATCTCGCGCATTGAAAGTTGTCCCCTCCAGACACAGCGCAATATTACTAATTTGAGACTCACTCGTATCGGCCATACCCTTCATTAGACGAAATTTTTCATCAATTTCAGAGCGAAGTTTACTCAGGAGGTCATACATGTATCGTAAGTTTACAACGTCACTTGCAGCCTCAGGGTCTGCTACACGCACAATCCTGGCATCTCGCGCATTGAAGGTTGTCCCCTCAAGACACAACGCAATATTACGAATGTGATTCACTGGCTGTTGAGTAACTTCCACACCCGCTCCCAGCAGCTCTCCAAACTTGTTGATTGGCATCTCCCACGATACTGAACCGCAATCTCGTAAAACATCTAATTTATAATCAACCCCACCTCACGAAGCTCTTCAATTATGGATGTTAATTCATTACTGTGACCCGTATGACCAGCACGCTGCGAGGAAACCAACAGCCTCATACGATCCACCAGCTCATTCGGATCGTCCCAATGCACATAATCGATAGCGTTATTCGATACAACCATCGGGTATTGAGTATATGTCTCAAGTCCGCTTCCCATAGCTGATCCATCTTCTGATGATATGTTTATACTTATACCCCTTATTACCCTTCTTTTGCTTTGATGGAGAGTGTTTACACTTGTGTGCACTGGATTTTAGTAGAACGTCCTTGTATGCTATGAGATCCCGCTCAGTATACTTCTTCGGATCAGGCATCTTCATGAATATCAGCTCATAGAGACCCTCAGTCCCTACGTATCTTGTTGTACCAACTACAATACTGTCATCAGCGTTCACGTCGAAGGTTGTATTACGAATACGCATTTCACCATTATCATAGAAGATGCCATCCACATTGTCAGCAACATCTGTGTAGAGCAGTTGCATATATCGTTTAGCCAGAGGTCCCATCACATTGATCAGAGACTGTTCGGAACTATCCTGCAGAATTTCACGCATTGAGCTATCTGGGAGAGTAGCGTAATTACTGCTCGTTGACGGAGCAGAATCCATCGGCTCAGGAGATGTACCACTAGCATGCTCCACACTATCGGCATCTCGATCCCACACAGCTTCATCAAATTGTCTCAGTCGAGCTTTCTTGATTTGAATGTTTATGAATGGAGTTGAATGTCTCGGTGTCATACTGTCAGGACGTGACCTTTTCACTCCTGCAGCTGTCGGAAGCATTTTATTTATACCATGTGGTTTTGATGGTGCATAATCATCGAGTATAGATGCCTGTGGAGGTGGTGATGATTGCAATGATAGCGACTGTCGCTTGATTGCATTACTACTATCAAAGGACTGCTGCTTGGCAACGTTGCTATTACCAGCCAGCTGTTTCAGCGGCTCAAGTATCGGGCGCAGGTTTGTCTCCAAAGCTGCGTCAGCATCATTCTTCCCCACCTTCAGCGCGAGATACTTCTTGCGTATAGCGGCACTAGTCTTAGCTATCTCCTTCGCAACCACCTCCTGTTTAGCACGCTCCATATTCTTCTTCTCTTCATCCATTATACGTAGCAGTTAAAATACGACAACTGGTTCCAACGACACCTTTAGAACGTATGATCGCAACGCTGAAATCATGGTGTTATATCCTCATGACTGGTGATTGCAAAATCGCTAAACCCACACCGGTACCGGCCACCATCTACAGGACTGTCCTTGTCTATAACGAGGAAACCATACTTTTTGTCCCAGCATTTCACACATAACTCTGTGAACCTTTCGAGCGGCATGTCGGTATTGACATGATCACAATATACGTGTCTAAGATTCGTGCCATCCTGCTTGAATAGTATAATCATATTCGCATTATCACGGATCAGATGCTTCGGTATTCGAGCGTATGACTGACTCAAGTAAAAGCAGTCTACATTTGAGTGTCTGCCCATAGCGAAGTATTCCCGCATTACATTCTGATCATCACAAGCAACGTCATCAAAGATAAATACCGAGTTCGGTAACGCATCGGCTGGTGATATCACACTAACGTTCTCTGCAGAGGGGAAATACCCCAAGTCCTCCACAGATGATAGCACTTCTTCCAAATATCTGTATTTAGGCTGATTCAGCGATTTTGAGTATACATACACATTCTCAAATCGTAGCCCGTTTGGACTCTCGAGTAGTCCTACCATAGTGTTAGTCTTTCCACAGTTTGATGGACCACATATTACGCAACGTATACTATTGGGTAGAAGTGTGCCATGCCTCCGATGCTCATTAGGTTCATTAAAAGCACGACTTGTAGGTATTATAATACTCATAGACTGTTTCACAAAGCGCATGGTGGGAGGATGTTTGTACTCTACTACAGCAATACGTGATGAGGAGCAGTATATATATATTGCATAGTCCAGGTAGGCAGCTTGACAAACTTGTCTAGCTCGGTTGGTGAGTCAACCGATCGGTTCTGCGGGTCAGCAGTTCGGCAGACCTGTTAGTCTCAGGTTAGCAGTTCAACCGATTGGTTTTAGCAGTTCAACCGATCGGTTCAGCAGTTCAACCGATCGGTTTAGCAGTTCAACCGATCGGTTTAGCAGTTCAACCGATCGGTTTAGCAGTTCAACCGATCGGTTTAGCAGTTCAACCGATCGGTTTAGCAGTTCAACCGATCGGTTTAGCAGTTCAACCGATCAGTTTAGCAGTTCAACCGATCGGTATAGCAGTTCAGTAGACTTGTTGGGGTATCTATTAGCGGAAGACTGGATATATAATACGGTTGAGAACTAGCTGATATGATAGTTCAAGGGCAGCTATGCTTGAGGATTCATCTCTATGGCTGGACTCCTGAATAAAGTAATTGATTTCCTACCAATCGAACTGCATGTGCCTGGGTATCAATTTTGTGGTCCTGGTACGCGTTTAGAGCGCCGATTGGCTCGCGGAGAGCAGGGAGTTAACCCTTTGGACGCCGCGTGTAGAAGACACGACATTGCATATTCTCAGCGGAAGGATATAGAAGGTCGCCACGAAGCTGACAAGATATTGAGTGAAAGCGCACTGCAACGTCTAGCAGCTAAGGATTCTACACTTGGTGAACGAGCAACAGCCGCAGCTGTCTGGACGGCTATGAAGACGAAACGTAGATTAGGAATGGGAGTAGGAGGGAAGAAAAAACCACAAGACGGTAAAAAGAAAAAGAAGACAAAACGGTGTAGGATACTGTCAATAGCCAAGCGTGGAGGCTTTTTACCGCTACTGTTTCCTGCTTTGGGCGCCCTAGGAGCATTGGCTACAGGAGCCTCATCTATAGCCAAATCCGTCGCTGCTAAGAGAGCTGCTCAGAAACAGCTTGAGGAAATGCAGCGACACAACCGTGTGATGGAGGGGCAAGGCTTATACCTATCACCGTACAAGCGGGGAGAAGGGGTAAAGACCAAACAAAAACGTTAAGCAGGAGGGGGAGTTTGACTACTAGTATGGGTACCTCAAATTACCAGCTGGAAGACTGGTGCAAAGACATACCACACTTCCGAGGGGTGTTCATGCGTGATAATTTACCAGGTGAGGCAAAGGCTCGCGAGTGTGGTATAGTTAATCTAGACAGAGATCGAGGTCCTGGGACGCACTAGACGGCATACGTTAAGCATGGCGCAAGTGTAAAATATTTCGACAGTTTTGGGAACCTTCATCCTCCGAACGAATTGGTACGCTACTTCGATAATGTGACAAGAATCAGATACAACCATAGACGTTTACAAGAGTATGATGAAAGTAACTGTGGTCAATTGTGTGTGAAATTTCTCCGCGAGAACCTATTATAAAAAACCGCCGGTGATCCCTGGTGGATATACTTCCCACCAAACCTTCATACTGAGCACACATAGTGGATGATCTCTCTTTGAAAATGTCACTAACATTCGCTGTATCAGGCAGAGGTAGCTTGCTGTCGTCTACTCATTTTCCGCCAATAGATCTGAGTGGTGGCGGTTACGAACTCGGTTTGATGAGCTTTGAAACTTATCATACAATACCAAACATTAGCTCGGCCAATGGAAACAACAAATTCTACTTTGGCGATCATGATGAAGAGATCATAATTCCTGATGGATCATATGAGTTGGAGGCTATCGCCAGGCTTCTGAATCATGAAATACTTGGACGGTATCCGCGCAAGACAGCTAGTGACGAAGATCACTCGTTCACACTACGAGCCAATAATAACACTATGAAGAGTGAAATTTGTAGCACCTTCAGAGTTAACTTCATGAAGCCTGATAATGTGGGGTTGCTGTTGGGGTTTTCCGCAAACCGTATTCTCTTGCCGAACGTGTGGCACGAGTCCGATGCACCAATAAGCATCATGAGTGTGAATATGATTAGGGTGAAGTGTAATGTTACTAGCGGTTCGTATAGCAATGGTCGACCAGTGCATGTCATACATGAGTTCTCACCCAGAGTCCCCCCAGGATATAAGATATCGGAGTCACCACCACGAGTCATTTACCTCCCAATCGTTGTTCGAGCAATACACGACTTAACGATTCGGATAACCGATCAATCTGGTCAGTTAATAGATTTTCGTGGGGAGGAGATAACTATACGTTTACACGTACGACGACGCGGCTGAGACTACCTCATAGCATGCTGGTCTATAACAACAACAACAGTTGGAACGTTAACACGTGGTTACAACCAGCTAGCAGAAAGAGTCTCAACACACGTGGAGTGGCTGCTGAAGAGTATAATACTACAAAAGCGGTGCAGTTAAGTGCAACGAACATCGACTTTTTACGGTCTATGGGATTTAAAGTTGCACAGCGATAAAGATGTCGGATAACATTTTGAACATCAGCGGTACCCCAGCCTTTGATAATCGGATAACGAAGGTAGAGCTGCATGGATATAACCCATATGTCAATGCATCCTTGGGGAATAGTGATGAGATAAGAATACCTATCCAGCAGCAAGATTTGTATCTGCTACCATGCTGAAGCTTCTTATATGTTGAAGGGAAGCTAACCCATATAAATCGGGCAGTGGGGGGAGGAACAATATCTCTGGACAATAACTGTATAGCCTTTCTGTTCGATGAGATACGGTATGAGCTCGATGGTACTGAAATAGACCGAGCTAGGAATCCTGGCATAACATCGACCTTGAAGAGCTACTTGAGCCTCTCAGCTGGGAAGAGCAAGGTGTTCGGTAATGCTTGTGGTAAGTGTATGGGAGGTTCCGATGACATAGGTCATGCACCATTTGATTTTAACTTCTGTGTGCCGGTGAGCATGCTCTTCGGCTTCTGTGAGGACTATAAGCATGTTGTGATAAACGCTCGTCATGAGCTTATACTGATACGTTCTCGCACGGATGATAATGCTTTACATGGCCCGTCCGGTGCAACATACAGTCTTGTGCTGCATAAGGTACAGTGGCAGATGCCTCACGTCACTCTAGAAGAGCTACAAAAATTGTCTATACTACGCGTGTTGGAGAGTGGTAGAGCGATTAACATGTGCTTCCGTTCGTGGGATCTCTATGAATATCCCCTCCTGCAGATGACAACTAAGCATACGTGGGCTGTAAAGGCTGCAACGCAGATGGAGAAGCCTCGATACGTCGTATTCGCTCTGCAAACTGCTCAAAAAAATGATTTGACTAAAAGGGTCTCGCTGTTCGATCATTGTACTCTTTCCAACATCCGCTTACACCTCAACTCGGAAACGTATCCCTACGATGATTTAAACATTGATTTTGGGTTGATTAAACATAGACAGGTGGTGCTGAGTCATCATCGTCAGAGTCGTCTATCGTGATGATCTCGGGCTGCTCCTGACAGTCTTCGTGGTTAATATTACGCTCGGGAGGGTAAAGCACATCGTTGTTGTCGCTTATAGGAGTCGTGGGTGGAGGCTCAATCTCAGGCTGCTCCTGACAGTCTTCGTGGTTAATACTACCCTCGGGAGGGTACACCACATCGTTGTTGTCGCTTATAGGAGTCGTGGGTGGAGGGTTGGGATTCCTTAGGATTTCCGTGATCCTCTCTCTCTTTTGTTTTCGCTCCTCCCGTCGGCTACGGCGGGCTTGTACCCTTTTTCCGGATCGTCTACTTCGGCGTGCCGGGTTCCTACGAGCGCGTTTATACGATACTCCTCCATCAGCGCGTTCGCACGACGCTCCTCCATTAATATGTGCCACATGATGCTCCATCGCTCTGTGAAAAGCGCGAGACATTTGATTCTTCCGTATCAATAGGAGAATTTTAAAGAATGTAACCGCGATCATGCATCCGAATATTCTGTACTATGATAGTGTTTCGAACGTAAGCTAATAACATGTCAAGTCCCTGCGAGCGCGTTTGCACAGCGCTCCTCCATCAGCGCGTTTGCACGGCGCTTCACTGGCTCGAGACATCTGGTGCCCCATCGCTCTATGAAAAGCGCGAGACACCTGATTGCCCTGCACCATTATGAGGATTTCAGGGTTTGTCATGGAATCGCTTACGAGCTATAGTATGAGATATGTTTCAGCCAAACTCCCCACGTCGCCGCTTACACAGCGCGAGTTCGTTGGTTGATGAATGTAACCGCGATCGCGCATCCGAATATTATGTACTATGATACTGTTTCGAACGTAAGCTAATAACATGTCGAGCTCCTGCGAGCGCGTTTGCACAGCGCTCCTCCATCAGCGCGTTTGCACGGCGCCTCACTGGCTCGAACCATCTGGTGCCCCATCGCTCTGTGAAAAGCGCGAGACACCTGATTGCTCTGCACCATTATGAGGATTTCAGGGCTTGTCATGGAATCGCTTACGACCTATAGTATGAAATTGATGACTTACGATGCTATGTGTAGTAGTAGTTTCAATCGTGATAGCTGGAGTTGCTCGGTAGTATGTCTGATCACTGGTAGCTCGAGACGTGAACTGGTGCCGAAGCAGTGAGATTTCTGACTGAATACCCACATGTTTAAGGAAATATAAATCTGAGAGGTGGGGGTGCTGTAGACTGTCCGGAGGTACCAACTAGCATTTTTTCTGCAGGTGTGTATGAATTTGAGAGCACATATGCATGGCGAAATATAAATCTGGGAGGTGGGAGTACTATAGGCTCTCTGGAGGTATCGTATAGCATTTTCTGTAGATGTGACAGAATTTGAGAGCGTATTGCCTTGAAGTGTCATGCATTAGTCTGCTGTAGATAGTGAATTTCCTGTCATATGAGTAACCCTCCCCCTGAGGTGAATGATGATATTGTTAGAGGGTTTACAGTATAGCTATCTGTTTCAAAGTACTTTATTATGTATGTTACCATTTCTTACATTTGAATGTATTGTTTGTTAACATCATCATTATTTCGTATAATGTTCATAGCCTCTTGCACTATTGTATTCATGCAGAGTCCTACTAGCTCGCAGTCGACCAGAGAGTGTTTCTCAAAAGCTGAGCTATTCATTATTGCCTCTCGGTACTTGGCATTATTGGTCTCTCTCACTATTCCAACAAACGATAAGAATTTGTGTCTAATTATAGGGATGTTTTCTTGCAGCCATGAATACATATGGTCTATGGCATACTCGAAATCGAATAACCTTTTCAATGTTTCTACGCTGACGAATATACATGACGTTGAGCTAGCTATTTTGATCGACTTCACACCACTCTTTAATGTAGCGTTATGGAATTTTAACGTGTCGAATATTTCGATCATCTCGTCTTCTTTAGCAATTCCTATAACCCTTTCTCTATTATTCATTATCTCCTTCCATACATGCATTGGGAAGATTATCTCATTGCCGCGTGTGTCTCCGATAGCCATCTCGACGCAGCATGACTCGTCGTCCCTGGCACGCACGCCTATGTCCAGATACTTGGTGAAGTTCTTTGTCAGGAAATATCTCCGTCCTAGTATACGTTGCTCCCACACCTCTGACTCCGGTGTGGTTATATCTGGCTGCTGGTACCGCTTCCATGGTTGTTTTGCTTGATGTGGTGTACTGAGGGGTAAAGAGAAATGTGTGTTATGATACAATCCATATGCTATTGTGTATTACATTTTTTGTTGTTGTTCATATGTACGCTTCATTACTTACCTCACCTCGGCCTGCCTTTTCTTAGCGTAGGACATTGTAGTCTGTGTTATCACTCTCACACGATTCAATCGTTGCGGATATTCTGGGGTCGTTTGTTGCAACGATTCCGCTTATATCTCAACCTGCCCCACCACTTTAGCAAATTTTTAAAAAGATTGCTGATGCAACAATTCACCCTCGTGCATATCAACGGGTAGATTGGAGCTCAAGGTTAGCTGACCAGGTGTCTAGTTTCGGTCATGTTGCTGACACAACAATTTAGCCTAGTGCATATCAACGGTAAATAAATGTTGCTGACGCAGCAATTTGCACGCGTGCATATCAACGGGTAAATTCAAGCTTAGGGTCAGTTGATCAGGTGTCTAGTTTCCATCAGCAATAGTCAAGGTTGCTGATGCATCAATTCGCCCTCGTGCATATCGACGGGTAAATTTGAGGTTAGGGTCAGTTGACCAGGTGTCCAGTTTCCGTCAGCAATTTTCAAGGTTGCTGACGCAGCGATTCGCCCTCGTGCACATCGACGGGTAGGCGCGGTGACGTCACCGCGCGAAATTTTTGGTGTCCCAAAAACCGCTTTGTTTAATCTACTAACACAGATTGTGCAACCAATTATGTTACCTGTACCATCACTATTTTCATATACATTTCGGAACGGTTTGCAAAGCTTGTGGTATGGACGATCAGAAACGTGACACTTAGTTTCCCCGTCAACCCTATTTTTACAATGACAACAATTTTTCTTTTTTGTGCTTTTACTTGGGTCACTCATCGTCAAAGACTCGTCTGTTGTCCGTGCGTCATTGTTCATCGTGATGCCGTCTGTATTTCCCTCCATGTCTAACATTCGTGAGTCGTCGTCAATCTGTTATATGCCAGTCCGGTGTGACGTCCCTTTCCTCGTCCAGCAATATGATGTGTTTGTATCCTCGTTCTTGGTAACTCGTTTATATGCTCGTTAAATAAATATAAATTTATTCACGTTCACACGAGTACCGCGAGGGTATTACTGCAACAGATGTTGCTCCCACGAGCTAGTTAGCTTATTGCTTGACTGAGAAATGTAGGTTAGTAACCTGTCATTATTTCAGCTCGTATTTTCTTCCTCCTCACTCTACTGTTTAATTTGTGTATGTTGCGATTTAATAGGATAGCTTATGCTGATCCTCGTCAATGTGTACCCAGCACAAAGCTGGTTGTCATTTATTAAAAATCCTAAATATTGTGAGGAGGTGTATTCGCACCAACTCAATACTTACGAGAGAGAGAGAGAGAGAGATTTCGGCCTCCTCGGCTATTTCGTTGCATACAATTTACAGTATATCATGTATACATTCTTCTTCGCTTTAACTATTCAGTTTTTTCACATTCATTTAGTCACTTTCACACTTACGCCGGTCTTAAATTTCGCGCCACGCTCCGCCACATTCATACCATACATAGTTCATGCCTCAGTTCTCGCGCACCAAGATTCACATCTATACGTTCATTGTCTGCGGTGACGCCACTGGTGTACTACGCTTCACCGTTCATTCATCAAGTACGCAGTTACACGTCTCTTGAAGGTGCCTACATTTTCGGCATCCTTCACTTCTTGTGGAAGTTTATTATATGCCTCGAATCCGCTGTAAAACAAGCTTTTTCGAACTTTCGTCGAATTTGTAGCTTTAATTTTTATGTTATTACTTTGTCGTGTTAATCTGTGAGACCGTGATCCTACGTACTCAATTCTGTCAGACATTTCACTGGCTATTTCTTTGCGTACCATCTTATCCACCATCGTGTGTACTTTTCTTTTTATTCTTACATTTATGGGCATGAAATTAAGCGCTTCACGCATTTCATCGACAGATGTGTATATGTCGCACTGTAGTATCACTCTCATAGCCCTATTTTGTAGGACTTGGAGCTTGTTAATTGACTCAGAGTCAGCATACGTCAAGAGCGATACGCAGTACTCCATAATAGGTGTTTAAGAAAAGAATGGAAGGATTACGGCTAGAATGCTTTGGAAGCGGTGGAGATGGAGATTTGGATTGTAGTTGACACGTGGAAGCTGGGGTCAAATATATCCTTGTATTCTTCAAGAAAGAGTCGTTAACTTTGTACACTTATTCGCGAGCGAACATGCAATAAGCAGAAGCAGCAAGCGATATTAGAGCAAGCACTCAGAAAGATGATTACAAGCAGAGCAAGCACTCAGTAAAAGCGAATCAGAACTTTGAGAAAGCACTCAATTTCACTGTTCTTACGCAATTGCCAAGCAGCAAAGAGGAAGTGCGCCTAATTGCACTCCTATTTATAAACCTCCCTTCCCTACTCCTTTCACCCACGCAAGTTCCGGTTCTGGAGCATTCCAGAAGGTTCTAGTCAGGAAGTGACATGCGACAGAAAAACTAATATGAAATGTTCGTTAGTTGCCAGTAAGCTAATTTGCCTCGTAGGTGGGCCAGGTGAGTGACCGCTGTCACACCTAACCCCACCTGTCACGCACGATACGCAGCGCTGCCTGTCGTCGCTCCGCGCGCTAATTTTAAGAATCTTGAACATAGGCGCTATCATGACTTTGTAAATGCGACCCCTTGTGAGTGGACAAACCAGCCTACCTACTCTATTCAATAAACTAATTTAATAAACTACTACAATAAATTACTTTCTGCTGTAGCACAGTCACATGTTTCTTCAACGTCAGGCATTCATCAATGTATACTCCAAGGTATTTTATGTCAGCCACTTTTACGATATTTGTGTTTCTATATATAATGTCTAGTTCCCTACTGCATGGCATCCTATTACTCCTAATCACCATATGGTAAGTTTTCTTTACATTTAAAATCATATTATTTCGCTTCATCCACTTGTCAAGTTTCGTCAATGCTTGGTTCAGTTTCACTTCTAAAGTATTAATATTTGTTTCCCTAATATATAATATCGTGTCATCAGCAAACATTCTTACACTACAATCATTTTTCAGGTACGCCTTGAGGTCGTTTATATACAAAATAAATAAAAGGGGACCTATGACTGATCCTTGCGGCACACCCCATTGCACAGTAAGTTTGTCGGATATTTCCCCGTCAATACATGTTTGCTGTTCCCTGTCTTTTATATAACTTCTGAACCAGCTTAGCGCTTTGTGTCTAATACCATATGTTTCTAATTTATGTAACAGTAAATCTTGGTTTACAGTCTCAAATTCCCTACGATAGTCAATAAATATGACTCCTACATACTTTCGCTCACTTGTTGCAGTCACCCATTCATCGAGGGTAAGTTGAAGTGTCGTTTCGCAAGAATAACCCTTCCGAAAACCTGCCTGTGACTCATCAAGAATTTTATTTCTTTCCAGAAAGCTTTCAAGCTGCTCCTTAACAATGAGCTCGAGTATTTTCTCGAATAGTGGCAGCTGGTTGATAGGGCGCAGCTCCCCAGGAAGAGTCGGATTGTTCACCTTCTTTTGTGGTGTGATAGTTGATGCCTTCCATTGAGAAGGGAAAACACCTAACTCAAGGGAGGACTTTAACACATCCAGGAATGCATCGCCCATCTTATCAACTACTGCAAGCATCCTCTTGCCATTCAAACCTTCCAGGGTACTCTTATTTTGATCTATACTTTTGACCTTTTCCCTTAGTTTCTCTAGAGTAACCTGTTCAAATTGCTCACATGGAACTACACACGTGTAGTCTTGTAGCTTAAAATCATGCTGTCTATTTAATACGTCTCCAATTCCTGTTTTTATTATGTCATCAATACTATCTACATAGTATTGGTTTAGTTTATTTGCCATTTCTTTCAGTGAGCTTAGCTCTCTGCTGACACCAAATGATTTGATGCCAATTAATGTCTTTATTTTTGTTTTTACTTAATATACTTTTTATTACATTGGACATTGATTTTGGGTCTTTATGTGCACTTTTTATTTTTAATTCATAATACGTCCTTTTTCCTTTATTTCTTAGTTTTTTATATTCTGTCCATTGCTCATATACATGAGAGTCTGTATATTTCCTGAACATATTATCCCTGTTTGTAATTATTTGTTTAATTTCAGGACTAAACCATTTCTTGGCGCCATGGTTGTTTCTTATGACCCTCTTTGGCGCCAATTTGTCCATTGCATTGGCATGGCATTTATTAACAGGTTGGTTTTTCTATTAAATAGTTCACATTTATCGACTTCCACATTATAAATTAAATCAAGCTAACTACCATCGTACATACGTGTGTAGTACTCGTCAATCAGGGTGTTGATAAATATTTCAGTGTCAATTTTTTTAAAATTTCGTATCACCTTCTTCTTCTTCTGTGTCTGTTTAGCAGCATCGTCCTTTTTTAAGAAAATTTTTAACCAAGCATGGTCGGATATCCTTGGTGTACCGTCAATGCTACATTTAAGCTTTTCATTTGAGAAAATTAAATCTATCAAAGTACTACTCGTGGATGTCATCCTTGTTGGTAGTTTTGATTGTAATTTCATTCCCCTCGTCATAAATAAATTGACTAACTTGTCCCCATAGTATGTTTGTTTTAACAGGTCAATGTTAAAATCACCCATCACTATGAGGTTGTCACCTTTATATTTTAAATTGTCAATTTTTGTTTCTAGAAAGTTCAGAAACGTCATATCGGATGAGTTTGGAGAATGATAGACTACCATCAGATATCCAGTATATTGATAGTCATATGTTCTAATTATAATACACCAACAATTTCCGTCAAGCCTGTAGCGTTCAATTATCTCATATCTGACTCTTCTATGAACGTACAAAGTTATTCCTCCTGTAAAACTACCATGAGAGTCACATCTAATGCAATCGAATCTATTAATACTAATTTCTTCGTCGCATATGTCCGCCTTAATTCTACATTCAGTACATGCAAGTATGTCTACGTTACTATTATTAATCATATAGTTTTCTATTTCGTCCATTTTGTTAAGGAGGCTTTGTACATTTATACAGATCATTAGTCTATGGCTACTATTTATAAACTTATTCTTTGGTTGCTATTTATTAACATTGTTCCTCTTTTTTAGTATTTCAAGATACGTCGGGCATTTCCTGTCCGTGGCTACGTGGTCAACACTGACGTTCGTCAAATTCATTTTAGCTTTCGTATTAACACAATTAATACATTTATTAACTTTATTTGTATTAGGACAATCTTTGCTGTCGTGCTTTTCCGAGCAGTTTCGGCAAATCTTGTCCTTTTTACACGTCGCATTTGTGTGACCGAAGCCCCAACAATTGTAACACCTCCTGATATTTGCCAATTCATATACATCATAACTGTTCCAGTTAAGGTAAAGATTACCTTCCTTCAGGAGATGAATACAGCTGGTGTTGCTTAGTTCCAGGATTATTGTTCCCTTTATTAACTTATTTTCATTGTTTGTATATTTTGTTTTTAATTATTTTAAGGTTTGGATCTTCTTTAAGACAGGAGTTTTGCTCTCGTATGTCTTTCAGAAGATCTTCGTCTGATTTGCTAATATTCTCAGGCTCAATCCTGACTACCTTCACTCGCATCTTTCTCTCCGTCTGTTCAACCAACTCTACTTTGTCCCCTAGTTGACTTTTTATTTCCCTTTCTAATTTATTGTTATTATCATTCCTGTTAGAACATTTAATTACAACATTTCCCGTTTTATTTGTGCTAATTTTTGTGACACCCATATTAAGTTTATTTAGATTAACTTTATCCCGTATTTCCCGTTCAATCTCTTTACCGTTTTCTTTGTCCTTCGGCTTAACAATAAGCGATGCACCCCTGTCGTGCTTACGTGCTACTTCAGCATACGTATTCATATTATTTTCCTTATTCATTCTAGTGCAGCTGCATCCACCCAACACCCTATCCTTGCTAAGCTCAATTGTCAACCTTTCTATTCTTTCGTTGAATTCTTTTTGCATTTCAGTCATTTTAGTCACAACTAGTTTTTCAAAGTGGTTTTTCATTTCATTAAGGTAGTGACCAATTTCTGTTTCAAAATCCTCATCTACCATTAAATCGTGTTTCCTTTTTTCCCCGTTATTGCCATCTGCTTTGTTTCCTAATTTAACGCAAATTGTGCACCCTATTATTTTTTCCTTATCATTATTATCGAATACATTCCTGAGTGGTTTGCAGTGGGCATGGTAAGGCCGCCCACAGAAGTCACACTTACTGTCCTCATAAACTACCTTCTTACAGTGACTGCACTTATTGGTGTTGAATGTTTTTACCTCCATGTTCATCGTGTTAGTTTGATTGGTGTCTACTGCGTTTCTTGTAGTCTTCGCCTTGGTCCTGTGTGTGTCGTCTGTGTTAATCCCTTTAATCGAATAAAGTTTTTTTCCCGTCTCCGCCTTTTGAGCTCCTTTGTCAGTGATTGTCACAGAGTTGGTAGGTTGTGTATGTCAGGTCTCAGTCAATCCCTCGTTTATGTTACTCGTTGTTGTGTACGTTTAATAAATAAATATATATATATAATTTATTAACGTCAACAAGCAACACGAGGCTTTATATGCTAGAACAGATATATTCTCGCACGTGCTGTATTAGTATGACGCTGAGTCAGCAAAATTGAGGTTAATAACCTGTCAATTTTTGAAATGTATATTTCTCACTCTACACTCTACTAACGCTGTACTTTTATGTCTTAATTTAGGAATTGTAGTCTCATTTGTCTCTTGAAATAAAATTTTGCGCATAAATGCTTGGCTGAGATGTATTAATTCCTCCCTATGCGGGGGTGTAATTTAAGGGTCCAGTACTTGCGGGGGAGAGAGAGAGAGAGAGAGAGAGAGAGAGACAAGACGTATATTTGTCCTAGGGCGTTTTGCCCTCTCAGAACATTACAATTAGTGTAACAAAGAATAAATTAATACAAGAGAACTTAAAACTAGAAGTGTTAATAGGTGAGGTGTGAGTAAAACAAAGCAGCTAGGCACCCCGATAGACGCGCAAAGCAATCGCAAAGGTTTCACTACATAGAACGCATAAGAAAATTAGAAAATTAGGAGGCAGGCCAACAAACCAAAAAGACGCAGATCTCACGCATATCGCCCAGCCAAGTGTGCACATAACGCATTCTTAAAAGATACTTCAGAGTCGCACTCCCGAATGACAGCTGGAAGGTCATTCCAGAATTGCGAGCCCCGCACGGAGAAAGAGGCCGCAAAGAAAGAGGTGCGGTGGTTGGGCACACGGAGCAGGGTACCCCTCTGACGAGACGGGTATCCAGCAGAGCCTTCGAACCTAGGCGTGAGCAGATCCCGCAGGGACGATGGCACGGTAGAGGCAAACACCGAGGAAGAGTAGCCTTCTCTCGCGAACCTTCAACCACCCCAAGCGGCGGAAGAAGGGAGTAATGTGCGCATCGCGCGGCGCATCGAAGATAAAGCGCACACAGGCATTTAGCGTACGCTGGACTCGGATCTCGTCATTGGCAGTAATTCCTAGTAAGGCAAGACAACAATAGTCCAGGTGTGGCAGAATGAGGGAGGATACGAGCTTAACCCTTAAGCTCCGCGGTAACGCAGTGCGTTGGCGCCGGAGACTCGCAAGCACACCATAGATCTTACTACAGATGTGTCCAGCGTGATCGCCCCAGTCAAGAGCAGGCGAGATGTGCAAGCCCAGCGAGACGACCTTAGAGGCGTACGGGATGGGCGTACCGCCCATCTGAACCAGGGGAGCACCGGAAACAAACTGCAGGCCCAGGGCGCGAGCAGAGCCGAGCATCATGCACTGCGTTTTCGAGACGTTCAAAGAGAGAAAGAGTGCATTTGGGACCAGCCAGAGACGCCAGCAAGGTCAGAGTTGATCCTTGTAATCGCGTCGTCCAACTCATAGTATGGCGCTGAGATATACATTTGTACGTCGTCCGCGTATTTAACCACCTTGGAGAACTTTATAGAAGAATTCAAGTCGTGGATGTACAGAGAGAATAGGAACGGACCAAGGACGGAGCCTTGCGGCACGCCCGAATGGACCGGGGACCAACGGGAAAGAGACCGTCCGATTCTGACTGCCTGTGTCCTATCAGAAAGGTAGGACCTGATCCACTGTAAGACCGGGAGAGAGAAGTTTAGAGAGTGGAGTTTAGAAAGAAGAAGAGAGTGGTCTACAGTGTCAAAGGCCTTGGAAAAATCAAGACACACCAGGATTGTGACCATCCGCTGGTCAGCAGCAAGACGGACGTCGTCCAGGAGTGTCAAGAGAGCCGTCTGACAAGATCGGTTTTTCACAAAACCATGTTGCGAAGGGTCCAACTTTCCAGAGCTACTGAGGAAACTCTGCATATCATTGAGGACAACCCTCTCAAAGATCTTGGACTGTTCAGGTAGCAGGGAGACAGGACGAAAGTCGGCAGGAGCAGCTGCGTTCGGTCATTTGGGGATCGGAGTAATTATGGCTTTGCGCCAGGCGCGAGGGAAGACAGAAAAAGTAATAGAAGAGTTGAAAATCTGGAGCACAGTGTAGAAAATAGCGGGAAAAGAGAGAAGCAGAAATCTTGCACTTAGAGCATCCGAGGGAGAGATAGACGAATTAACAAGGCGCACAGCGCGAGAAAGACTCTCCTCCGTGACGGGGGAGAAGTAGAATCGCGAATCATCGGAGGTAGGGTAAGGCAACAGAAGACATGCTGGGACGGCCGAAGGAGAGGAAGCGTGAGCCGAGAGAAAGAAAGAATTGAGGCTGTCCGGAGACAGGTGAGACGGAGGTGCAGAAAGAGAAGGAGGAAGGACGCCGAACGATTTAAGCTCGCGCCAAAGATCATTCGGACGTCTAGGTGTGGAAAAATGGCAATAGAGAAAGGAAGATCTGGCTCGCGCCAGGAGAGACTGCACCCGATTACGAGAGGCCCTGTAAAGAGCCCAGGTTTCCGGGTTAGCAGTTCGTCGGAAAGATCTCCTGAGTGAGTCGCGAGAACGCATCTCGGCTCGGATCTCAGGAGTAATCCAAGGAGCAGGAGGCCGTCGAATACGCAGAGGTCTAAGCGGGGCATGCTTGTCGAGGACTCGGCGCAAACCCGCGTTGAAGTCATCCACCAACCGATCCACGCTGCTCTCACAGGAGTTCGAAACAAGACGAACACAGCTAAGCTGCGAGATGTCATCGAGTAGCGCGTCACGATTGACAGAACCATATCTACGACGAAGATCATTGGTTGGAGTAACCCGAGAAGTTAAAACGTACTCTAGCGAAATAAAATCATGGTTGGAGCAGTGAGGCTCTTTACTTTGGGAGAAAGAGGCTACCCTGCTAGAGTCGTCCACAAGCCCAAGGTCAAGTCGAGTGGAGGAGAAAGAAGTATGGAAAGTAGGTGAAAATGGGATAGAGTAAAGACTGAGACGAGAGAAAAGACCTCCAAGGTAGTTCGCGTCAGGGGACTGGGAGCCCATGTCCGCGTTCCAGTCGCCAAGGATAACCTTATTAGGGAAATCCGAGACGATGTCGGCGAACACCGGTTCAAAGTTGCAAAGAGGAACATGCGGGGGGCGATAAACGACCCCCACCAGCAGGGTGCCAGCGGAGGGAATACCAACCCCCACAAAAAGGTACTCAGGACCAGGATACTGGAGGCGGGAGGACGACGCGACTACAAAGGTCGAGTACGAATCGCGAACATAGAGACAAACACCTCCACCCATTCTGCCATCCCTATCGCACCTGAGATGAGTATAGCCAGGTAAGAAACAGTCCGAGTCCGGAGTGCTAGGAGTCAGCCAGGACTCCGTGACCGCAATGACGTCGTAGATCGAGCAGGAAAAGAAAGACCTGAAGGTGACAAGGTGCCGGATAAGAGATTCCGCGTTAACATGACCTACATGTATGGTGGTGGGGGCGGCCGGTGGAGCGAACGGCGATACGCGGGAGGCAGGCCTTCAATCCAGTTTGCTCAGATCTTGTGGAGCGCCGATCCTGATCGGGGTCGAGGAGTCCGTTTTCTTAATGAAAACGCTCCCGTTACGATGCCACACGCGCGAGTAGCCGCGCTCTCGTGCAATCACGCGAGATTGCCTAAGGAGAATGGAGAGATCGCGAGGCAAGAACTCATTAACGTGTATCACCCTAGCTGGAAAAGCGGGATCAATCGCCGAAGCAGTAAGATCGCGCTTCGCGCGCTTTGCTGCCAGTAGCGAGTCCCGCACGGAGGAAGAAGAGAGGTGCGCGACGATCATCCGCGGCCGATCGAGGGTGGGCGTCCCGCGCAGACGCGAGACGGAGACCACATCGCTGGGGGATATGGCGGTACCTAGCGCGTGCGCAAGCCGAGTCACGAGGGTTTTGAGATCCTCGACAGATGTCTCTGGGACTCCAGAAATTGACAGGTCGCTGGAGCGATCGGCGAGCTCGAGCCTGGCGAGTCCCCGATTGAGCGAGGTAACCTCCAAGGCCTGGGTTTCCACGGCCTTTTTGGTCTCAGCGAGAGAGCCTGTGACGGAGGGAAGGCTCGCGAGCCGCAAATCGGTCGCGCTCACCTCGGAACCTGCGTTAGATATCGGCAATCGGGAAGCGACGTATTGTTGGCAAAGGATTAGGTTTTCATAAAAAAAATATTCTAATAATCAAATCAGCGTTAAATTTTCGCTACACTAATTTATCTGGCGAAATCGGGAATAAATTCGATATGCTTGGCATTATCTTGCTGAAATTAAATTGGTAGATGCATTGAAGCCTTTTCGAAAGATTCTCCGAGTTTGGTTTACCTGGAACCAGCAGTACGGTTGTCGCCCCCAAGATCGGCGAGGCGTGCCGCCGAAATACGCCCGCTCATCTTTGGCGCAAAAGGGCACCTTGGATAGCCCCCCTAGCGCTAGAGCCACTTGCGAGCCTGCTCCGCGCCAATACTTATTCGCGCGTAGGGTTCGGTAGCGTGCGACGTGCGCGGATGACGCGGCCAGCGAGGCGGCGAGAGTCTTCGGCGGCTCGCCCCATCCCACGGCTTCGCGCCGTGTCACAGCGACCGCTCTCAGGCTCGAGCGCGGATTGGCTACACCTTTTCGCAATTACCTCCCAAAGTTCGATGGCGCTTTCAAATTCGGAAAGTGCTATAGTCCTTAGAAAGGCCCACCCCATAAGATGGCCATCTCCGAAACGCCTAGTTTTGGAACACCCTGTATATCCTACAAAATCACGACAAGCATACCACTCTTTTTCTTTCATGTTTATTATATTTCATAACTAATCCTACGTCGAAATGGGGCATTTCCCTAAAATCCTATCAAACTGAAATGTCCTGCCTCTACATCTGTCACATGACTAACCTGCAAGTTGTTGACAAACAGCTTGACGTTTCTTTCGATCGATGCAGATCGATGTGAGCAGCCCTCTCGTTCTCGGCGGCCGACCTAAAGTACCCACCAATATTGACCTATGTGACCGACACTATGGCGAAATCCGGCAACAAGCAGGGTTAGACGGGGCCACATCCTACGGCTCTATTTCTTACAATCTCGAAATAAAATACAGCTTGGCGTGTTCTTCAGTTCACAAGGTAGCGGAGGCTGGTAGTTATTTTGCAAGGAAAACACGGAAAAGACACAAATAGACCTAAGCAAAAGACCAGTGTATTTCGCGACCATCTTGGAAAATCTGCAGACTTTAGACGACTAATTTGCTACAAAAATAACACAATCCCATGAAACCACTACCAGGCTTCGCTCCATTGGTCTATCTTCTTTCGATTGAAAGCTTTCCCAACCCAAAATCATGTCATATAAGGGAGCAGGATGTGGCCCCGCAAACTCATATTTTGGGCCGATTTCGTCGGTAACACAGTAGCTCTGCCGTATTGCAGAGACGGGTAGTCCAGCCCCTTAAATCACTCGGCGCTGCATTGCTTCTATGTGAGGACTCAAGGTTAGCGGGGCGATTTTCGGGTAGAAAATTCTCCGCGCTTGAAAAGAAACTCGGCTTGAAGGGATATCGACGGGGTCAGGAGACTCGGTAGAGTCTCGCGCCAAGTAGAAGTTCCCTCTCCATATATATATATATGACACTCCGGCGCGCGACAGCCGAGGCTATATTATCCCGAACACTAGCTGTTATCCTTAGTTACCAAATTTTCACCTCGATTTATGCGAAAGTTAGAGCCCCAAGAATTTATTTCAGAATTTTGTATTTCATCGTTGATTTCTCTGAATCCAATGAGCCAAGAATCATGTGGATCGGTCCAGTCGTTCCGGAGATATGAATTTCCTCTTTTATTTTTCTCGTGGTAAAGGCAAAGCGGATTAAGAGTTTCATCGTCCGGATTAATACAATTCCTAAAAATGTTACTCTCACGTGTTTCACGCGAGATGGCACCACTGCGAAGTGCTGCAGAGCGCTGTGCAGATAACATGGTTTTACACCGACACATGTGTCAAAACAATGATGACGGTTATATGTGTTACGTCCCGCAACTCGAATGCTAATTGCGTAGATTTCCTAAAATTATATATGACAGGAAGTTCCCACAGCCAAAGTGCAGACTTGGCGTGGAATAAAAGTTAGGAATCAAAGATCCGCTCGCGCCGGATGCGGAGTCTCAAATACTGCAAGCCGCTCCTGCTTCGCCTGGAGAACCCGAGATTTCCAACTCATGCAAAAATCATGGGAACGTGCTGAAATCCACGGTCTTGATCATTGCTCATATCAATTATTGAATCGGAATTATTAAATCGATCCCCGGCTCTGGAATCTAAAAGCAACCGACGGCGCCTTGACAGCAACGTAGCAATTAATATGACGTAGCAATTAATAATCGCGTCAAGTGGCCCAAAAGTTGCTAAGCGAACCCGAAACCTCGTGTTGTAATGCGTAAACAAGCGTTAGTCGTTTATTACCTAAAGTTAGAAACATAAATGTATCAAAGCCGCGGGGAGGCGAATAGCGCTCGCGATGCGTCTGGGATGGAAGGATAAGAATGCTTGCGAAGCATCCGGTATGAGGATGAGTGGGGAGGTAGGGAACTCCGGAACTTAGGAAAGACGAATGAAAGAATCACTCCGTGTAAATCAGTCGCATAGTGCGTTACCCAGGGTCCGCGGTCTCATTTAGAGCATAGTTGCATTTCTCCCGAACAAGTGAGTGCAAGGACTCGATTCCGCGTCATATATTCATTTTACAAATCTGTTCTTTATCACCGAAAGTCTAATTAATTCTAATTCAAACCATTATTCAAACATAATTCATCACGTTATAGTTCACCTAGCCTTAGTGTCCAGTGAGTGAGAGTGGAGAGAGAAAAGAGCGAGCGAGAAGCGAAGCGAGCGAGTGGAGCGAGAGTGGAGAGGACGAGATAGCGAGAGAGAGAACGAGTGAAGCGAGAGCGAAACGAGAAAGCGCACGAAACGAGCGAGCGAAACGTCTGGTGAGTCCGAATCAATTCCGCCTTCGTCGTATGTATATATGTCTGTATCTCTCTATCGAACGCTACTAACGTTGATCTCGGAGCGAACGCACGCGGGCGTTCCTTGTCCAATGCGTGTACCACACAAATTGTAAAATTGTGAATTCCTCTTTTCTTTTGAATAGACAAGGCACTTTGGCCATTAATCAGAAATCATTTATTTCATTTAACCAGTAATCCCAGTACCCAGTAAATCCTGTACGGGACTAATCGTAACCCGATCCCAACTACCGGGTCTAACAGTTGTCGACGTGAGACCCTTTATTATTTATCATAGCCTGTTACCGCGCGCGAGTGTCCCAATCGTATAACGCTCGACCACGACACGCGTACGTAACATATGAATGTGGTACAGTCCGATTGTATTTTTCTTCAAAATATGAACAACCAAAAAGGCGTGAAATCCCCCAAAATACATTAAAATGTAAATAAAAGCGCCAAGTAGTTTAATGATCCAAAAATGGAATAGATATCACACAAGAAAGCCAAGTTTTCAATCAAAGATACCACACGTTAATTAATTAATTAACTTGCATCTCAAGCTTTAAAACTTGGCATGTGCAAATTTGTGTCAAGGTAGTCATATGCTATTAATATTTTTTGATTGGTAATTAAGTATGCACATTCCAAGTTTTAAAGTTAGAGATGCAAGTTAATTAATTAATTAACGTGTGGTATCTTTGATTGAAAACTTGGCTTTCTTGTGTGATATCTATTCCAGTTTTGGATCATTAAACTACTTGGCGCTTTTATTTACATTTTAATTGCTTTTCTCCTGAACTGCTCTCATCTGTTTCGCTGTCTGAGTGTCGGACTAACGGTCTTTTTGATCTGTCTCGTTTTAATTGTTTGATGCGACTTCCAATGCCTTCGGGGTCTGCCGGTTTAGGTGCCAAATGAGATTTAAAAACTGGATCGATTAATTCTGTAGGAATTAAGGGTAAACAGGGGACTGGATTTCGAGAGAGAGCGTCGGCATTAACGTTTAGTTTTCCGTTTTTATGGAGTACGCGATAATCTTATTCTAACAGTCGGAGTTTTCATTTTGTCAAACGGGATGTCGGGTATGCTACTTTATGCAACCAAACTAAAGGCCTGTAATCGGTAACTAGGGTGAAAGTTGTGCCGTAAATGTAAGGTCGAAAATATTGAACTGCGTAGACCATGCTAAGACATTCCCTTTCAGTGGGAGCATATTTTTGCTCTGCTTTATTTAATGTACGTGAGGCGTATGCTACCGGGAGGTCTTTTCCTATTTCCCCTTGACTGAGAATGGCTCCAACTGCGTATTCTGACGCATCGGTAGTTACGATAAAAGGTTTTGAGAAATCGGGATATTGTAAAATTGGTTGTTCGCACAATTCTTTCCTTAATTGTTCGAAACTCTTTTGTTGTTCTTCGGACCATTTGAATCTAATTCCTTTTCCTAATAGTGTGACTAAGGGTTTTGTTTTGGATGAGAAATTTTCTATGAATCGACGATAATATCCTGCTAAACCAAGAAATTGGCGGATAGTTTTCTGATTCGTAGGAACTGGGAATTCTTTGATTGCTTGTAACTTTTTAGAATCCGGGAGGACTCCTTCTTCCGAAATAATGTGTCCTAAGTATGTTACTTCTTTACGAAGGAATTGACATTTGCTGGTTTGTAGAGTTAGACCATTTTCTCGGAGGCCTTGCATTAATTTACGGATTTTAATTTCGTGTTCTCTCAGTGAAGATGAAAATACTACTATGTCATCTAAATAAACAAAGAGCTCGGTTCCTTGTAATCCGGTAAGAACTTGGTTCATTAAACGTTGGAAAGTGGGCGGTGCGTTTTTGAGACCGAAGGGCATGCGGGAAAATTCATAGTGACCAGAGGGAGTGGTGAAGGCGGTCTTGGCGCGGTCCTTAGGGTTCATTTCTATCTGGTGGAAACCATTGGCTAAGTCAAAGATGGAGAAATACTTCGCCCCGCCTAGTTTATCTAAGATTTCTGTTATCTGTGGTAAAGGGAACTTGTCGCTAACTGTTTTTTCATTAAGGGCCCTAAAATCAATCATCATACGCCAACGCTTATTACCTTGGGCGTCTGCCTTTTTAGGGACTATCCATAAAGGAGAATTATAGGGGGAATGGGACGGTTGAATAATCCCTTGTTCTAGGAGGGCCTTTACCTGTGAGTCGATTTCTGCCTTATGCACGGCCGGATACCTGTACTGACGGGTATTTATGAGTATGTCGTCCATAGTATAAATGGAGTGTTGAAAGTCGGGAGCTCTGCCTAAATTGTCGCCAGGTATGTAGAAGCGGTCGGGGAATTCATCAACCAGTTGGAGCACGTGTTGTTTTTCTTCGTAATTAAGATGATCTAGGTCCAGTATTTTCTTGATTGCCTTCCTTCGTTCTACCCGGTGAGGTGATTTTGGGTGGCGGGTTTCGTAAATAGGGTTCTTCTTCAGATGAGTAAATTGTATCGTACGGGTAGATTTCTTGCGGAGGCAGATTGATTTCTACCTCTTTGTCATTGGTATTAGTAGATTAAACAAAGCGGTTTCTGGGACACCAAAAATTTTGCGCGGTGACGTCACCGCGTCTACCCGTCGATATGCACGAGGGCGAATTGTTGCATCAGCAACCTTGATTATTGCTGATGGAAACTAGACACCTGGTCAGCTAACCTTGAGCTCCAATCTACCCGTTGATATGCACGAGGGTAAATTGTTGCATCAGCAATCTTTTTAAAAATTTGCTAAAGTGGTGGGGCAGGTTGAGATATAAGCGGAATCGTTTCAACAAACGACCCCAGAATATTCGCGACGATTGAATCGTGTAAGAGTGATAACACAGACCACAATGTCCTACGCTAAGAAAATGCAGGCCGAGGTGAGGTAAGTAATGAAGCGTACATATGAACAACAAAAAATGTAATACACAATAGCATATGGATTGTATCATAACATACATTTCTCTTCACCCCTCAGTACATCACATCAGGCAAAACAACCATGGAAACGGTACCAGCAGCCAACCATAACCACACCGGAGTCAGTAGTGTGGGAGCAACGTATACTAGGACGGAGATATTCGCTGACGAAGAACTTCACCAAGTATTTGGACATAGGCGTGCGTGCCAGGGGCGACGAGTCATGCTGCGTCGAGATGGCTATCGGAGACATACGCGGCAATGAGATAATCTTCCCAATGCATGTATGGAAGGAGATAATGAATAATAGAGAAAGGGTTATAGGAATTGCTAAAGAAGACGAGATGATCGAAATATTCGACACGTTAAAATTCCATAACGCAACATTAAAGAGTGGTGTGAAGTCGATCAAAATAGCTAGCTCAACGTCATGTATATTCATCAGCATAGAAACATTGAAAAGGTTATTCGATTTCGAGTATGCCATAGACCATATGTATTCATGGCTGCAAGAAAACATCCCTATAATTAGACAAAAATTCTTATCGTTTGTTGGAATAGTGAGAGAGACCAATAATGCCAAGTACCGAGAGGCAATAATGAATAGCTCCGCTTTTGAGAAACACTCCCTGGTCGACTGCGAGCTAGCAGCACTCTGCATGAATACAATAGTGCAAGAGGCTATGAACATTATACGAAATAATGATAATGTTAACAAACAATACATATAAATGTAATAAAGTACTTTAAAACAGATAACAACACTGCAAACCCTCTGACAGTATCATAACCCTTGGTGGAAAGAAACGTAAACATGTTTAGAAACTTAAAGGATTATTATTATTATTATAAGAAAAAAACTCTCTATACATATGTAAGAATAATGGGTAGTATACAACTATGATGAGAGCGACGGAGACGATAACAGTAGAACAGCAGTGCAGGTGACGATAACAGTGGGGGGCGGAGGCAGACGGTGAACTGAAATCGGAGGGAAAAAATTACTCATCAAGCCACGCGCATGACGGTCTCAAACTCACAATACATACCATTACTTAGACTGCAACTCCACGAGGTACCGACATAGTTCCACAAGAGATCCCTCCACAGAGATATCACGCAGCATCCCAACTTCTCGATCAAAGTGCTGAGCCATGCTCGATCCATTCCTCCGCAACATGTAGTAAATCTTTATCAGACTAGCTCGACACTTCATACATTGCTGGCAGGGGCGCACCGCCTCGTACATGTGTGTACCGCAGCGAGCACAATCACTGTTGTTATGACACTTGTAGTACCAGAAATGTGAGTGTGTAAGCTTGAAATCAACCGGGGAGCCCATAGACTTATAACACTTCAGACACAATTTTCGCCCTTCAGTTTTTTTCTGGTACACAGTACCCTGCACACACCATGATTGTAGGACATAATACTCCACATCCTGTCGGTCTTCCTTAGCAACCAAAAACCTAAACATTTTCTTCACAAATTCGGATGAGTGATACAAGAGTACGTTCTAATAGCCCTATCAAATTATATATTGACTCAGGTACACACTTCTTCTCGATATACACTGACGACTGAACGATTTAACATATAATCTTCAGAGACCCCCACCATATTCTCCTCAGGGTGGGGGTACTCATGTGACAGGAAATTGAATACCTACAGCGAGCTGATGCAAAACACCTCAAATTCAGTCACATCTACAGAAAATGCTATACGATACACCCAGAGTGCCTACAGTACTCCCACCTCCCAGATTTATATTTCGCCATGCATATGCGCTCTCAAATTCATACACATCTGCACAAAAAATGCTAGTTGGTACCTCCGGACAGTCTACAGCACCCCCACCTCTCAGATTTATATTCAGTCAGAAATCTCACTGCTTCGGCACCAGTTCACGTCTCGAGCTACCAGTGATTAGACATACTACCGAGCAACTGCAGCTATCAGGATTGAAACTACTACTACACATAGCATCGTAAGTCATCAATCTCATACTATAGCTCGTAAGCGATTCCATGACAAGCCCTGAAATCCTCATAATGGTGCAGAGCAATCAGGTGTCTCGCGCTTTTCATAGAGCGATGGGGCACCAGATGGCTCGAGCCAATGAAGCGCCGTGCAAACGCGCTGATGGAGGAGCGCTGTGCAAACGCGCTCGCAGGGATTTGACATGTTATTAGCTTACGTTCGAAACAGTATCATAGTACATAATATTCGGATGCATGATCGCGGTTACATTCTTTAAAATTCTCCTATTGATACGGAAGAATCAAATGTCTCGCGCTTTTCACAGAGCGATGGACCATCATATAGCACATATTAATGGAGGAGCGTCGTGCGAACGCGCTGACACAGGAGCGTCGTGTGAACGCGCTGACGGAGGAGTATCGTATAAACGCGCTCGTAGGAACCCGGCACGCCGAAGTAGACGATCCGGAAAAAGAGTACAAGCCCGCCGTAGCCAACGGGAGGAGCGAAGACAAAAGAGAGAGAGGATCACGGAAATCCTAAGGAATCCCAACCCTCCACCCACGACTCCTATAAGCGACAACACCGATGTGGTGTACCCTCCCGAGGGTAGTATTAACCACGAAGACTGCCAGGAGCAGCCCGAGATCGAGCCTCCACCCACGACTCCAATAAGCGACAACATCGATGTGGTGTACCCTCCCGAGGGTAGTATTAACCACGAAGACTGCCAGGAGCAGCCCGAGATCGAGCCTCCACCCACGACTCCTGTAAGCGACAACAACAACGATGTGCCGTACCCTTCCGAGCATAATATTAGCCACGAAGACTGCCAGGAGCAGCCTGAGACCATCACGATAGACGACTCTGACGATGATGACTCAGCACCACCTGAGATAGCAGCCAACCCGCTTCACAACTCATCCACTAGGGATCAGGGGTTATACTACGTACCTGTAGTAGACCCCGTGACTGGGCAACAGTCACTATACATCTCTGATCCGCTAGTGAATGAGTTGCTGGACAATTGCCGAGAGGGGGTATTTCAATTCGTACCCCCTCCATCTACAGTGATTATACAGGAGTTTAATGGTTAAGTTACGTACACCTAGCGTTTAATTGTATCTATATCTTTGTGATAATAAAGCTAATAATTAAGTTAATGGCTCACGATCGAAAAGCGTTGCTGATAAAACGTCTTCGGCTGGGAAGATGTATGTATGTACCAGCACCCATCATAATCAATGATATGAGATCCTGTCAGTTATTAAACCTCAACCACTGATAACAATAGGCGCCGGTACAGAGCACGTACCAGCATGTCAAAAAACCATACAAAACATGGACACTACTCCTCTCGAGGGTAGTTCATTTGTCTGAGGTAGAGATCTACCTCAGGAGGGTATTCCACCTCATCACCATCACCACCGCTGTTAGGAGCTGCATCCGCCTCTTCCTCCTCCTCCAACACCTTCTCCTCCAGCTGTGATGATGATGATGATGATGATTCCAATACATCACCATCACCATCATCATCACCGTTGGAGGATACAGATGCCTCCTCCCAATGCATCCCCTCCTCCTCATCCTCCTCCTCAAACACTTCCTCCACCAGCGGTGATGATGGTGATCCCCTTGGAGCTGCTGACAATCCGTCGTAGAAGCCGAAGCTTCTAGCAACGAATGTCACGCTATCCTCCGCGGGCCTCAATGCTCTCCACCGCTCGAGAGCCCGCCACAACCCCACCGAATAATCGACAGCCCACGAGGGTGGTAGAGGCGACATCCCACGCATAATCCCCACTTGGACTGTCGGGTCTCGGTTGAGCTGATCCACAACATGCAGAGCATGGCTGCGGATCCACTCCGGCGATGTGGCGGCGTAGAAATCCTGCGTATGCTGGTCCATGACAAACTAACGAGCTCTTACGATTCTCAGCTCGCCTTTGTACCTTCATCCTAAGGAGGGGGTTTCCACTCATGCAACTTTATATTCGCTATCACTACTATGATTCTTGGAGGGTGTGATACATGGCGCCTCAAGGCACACTCACAAATTCTGTCATATCTGCAGAAATGCTATTCACTACTCCTCAAGAGGGGATCTATAGTACACCTACATCTTTCAGATTATACTTTCCTTAAATATGAATGTGCTCAACCAGAAAAAATCTCCCTGCTTCTCTTAATACATCTAGTTCACATAATATAATATCCAATGAATTCGATATAATTTTTCAGCTTTTTTTTTCTATAGGTGTTAGGGTTTAGAGATTTTGGAACACTCTGAGCTGAACCACATTTATTATATATAACATTCCTAGTTTTTTATAGGTGTTAGGGTTTAGAGATTTTTGATCACTCTGAGCTGAACCACATTTATTATATAACATTCCTAGACCTCGTTGAGTACCAGTATAGTTTCAGAATGTTTTAACAATACATATACCCGGGTGCGATTGATACATAGACTACTCCTCCCAAAGCTATGTGATTCTACGTACAACATTCGTCAGCGGGCTGTATTCAACAATTCGATCATGTATAATCATACAATATGCCATAGTGTTTTCTGGAACGTTTTCACGACATTCAAACTCTAATCGCACATCAACAGCCGCACTCTTCAGAGACTCGTTTTGACGAGAAAAATCCAAAACAACAAATGGTCCATAATGTAGAAAGTTGGTAACATCAAGCAGCGGCTCTCCAGAGCCGTAGTAGGATTCTTGAAATTTTGCATACATCTCATAGAGCAAAGCATACTTGTTTTTCCCAAAATCAATGTTTAAATCATCGTAGGGGTACGTTTCCGAGTTGAGGTGTAAGCGGATGTTGGAAAGAGTACAATGATCGAACGGCGAGACCCTTTTAGTCAAATCATTTTTTCGAGCAGTTTGCAGAGCGAATACGACGTATCGAGGCTTCTCCATCTGCGTTGCAGCCTTTACAGCCCACGTATGCTTAGTTGTCATCTGCAGGAGGGGATATTCATAGAGATCCCACGAACGGAAGCACATATTAATCGCTCTACCACTCTCCAACACACGTAGCATAGACAATTTTTGTAGCTCTTCTAGAGTGACGTGAGGCATCCGCCACTGTACCTTATGCAGCACAAGACTGTATGTTGCACCGGACGGGCCATGTATAGCATTATCATCCGTGCGAGAACGTATCAGTATAAGCTCATGACGAGCGTTTATCACAACATGCTTATAGTCCTCACAGAAGCCGAAGAGCATGCTCAGCGGCACACAGAAGTTAAAATCAAATGGTGCATGACCTATGTCATCGGAACCTCCCATACACTTCCAACCAGCATTACCCAACACCTTGCTCTTCCCAGCTGAGAGGCTCAAGTAGCTCTTCAAGGTCGATGTTATGCCAGGATTCCTAGCTCGGTCTATTTCAGTACCATCGAGCTCATACCGTATCTCATCGAACAGAAAGGCTATACAGTTATTGTCCAGAGATATTGTTCCTCCCCCCACTGCCCGATTTATATGGGTTAGCTTCCCTTCAACATATAAGAAGCTTCGGCATGGTAGCAGATACAAATCTTGCTGCTGGATAGGTATTCTTATCTCATCACTATTCCCCAAGGATGCATTGACATATGGGTTATATCCATGCAGCTCTACCTTCGTTATCCGATTATCAAAGGCTGGGGTACCGCTGATGTTTAAAATGTTATCCGACATCTTTATCGCTGTGCAACTTTAAATCACATAGACCGTAAAAACTCGATGTTCGATGCACTTAACTGCACCGCTTTTGTAGTATTATACTCTTCAGCAGCCACTCCACGTGTGTTGAGACTCTTTCTGCTAGCTGGTTGTAACCACGTGTTAACGTTCCAACTGTTGTTGTTGTTGTTGTTGTTGTTGTTATAGACCAGCATGCTATGAGGTAGCCTCAACCGCGCCGTCGTACGTGTAAACGTATAGTTATCTCCTCCCCACGAAAATCTATTAACTGACCGGATTGATCGGTTATCCGAATCGTTAAGTCGTGTATTGCTCGAACAACGATTGGGAGGTAAATGACTCGTGGCGGTGACTCCGATATCTTATATCCTGGGGGGACTCTGGGTGAGAACTCATGTATGACATGCACTGGTCGACCATTGCTATACGAACCGCTAGTAACATTACACTTCACCCTAATCATATTCACACTCATGATGCTTATTGGTGCATCGGACTCGTGCCACACGTTCGGCAAGAGAATACGGTTTGCGGAAAACCCCAACAGCAACCCCACATTATCAGGCTTCATGAAGTTAACTCTGAAGGTGCTGCAAATTTCACTTTTCATAGTGTTATTATTAGCTCGTAGTATGAACGAGTGATCTTCGTCACTAGCTGTCTTGCGCGGATACCGTCCAAGTATTTCACGTTTCAGAAGTCTGGCGATAGCCTCCAACTCATATGATCCATCAGGAATTATGATCTCTTCATCATGATCGCCAAAGTAGAATTTGTTGTTTCCATTGGCCGAGCTAATGTTTGGTATTGTATGATAAGTTTCAAAGCTCATCAAACCGAGTTCATAACCTCCACCACTCAGATCTATTGGCGGAAAATGAGTAGACGACAGCAAGCTACCTCTGCCTGATACAGTGAATGTTAGTGACATTTTCAAGAGAGATCATCCACTATGTGTGCTCAGTATGAAAGTTTGGTGGGAAGTATATCCACCAGGGATCGCCGGCAGTTTTTTATAATAGGTTCTCGCGGAGAAATTTCACACATAATTGACTACAGTTGCTTTCATCATACTCTTGTAAACGTCTATGGTTGTATCTGATTCTTGTCACATTACCGAAGTAGCGTACCAATTCGTTCGGAGGACGAAGGTTCCCAAAACTGTCGAAATATTTTACACTTGCGCCATGCTTAACGTATGCCGTCCAGTGCGTCCCAGGACCTCGATCGCTGTCTAGATTAACTATACCACACTCGCGAGCCTTTGCCTCACCTGGTAAATTATCACGCATGAACACCCCTCGGAAGTGTGGTATGTCTTTGCACCAGTCTTCCAGCTGGTAATTTGAGGTACCCATACTAGTAGTCAAACTCCCCCTCCTGCTTAACGTTTTTGTTTGGTCTTTACCCCTTCTCCCCGCTTGTACGGTGATAGGTATAAGCCTTGCCCCTCCATCACACGGTTGTGTCGCTGCATTTCCTCAAGCTGTTTCTGAGCAGCTCTCTTAGCAGCGACGGATTTGGCTATAGATGAGGCTCCTGTAGCCAATGCTCCTAGGGCGCCCAAAGCAGGAAACAGTAGCGGTAAAAAGCCTCCACGCTTGGCTATTGACAGTATCCTACACCGTTTTGTCTTCTTTTTCCGTCTTGTGGTTTTTTCTTCCCTCCTACTCCCATTCCTAATCTACGTTTCGTCTTCATAGCCGTCCAGACAGCTGCGGCTGTTGCTCGTTCACCAAGTGTAGAATCCTTAGCTGCTAGACGTTGCAGTGCGCTTTCACTCAATATCTTGTCAGCTTCGTGGCGACCTTCTATATCCTTCCGCTGAGAATATGCAATGTCGTGTCTTCTACACGCGGCGTCCAAAGGGTTAACTCCCTGCTCTCCGCGAGCCAATCGGCGCTCTAAACGCGTACCAGGACCACAAAATTGATACCCAGGCACATGCAGTTCGATTGGTAGGGAATCAATTACTTTATTCAGGAGTCCAGCCATAGAGATGATTCCTCAAGCATAGCTGCCCTTGAACTAACATATCAGCTAGTTCTCAACCGTATTATATATCCAGTCTTGCGCTAATAGATACCCCAACAAGCCTACTGAACTGCTATACCAATCGGTTGAAGTGGTAAACCGATCAGTTGAACTGCTAAACCGATCGGTTGAACTGCTAAACCGATCGGTTGAACTGCTAAACCGATCGGTTGAACTGCTAAAACCGATCGGTTGAACTGCTAAACCGATCGGTTGAACTGCTAAACCGATCGGTTGAACTGCCAAAACCGATCGGTTGAACTGCTAAACCGATCGGTTGAACTGCTAAAACAAATCGGTTGAACTGCTAACTTGAGACTAACAGGTCTACCGAACTGCTGAATCAACCCGTAGAACCGATCGGTTGACTCACCAACCGAGCTAGACAAGTTTGTCAAGCTGCCTACCTGGACTATGCAACATATATATATACTGCTCCGAATCACGTATTGCTGTAGTAGAGTACAAACATCCTCCCACCATGCGCTTTGTGAAACAGCCTATGAGTATTATAATACCTACAAGTCGTGCTTTTAATGAACCTAATAAGCATCGGAGGCATGGCACACTTCTACCCAATAGTATACGTTGCGTAATATGTGGTCCGTCAAACTGTGGAAAGACTAACACTATGGTAGGACTACTCGAGAGTCCAAACGGGCTACGATTTGAGAATGTGTATGTATACTCAAAATCGCTGAATCAGCCTAAATACAGATATTTGGAAGAAGTGCTATCATCTGTGGAGGACTTGGGGTATTTCCCCTCTGCAGAGAACGTTAGTGTGATATCACCAGCCGATGCGTTACCGAACTCGGTATTTATCTTTGATGACGTTGCTTGTGATGATCAGAATGTAATGCGGGAATACTTCGCTATGGGTAGACACTCAAATGTAGACTGCTTCTACTTGAGTCAGTCATACGCTCGAATACCGAAGCATCTGATCCGTGATAATGCGAATATGATTAACTATTCAAGCAGGATGGCACGAATATTAGACATGTATATTGTGATCATGTCAATACCGACATGCCGCTCGAAAGGTTCACAGAGTTATGTGTGAAATGCTGGGACAAAAAGTATGGTTTCCTCGTTATAGACAAGGACAGTCCTGTAGATGGTGGTCGGTACCGGTGTGGGTTTAGCGATTTTGCAATCATCAGTCATGAGGATATAACACCATGATTTCAGCGTTGCGATCATACGTTCTAAAGGTGTCGTTGGAACCAGTTGTCGTATTTTAACTGCTACGTATAATGGATGAAGAGAAGAAGAATATGGAGCGTGCTAAACAGGAGGCGGTTGCGAAGGAGATAGCTAAGACTAGTGCTGCTATACGCAAGAAGTATCGCGCGCTGAAGGTGGGGAAGAATGATGCTGACGCAGCTTGGGAGACAAACCTGCGCCCGATACTTGAGCCGCTGAAACAGCTGGCTGGTAATAGCAACGTTGTCAAGCAGCAGTCCTTTGATAGTAGTGATGCAATCAAGCGACAGTCGCTATCATTGCAATCATCACCACCACCTCCACAAGCATCTATACTCGATGATTATGCACCATTAAAACCACATGGTATAAATAAAATGCTCCCGGCAGCTGTAGGAGTGAAAAGGTCACGTCCTGACAGTATGACACCGAGACATTCAACTCCATTCAGAAACATTCAAATTAAGAAAGCTCGACTGAGACAATTTGATGAGGCTGTGTGGGATCGAGATGTCGATAGTGTGGAGCATGCTAGTGGTACATCTCCTGAGCCGATGGATTCTACTCCGTCAACGAGCAGTAATTACGCTACTCTCCCAGATAGCTCAATGCGTGAAATTCTGCAGGATAGTTCCGAACAGTCTCTGATCAATGTGATGGGACCTCTGGCTAAACGATATATGCAACTGCTCTACACAGATGTTGCTGACAATGTGTATGGCATCTTCTATGATAATGGTGCAATGCGCATTGGTAATACATCCTTCGACGTGAACGCTGATGACAGTATTGTAGTTGGTACAACAAGATACGTAGGGACTGGGGGTCTCTATGAGCTGATATTCATGAAGATGCCTGATCCGAAGAAGTATACTGAACGGGAACTCATAGCATACAAGGACGTTCTACTGAAATCCAGTGCACACAAGTGTAAACACTCTCCATCAAAGCAAAAGAAGGGCAATAAGGGGTATAAGTATAAACATATCATAAGAAAGCTATTTCCCACCATTGATGGATCAGCTGTGGGAAGCGGACTTGAGACATATACTCAATACCCGATGGGCTCTCCCTCTCAAGAGCAAAGGTGCAACCGATGTATCTAAGGTTTTTGCAAGCATATTACGCAGTGATGCGAGAGTACCTAGAAACCTGCAGACGGATATGGGTAAGGAGTTTTATAATACGAGCTTTCAAGGTTGTATGAAAAAACATTCCATTAACCACTACTACACATTTAGCATCATGAAAGCTTCTGTAGCGGAGCGTTTCAACCGCACACTTAAGAATGCGATGTGGAAGTCCTTCTCGTTGAACGGGTCTTACCGCTGGATTAACACCCTTGCCTCGCTAGTGTCCGACTACAATAGTCGCAAGCATAGAACTATCAAGATGCGTCCCATGGATGTTAATTGTAGCAATGAGAAGCACCTCCTGACAAGTGTGTATAGCAACCTGAAGATACTTGGACCTGCGAAGTTCAGTGTTGGTGATAAGGTGCGTGTCAGCAAGTTCAAAACAGTCTTCGATAAGGGATATACACCGAATTGGTCGACAGAGGTGTTTGAGATTTGTGGAGTTAAGCGGACAAATCCAGCGACATACTCTCTCAAAGATTCTGGGGGCGATCCGGTTGCAGGTGGATTCTACGAGCAAGAGCTACTCAGGACAGCTCATCCAGATGTACATTTAGTTGCAAAGGTGTTGCGGAGGAGAGGTGATAAGTTGTATGTGAAGTGGTTGGGGTTCAATAATACACATAACTCATGGATTGATAAAAGTGCTGTTGTATAGACTCTAAAAAAAACATTGAACGATCTTTGTTATCTCTCAATAAACAGCTCCTTAGTCAACTAGTCTCTACAAAGTGTTGTCTCATACCTCCTGAAACATATGGTTAATTCATTCTTCAGTGCTACATATCCTAAAGTGTCCCCAAGGGAGTGTGCATATCGAATTTTGGAGAATATATCGTTTATCATCGTGGGGGCTGAGAGCGAGTTTCTTCTCGCGTATTGTGAAAACGTTATGACGTATGGATCTGATACAGTTTTGTTCTACGGTTTTCTCAACATTATTCCTTAGACACCTAACATAATCATCGAACTGTATGCACTTGGCTGTAACACTTTTCTTAATACCCTTTATCTTCTTTTCGCATCACTCTTTACCATGTACCCGTATGGCATACATTTTAGATCTCAGCCCAACGAATTCTGTCATGATCAAACCACAATTCTCATCCTTCATTAATCCTGGAACCTTTTTGTTTGCACGCGGTATACCGTAGGGGTTGTTATCATCGTAGTCGCTAGTATCGAATTGTGCCAAATCTTGTTTCATGATCTCATAGATATCGTCACAGCTAATCTCATAGATGAGGCTACCAGTATCTGTATACATAACTTTACAACTTTCACCAAATTTGGGGAGCATGTACTCGTAGTGGAATTTGTATAAACATATTTTGGATATTTCTAGAATACACATTCCAACATATATAGGCTTAGAGATGTTAATGCTAAGCTTCCGCATTTGAACAGCTATGAGATCCTCTGAGAATACTGTACGGTTATGGAAATTAGGCTTTGCGATCGCTGTCTCTGCACCGTACCGACCGCACCATTGCGTGAAGAGTTTCACATCAGCATGGTTACGCACATTCTCCATCGTCTTACCAAACACAGCATTGTTCATTAGTTTATAGAGGTTCTTGCTGAAATCGTTGGTGGATTGTGTTCGTAAGTGTGTATTTAATTGTATATAATCACGCAACCATGGAGACTGTTTAAACTCCAAGATACGGTGCACCTTCAGCAGCTTCAACCCATGTTTCATACACCATTGTAGATGTCGATAGTGTATTATGTACCGTGTCTTGTTGTTCAGGGTAGCAAGCAGTTTTTTCTGTCTGCTCCCCCTCCGCTGCAGCGGGCTGAGCTCGTGGTTTGCGCAGAAGGGGAGATCAGCATGCATATCATGTATATTTTGTGGGTATTGTAGATCGACTTCTAATACGTATTCCACTTGACTGTTCTCCGGAATAACTTTAATGTCAAAGGTTGCTACTGCATCTTCATCATTCTGCTCGATCCATCGGAAACCTCCATACGGTAGAGGTTGGGACATTGCCCAGCCGTAGAGATTGTTAACATCGAAATACATTAGGTATGTAGAGCTCTTTGCAGGGTCATATGTTGGTAGGTGCTTGTTGTTGGCACTTGCATACCTATGTGAACACTGGCTCAGTCCACCGCGTACTCCACGCTCCATGAATAGAAGCATATCGATATCTGTTAATAGTTCGAACTCTATACCGGTGTGCTTTAGCATTGCATCCCATGTGAAACCCGGGAGGGTGAAGTAGTGCGCCGGATCAAGCTTATAACTTGCTATACAGTTCTCTCTGAAACTCCCGAACACATCGGTTAGCAACAACGTGTCAATCTTCATGTAGAGGCTACAATATTCTCCCAACGTTCGAACCTTGAAGCGTTTCCACACTTCTTCAGCATGTTGATAATCATTATCGCTAACGTGGCAATCGTTCAGACGGCTGTAGAATGCCTCTTGTGGTGGTAGCTCCGTGTCGTTAAGCTTGCTGTAGGATGTTATGTATTCATAGGGAAAGACACCCTTCCTTGTCAAGAGTTTCAAGTCCGTCTCAGACAGGTGTTTAAATTCCCGTTGCACGGTACGTAGTTGGTTCGGTCCGCTCAGGTATGATGATAGTTTATCGAGACTTGAGCTAAGGAATTTGAATGAGTCAATGAAGCGGAACTTTACGCATTTTTTACTGCGCCAACACCCCTCCTCAGTGTCTGCCACATGCTTGGTGAAGGATATGTACTTCTTCTTCGTTATTGGTAGAAGGTCAATTTTACCGTCAAACGCCTTCGCTAAGGCCATTATGACGAAGTGTGCGTCATAACCTGATAGGTTGTGGAATACAACTGGTACTGTATGTGGTATCCTATATCCTAGATTGCAGCTTGCATGAGCTGCACCGCGGTAGGCGCCTGTGAGGTGACAGTGGTCACGCACTTTCCCGTCCCCCGCATCAGTGAACGGTTTCACACATATGTGACAGTGTTCAGCTCGCTGGTGTTGTAGCCCTTCAGCACCTGTTAGAGCGTTCATTGGAACCACTCGGCTGAATATCTTCTTAATCCATGTGCCTGACATATGCAGTTCTCTGGCGAACCACTCCATGCATCCAGTTTCACTGCTGTAACAGCTGTAGTGGCAGAGCGACTCGTCATATGCGCAGTGGACGTAGTAGCCGATGCTGCATGGACGGTGACGTTGGTATGGCAGTGAACTCCCTTGTTGACGACCTTGCTTCTCGCTCCCAACGGTCTCCAGCCAGCACTCTATGTCAGCATAGATTACGAAAGGCATGCGCTCCTTGTGGCTGTAGTTCTTAAATTTCAACCACCTGTTATCCTCGGTGGGGAGCGTTATAGCACATCCATCCATTCGTGAGCAGTCGATTAGATGCATCGACAGCTTTTCCTGTGTGTTGAAGTAGTGTAGGCACCTAGAATGTAATATTGAGATTTTGTAGTGTATGCTCTTGGAGACAATTGGTTGAAATATATTTATGATTATGATTATGAACAGAATCGTACTTACCGCTCGCATATATGCTTTGAGCGTCGGCTTTTACTGATTTCCGTGGACAGTAGTCGTGATAGGCTTCTGATGCATGCATAATGGTATTTGTGTGAGGTCTTTCTGCTTTCAATCATTAGCAGGTTGGCATGTTGCTGGCGCTTGTTTTTTGTTATGCGGAGTGGTACACATCTGTTCCGCTCCCACCCAAACGCGTTCACGGAGATGTTATTGCGTTTTTCAAATGCTGAAATCTGTTTTAACCTCATTCGAACTTCTGCCTCACTGGTATTCAATGTATCTGTATAGTGTGGGTATGATGATGTTCTAGAAACATTTTGTATGCTGGAGTTCTCGACTAAGGCTTGCGGTGACTGCCCAGAAAAAGCATGTGTCGTCCACACAATTGATATTTATGACGGCTTTCTTCAACTGTATGGCTCTTGGTAGAGGTATGCTCCCTCCTGGACAGATGGGCTGGTACCTGTTTATATTTATCATTAAATGTAGAACCCTCCGCAGAGCCCAACCGCTATCACGTTCTTGAAATTCCGACATTTGTGTTAATATTGGATGTTCCACATCGCGTGTGTACCAGCGACGTAAGTTGCTAGATGGATCAAGCTCGCTGTTCCGCGTATTGAACCCCTTCACGCTGACTGTTCCGTCCAGCACATATTCGGCCTCCATGGTTACATTCACCTTCACATTACGGTGTTGGTTGATCCCCTCAGTTACACGTCTGGTTACCATTCTTCGTGCATCACGAAGGAAGTGTTTGGGATCGATGGGCTGTGAATTGATAACAGCACTTGTGGAAATCCGATCCATGAATGCTGATTCGATCTCTACAAGAGTGAGGCTGGATGCTCTTGTTGATTGTGTGTCACCATGTAACCCTCTACCAACACGTACAAACCGTTCCTGCACTGCCACTTTCAAACACTTTATACGCGTTAGAACACATACTATATGACGTTTTGTACCAATTGATAACATGTCTCTATTCTTTTCAGTGTGCTCGGCTATGAAAGCTAAACACTCGTCGCACTGATTCAACCACTCGCGGTATTCGTTCACGTTCCGTAATAATATCGAAGCTTTCAGCTTCTTCAACATGTCGCCTGTGATGTCCACGATTACGTGTATGCTTACAAAATCTGAATGAGGTATCGCAGTTCGTTTTATATGCATGCGAGGAGGGTGGGGAGTCTTCATGGTAAGTGTGCTCGCTACCAATGTTTCTGTTGTTACGACATTTTGGGTCGCTGTCGGGGACCTTGATTTTCTATCGATACTGCATTTTTAGAGTATGGCAGTAGCTGTTAGGGTCACAGGGACAGTTGCTGATGTAGCAATTTGATGGCTACGTGAGCTCAAGGTTACTGTGTCGTATGCGCTTCGTTGGTAGCCACGTGAGATCAGGGTTGTCATGTGTGTGTGGGTTGTCGACGCAGCAATTTAACGTCGTGCATATCGACGGATAGATTGGGTCTCAAGGTTAGCTGACCAGGTGTCTAGTTTCCATCAGCAATAGTCAAGGTTGCTGATGCAACAATTCAACCTCGTGGATATCGACGGGAAAATTTGAGCTTAGGGTCAGTTGACCAGGTGTCTAGTTTCCATCAGCAATAGTCAAGGTTGCTGATGCAACAATTCGCCCTCGTGCATATCGACGGGTAGATTGGGTCTCAAGGTTAGCTGACCAGGTGTCTAGTTTCCGTCAGCAATTTTCAAGGTTGCTGACGCAGCAATTCGCCCTCGTGCACATCGACGGGTAGACGCGGTGACGTCACCGCGCGAAATTTTTGATGTCCCAGAAACCGCTTTGTTTAATCTACTGGTATCAGTAACCATGATGTGGCAAGTACCATCGTTGTTGGTTACAGCGGCTTCACCGAGAAATACGTCTTGACGAGTTTTGATACGAGGGAGATAGCCCTCTTTTGTATTGGTATTGACTAGTCGGACAGCGATTTGTTGACGGGTCCGACCGGGAATAATATGACGAGTGGTATTTCCAGTGGGTACTTCAATTTCATTAAGATCCTGGTAGTTAATGAAACGGATCGGTCTAGTTGGCTTGTCTTTGAGCACGAGAGTTTTGTGGTAGTAAGAGATCTCTGCTTTTTCTTGGAGTAAGAAGGGGCTGCCTAGTAACCCGTGGGCAGGCAATTGTAAATTTTTAATTACGTAGAATAAGCAGCTGGTGTCTTCAAGTTGTAGAACAACGGATCCTATGGTGAGAATCGGGACCGAAGCAACTCCAGTTACTTCGATTTCTTCAGGGGAGATCGAGACTTGTAAATTAAGGGAATCGAAGGTGATTAAGTTTATCGATGCTCCGCCATCGATCAGGAATTCTGCGATTCCATTTCGCAGTTCCGGTATCTTGACGCGGATATTAGGGATCGGTGCTTCGTGGATGATCAGTCGCACATTTTTCACTGGTTGCTGTTGAACCGGACGTGCTTGGGGCGATTTTGGTTGGGTACGTTCACCTGACCGCCTGCTCGGTGAACGTTTTCGAAGTTTAAATGCTTCTCATTAAATTCTAACTTATTATCGTTGCTCGGTTGAGCCAACAAACTACCCGGATGAGCATGGGTGCTATCCACCGGGGCGTGATTTTGTTGTTCCTTAAAGTTAACTTGCTTGCCATCGTAGCCTTTGTGCGCACAAGTGCAGCACTTATGGCCCTCGTGGTTTTCGGCCCTTTCCTGTATGTCTGGCAGCCATGGATGTCGTTCGAGATTAGGGGGAGGGAAATGTACTACGCCCTGGGCCCCAGGCCAGTCCGTCCTCTCGAGTGCGAAGACGGTAGGTCCTCGGTAACCGCGGGGGTCTTCCGTCCCAGATGTATTCCAAGACCCATTGTTTTGGCGCCATTGAGAATTTGGTGACCGTTGCTGAGTATTACGTGCTCCATCGTAATGATTATTATGACTATTATTGTCCTGATTGTACCTCTCGTAGGTCTCACTCAGGTTCCGGCTTATATATGTTACTTCTTCAAAGGCATCTTCGAGGCTGTCGAATTTCCTCGGGTCAAGCCTCGATGAATACCTCATCGGTAACCCGCTCACGAATCGCTGGACGATTTGTTTCTCCATGTATTTCTTCATTTCGTCCTTATTTCCATCGTAATCTTCACTGATGGCCGCGCGAGTATTATGGAAGAGATGCCTAGTGCGATCTATGAAACCGCGCACGCTTTCTTCCCGTCCGATTCGTAGATTTAATACGTCTGCTTGGAAGGACATGAGACCCCTACCCGGCGCGAAGCACTTCTTTAGATATTGCAACAAAGTTTCCACGCTAGTAAACTTCTTGCCGTCTGCGGCTTCTCTGGCTGGCCCAGTTAATTTCGTAAGGATCACACTAACATACTTTAAACTCATAGATTCCGGTAGATAGATTAGCCCATCCTCTACGTATTGAACGAACTTTCTTAATTCTTGCGACTTTCCACTAAATACAGGGATTCCCTGAGCTAACTGCTGTAGCGTTGAGAAAATCTTCATATTATTCATCATTGTGGCTAAGTCAGCATCAGAAAGCCTGGCTTCAGTCATGATGAAAAGGATTCGAACTCTAATATAAGAACTTAAAAGGGAACAACGATATTCACTAGTGAGATACACACTTTGAATGTGAATATCCCACCGCTGTCACCAATTTGTTACGAGCCGAGGTTCAAGTCGGCGAGGTTTCTAAATGTAAAACCTACTTCTGAGCAATCTAGCCTTTTTGGCGATTTTAATGATTTTACTGTAAGTGAATCAGGAGCCTCGGATTAATATAACGGCCAACCAGCACTGGGGTATGACTAACCGTCAGTGGTGTGGGAACGCTCGTCAGCTCTATAGATTGCACTTTGACTCTAATCCTTGATCGACTAAAGAAATAACTAAATTTGATCAAGGGTAACGTGCTCCAAGCTTCGGATTAATATAACGACCAACCAGCACTGGGGTATGACTAACCGTCAGTGGTGTGGAAACGCTCGTCAGCTTCGAGGATAACGTGGAGGTTTCTCAATGCCTCTTCCGTGAAGTTAAATAATTAATTGCTCAGATGGCTCGCCTTGGTTATGTCTCGAGCGGCAAAGACTACCATGTGTTCGATGATGTTCTCTTGGTATGCTTCTTCAGTTAATAGTTAAGAGAAATGTGGATGGGCTGTTTAAAATGAGTTTTAGGAATCTTTCACTTTAGATGTAAAATAAAGATATATATATTGTTACACTTTAAAATCCGCTTTGGTACAATATCTTTGGTTTTGAGCGCGATGAACTTAATAGTTAAGTTGGCTCGTTTCACGTCACGAGTTAAACGGGGATGCGGTGAACAATTACTTGCCTAACAGTCGCGGTATATGGCTGAACTATACGGTTGATTGAAACGGTTTCGAAGGAGTACTAATGCTCTATCTAATCCACGTCCACGCACTATGCTTACTGAGATACAACGGGCAGAGATACGTCTTGCTCGAAGGATTCTACTGAAGTCCGCTTTTCCTCCAGAAAATCAGGGTTTATATACTCCAGAAGTCCCGAAATTCCAGGAAAAAGTAGCAAGAGTGGGAACGTGAGTGAGCTAGTTTTGAATGTGTGAGTGTGAAATCCTAGATGCACGCAAGTGCACGCAGCTGTGGGACTGCTTCCCCTATGAAGAAGTCAAGGGTCGGAGCGATAACGTATGAAAGGGGCGGTCGAACGGTCGAGTTTAAGACTCGAATATTACGCAAGGGAAGAATTTTAGAGGAATTATAATGGGTGTTTTGAAAAGAAAAGAGGTCAGATTCGCGCTGAGGATGTAACATAGCCTCGCTGGTCTTAGCTATCTCGTGCGTAATCGCTTCCTTCTTTGACTTCTTCTTCTTCTGCATGGCGAGATCGAAAGATGTGACTTCGACGGCGGTTCCCGTACGTATGCGCTTAAGATGTTATGGCAAACTCGTTAAATCCACGTCGGTACCGCCCACGGTTCACGGGGCTGTCCTTGTCTATGACGAGAAACCCGTACTTTTGGTACCAACATTTTGCACACAGCTCCGCGAACTTCTCAAGGGACATATCCACGTTGACGTGGTCGTGATAGACATGTCGCATATTCATACCATCCTGCTTAAAGAGTATTATCATATTCGCGTTATCGCGAATCAGATGCTTTGATATTCTAATGTACGATTGACTCAGATAGAAACTATCCACGTCCGAATGTCTGCCCAAGGCGAAGTACTCCCTCATGACGTTCTGCTCGTCGCACGCGACATCGTCGAAGATGAATATCGAGTTCGGTAGGGCTTCAGCGGGCGAGACGACGCTCGCGTTTTCCGTGAAGGGAAAGTACACCAAATCCTCCACGGATGACAATGCTCTTTCCAGGTATTGGTACTTGGGCTGATGCAAAGATTTCGAGTACACATACACATTCTCAAAACGTAAACCGTTTGGACTCTCGAGCATGCTGATCATCGTGTCAATCACGCAGCGTATGCTGCTTGGTAACAATGTACCATGTCTTCTACGATTCTCCTCGTGATCGTTGAACGCGCGAACACGGATTTTTGTTGGCTGTTTCACAAAACGCATATCGTACGGTATAGAGAAGGAGGGGAGGGGGAGTTAGTATTTATAGGCTTGATTCCCGATCATTTGCAGCAATTTGAAACATGTCACTCTTCTACCTGGACAAACCAACTCTGCGCGGCGCGACCGCCGAGCAATTGGCGTGTGTGCCGAAGAAAATGTTGCTCCGCAATTTCGCGGACGACATACACTATCTTTGGGACATGTTTCCTGAGCATATGATCTCCAACACTACAACCTGCCGGATCAGCGCGCACACATAGACGGGCCTGCGCCTATGATAAAGGATTGCTCAGTGTGTGTCAAAAATTTGAAGAAAAACAAGTTTTTACGTCCCTATTTCGGCGACGAGCTAGGCCGTCTTTCGGGCGACTTCCTAAATTTGTATCCGGAGGTGTCGTACAGGGTGATTCAGATAAGTGCTATCAGCTTTTTACCATCGAAATTTATCGATTTTTGAAATTCGTAATTGTCTCGGCGGCCGTCTAATGTCACCGGTATCACGTGGCTGCTTAGGGCCAACTGGCCGAATCACGCCAAATACCGACAGTCTTCCGATTAACCGGCAAGGGCCGAATGAGTCGGTAACAAAACATTTCTGCAGCACAATGGAACAGAAAATGTGAGCGATGCGTGGCATAATAAACGTAGTAAAGAGCGTGTCATCCGTGCAGTCTGGCGAGAAATCATTCTTGTTTTTCCTTTTATTATAACTTGTGACGAGGCACGCCCTCGCCTGTTAGGAGAAAAGACCGGAAGGCTTCCCCGCAGCAATTCCGCATATTAAATAAGTACCGCGCCTCCAGGACAAGTCGTCAAAAACTAAGTAACGCCAATAGAAAACTAATGCAGTTTGAATTTCGCGCGAGCCACCACTATCTAGGCAAAGGAGCGCGGCACCAACCGAGACCACCTAACAAAGAACCAGAGGATCGCCGCGGCCTTCGGAAGATACCCCGTCCGCGTCGGAGCTTCCTTGCGGATCCAGCAGCGTCAGAAGGAGCCTCCCCATGGACCAGCCATCCACGGAGTCTCCGAAGAAGACAGCAAAGCGGATCCAGGGCGAGAAGATTCAAGTGGCAAGACGTTGCATAGGGAATCTACCGCCAGAGCGCAGGGGTCCGGTCCTGTTGCGGAAGCTCCCCGGGCAGAAAGGGACCCAATTGGACGAGCGGGCATTTAGGCTGCGTTAGGTGTGAGGGGGGAAAAATTGGCCGGCGTGCGTACCGCGTGAATTCGTAACGGCATTCGTTGTGCCGAGCCTACCAAGCGAGCGCCGTACCGTATGGAGTCCCGAGTCCCGACGTTATAGAGAAATTAAGGAAGGAAGGAAGGAAGGAAGGAAGGAAGGCCGATTAACGTGCCGATGCGTCGAGGAGACTCGTAATCTAGTAACGGTAGGCAGATTTAAGTATTTATTGAGTTTTCCGAGGGATCAGTGCAAGAGAGGCTGGCAGGGGAATGTCCTGCGCCGCTTTGTTCGACTGATCGCCTCGTGGCCCATCAGGCTAGGTCTCATATGAGATCTGCTCTGTTAGCGTTTCGTAATTAGGAAATTAAGGGAAATCAGCTTTCGTTCTTGTGAATTGCGCTTTGACGACGTCCTGGAGGGCCTTCTGCTCGCACAACGAATCATATTTATCTAGTCTCGCGTTTTTGCGCTATCTTAGTCCCGTAGGTGCCGGTAAACTTCGTATCGGCTCGAAAGCCCGTTCCGTAATTTATCTTCTCGATTATTTCACTTCTAGCCGCCTCATTCTGTTCGATCCTAACATTCCGGTGAAATAGACTATTGTGTTCCGCGTCTCGCTCACGGGCGCCGACAAGCTCCCGTGTAGCGGACTTGCTTTCCGCCACCCTGTTGGAGACTCCTGGTCATTATTGCTTTCGTTAATACACCATCTATTATTTTATGAAACTCTGTTTTGACTTTCTCTGGCGGACCCCGATCCCCGCGCTCTGCATGTCCCGTTCTCTACCTACCAGCTAGTCTCGCATGTATCTCCTTCTCTCAAGCTAATAGTCGCACTATTACGTTGATTTCATTTCGATTCGACACCCTGGGTGTCTGGCGCCCAAGCTTAGTGAGTTAGAGAGAGAGAGAGACAGAGAAAACCCAGCCCTATCCTTGTCCCGCTAGCCTCCTTCCAACCGATACCCCTCTGTCCCTCTCCGCCGGCCACCCAGCCGCGCTGAGACGCACCTAACCCCATCCCCCTCTCACTCCCAACCACCGTTCCGCGTATTCCCCGAAAAGATAAGCAACGCTCCTCACCCGGCAGCTCCAAGGCCGGGAATAATTCCTCTCAAACCGAATCCCTTCACCAAACTAAGGTTCCTCACAAACTCTTAGCCACGAAACAAAGATTCCTCACAAACTATAGAGCTAAATATTGAAAGAGCCAGTAGTTCTCTCCTTACCTCAAGTCAACAGCCAGGCTTTCACCCTTTTTTGGAAGGCAGAGGCAGCACGCCTGCAGCAGCGGCGCGATCAAGGATTGCGGCCGAGTCTTTCAATATTTCGTTTTATAGTTATAATAAAGAGAGAAACAAGAATTATTTCTCGCCAGAGTGCAAGAATGATAGGCTTCCCTATATTATTTATTATGCACAAATCTTTATTATATCACGCTAATCTCTCGCACTCCCCCTGCCAGTGTGCAGAGCAGAAATGTTTTACCAACGAAACGGGCTTGCCTACGAGGAAAATAATTATAGCCCCCAAACGGCTGAACCGATTCGCTTGATTCTTGGCTTATCGGATTCCGAAAAATTACAGCTAAAATACAAAATTAACAAATAAATTCTTAATACCGTAACCTTTTCACAAATCGAGAAAAAATTATGGCATCGATCGAATCCGCTACACTTTGGGATAATAGAGTCTCGGCTGTCGCGCGCCGTAGGGGACTACTACTTTGCGCGAGACTCTATCGAGTCTCATGATTACCGACTCATTCTGCCCTTGCCGGTTAATCGGAAAACTGTCGGTATTTGGCGTGATTCGGCCAGTTGGCCCTAAGCAGCCACGCGACACCGGTGACATTACGCGGCCGCTGAGACAATTACCAATTACAAAAATCGATAAAATTCGATGGTAAAAAGCTGATAGCACTTATCCGAATCACCTTGTACAACAGGTGCCTCGAACACTACGACCTACCTACCTATCCAACTTTGCGTACAGACGAGGATAATAATAATATCGGGGATTGTTCGGTGTGCATTAAACAAAATTTGGAAAAAAACATATAAGGAGTGATCGTTCGTAATTGGTATCAGTCCGCTCCCACATGAAGTGTAAGGTCGGGGCTGGACTCTTGAATCGAGCTATAAATTCTCTGCCGTTCGAGCTGCACATACCGGGGTATCAATTTTGTGGGCCGGGTACACACTTGCTGAGTCGATTGTCCCGTGGGGAGCAGGGTATAAATCCCTTGGACGCTGCTTGCAGGGAACACGATATCGCATACAACCAACGCAAGGATCTCGTGGGCCGTCACGAGGCTGACAAGGTATTGGTGAAGAAAGCACTGCATCGTATATTGGCTGCTGACGCATCCCTCAGTGAAAAGGCTGCCGCGACCGGCGTCTGGGGAATTATGAAGGCGAAAAGAAAACTCGGTATGGGCATAATAAGCAGAAAGAAAAGCAAACTTGTGAAAACAGGAAGAAAGAAGGGGAGGAGGAAGGGGAATGTTCGCGTATTGTCCGTAGCCAAACGTGGCGGCTTCCTTCCACTGCTCTTTCCCGCGTTGAGTGCTCTGGGCGCGCTGGTCACAGGAGCGTCGTCGGTAGCCAAGAGCATTTCCGATAAAAAAATGTCACGCAAACGCTTGGAGGAAATGCAGCGGCACAACCGCACCATGGAAGGTCGCGGGCTGTACCTCTCACCGTACAAGCGCGGAAAGGGAGGGAAAGGGAAAAAGAAACAAAAAAAACGTAAAAATAAATGTGTTAGGCACAACAAACTATCAGCTGGAAAAAAGCTGTAAAACCCTACCCCATTTTCGAGGAGTGTTCACCCGAGACGATTTGCCGAGAAAAGTGTGGATCGCGGAATGCGGAATCATCAATTTGGACGACGGTTTAGGTCCTGGAACGCACTGGGTCGCGTACGCTAAACGGGGGTCGCGCATCAAGTACTTCGACAGCTTTGGGAACCTTCGACCTCCGAACGAATTGGGGAGATACTTTGACAAGAGCGCAAGCATCACTTATAATCACGAACGGCTTCAAAACTTTGACGAGAGCATTTGCGGACAATTATGCGTAAAATTTCTTCGAGAAAATCCAGTATAAATCTCGCGCCTGCGCTAAATGCCCCAGTTTTCTCTCAATGTCGTTCACGTTCACACTGTCTGCCAAAGGTAGCGTGCCCACATCCTCGCATTTTCCACCGATAGACTTGAAGGATGACGGCTACGAGCTCGGTCTGGTTGATTTTCAAACCTACCACACGATACCGAACGTCAGCTCGGCAAATGGCAATAACAAATTTTTCTTTGGGGACGAGGAGATCACCATTCCCGACGGCTCGTACGAATTGGAAGCTATCGAGAAATATTTGAGACCGGAAATTGAGAAACGGCATTTGCGCGCCGGCGATTATAGCGACGAGTATCCTCTCGCTCTGCGACCGAACAACAACACGATGAAGAGTGAAATTCGAAGCGCTTTCGGTATAGATTTTACCAAGCCGGGCAACGTGGGAGCATTGCTGGGATTCTCTACGAATCGCATCCTACCGCTTGATACGTGGCATCAATCGGACGTACCGGTGAACATCATAAGCGTGAATACGATTCGGATAGAGTGTAATGTCACCGCCGGTTCATACAGCAACGGAAAACTGGTACACTCTATTGTGACGGGGCAGAATCGCCCCGCCACAAGAATCGCTCGTCGCTCGCACGTACACACGCTCGCTACGCACGTCCGCCGGCTCGAACAGCCGTCACTCCAAGGGGCACCTCCTAGATCGAAGCGCGTAGACTAACTCGCCTTCGGGCAACGAGTCCTCGACAGCGAGAACGAGACGAGGTGGCACCAAGGGGCAAGGAGTATGTTCCATTGGCATAAGGAGCGACAGGGCCGATGGAAGCTGCGGAGGGAAAGGTCGAAGTCCAGCGGAGGCGCTCACCCCCTGTGACAGCGAGACGACAAAAGCCGCGATGCAGCCTGGGAGAAGGCCGACTTCGGCGAACGAAGATCGGCAAATGTACCAGCGACTCCTGCCCTACCGACAGCGGTAGAGGCCCAGGCCGAGGGACTTAGGCGCGCTAAGTTACCCGGCAACCCCTTGACACGGCGCGGCGCTGATGGACTAGCGGGAGGGGCGCGGGGCGCGCGCGGGGCTAGAAATTAGGGAACGCGTAGGAACTCGTCACTCTTGTGGTGACCACTGAACGAGCGGACGTACGATTCCCGAGCTTCCCGAGCGTAAGGACTGAGCGAACGAGCGAACCCAGTGATTGGCGAGAGATCAGGATTCTAGGCCTTCCGGACGATCTCCTGAGCGGCCAGGATTCCGAGCGAACCTCGAGTGACGAGGAATAGACAGCAAACGACCGGTAAGCCCCGCGCGTCCCTTTGTTCTTTGTTTCTTTGTACTTCCCGTGCGAGTCTCGGTGCCGGCCGTAGGCTCTCCTTGTTCGAAGCAGCGATAGGCAGCCCGCGGGCCAGCCCGGTGTCCCTTGAGGTGACTCTTCTAGTCACCCAGAGTCAACTAGCGTAATTAGATCTTAAGGTTTCGGCCGAGGAACGGACGTACGCCGCCATTGTGGCGCAGCCCGTCCGAACGTGAATCACACCCACGTGCGAGGCATCGGGGCCTTCTTTGTAACTAACGAACAGCTGGTTTTCGTGCGAATACGTGATCTTTGCCGGAGCATCGTAGCTATTAGAATCATCCGCGAGCGCTCTTCATCTCACGTAGAATTAAGGTTTAGATTGTAAGCGGCGGCGGGAACGCCGAGGTGCCGGGCCATTCGTAGGTCCGGCTATTGTGTGATCGGCCGAGCGACGGCCTGCCCAAGCGAGGGCCCGTGAACGTGCATTAATTAACGTGCAATAAACGATCTTGTCACCCAACCGTGTGGGTTGTAGATTCGCCTCTCCTTCTTCCCCGACAGGAACCCCTCTCTCTAGCTAGCCGGGAGGATCCACCACGAGGAGTACCGGCGGACGAGCCCGCTGCCCTCGATATCAGCCTTTCCACGCGCGAACATAGAAATTCGGTTCCGTCCGCGGAACCTGGCGCCCTATTCGCGTTTCAGGAAGTCGAGGACCAGCGGCCGATAGCCAGGCCGGCTATTATGCAGGCAGGATTTCCGAGCGGCCAATTCACGGACGGCGGAAGGGAAATCCCCTCATACTATACATGAGTTTTCGCCGCGGGTTCCTCCAGGATCTAAGATATCGGAGACGCCTGCGGGAATCATTTACCTGCCGATCGTGGTGCGGGCAATAGACGATTTGACCATCCGAATAGCCGATCAATCCGGACAACTGGTGGATTTTCGCGGTGAAGAAATAACGGTGCGTTTGCACGTACGACGAATAGCGAGATAGTATGCTCGTTTACAACAAGAACGATACATTGCCTCTTGTTATCAGCAAATCATCCCGGAGTGGGAAGGGTCTAAGCACGTCGAACATCAGATTTCTGCAATTTTTGGGGTTCCGAGTCGCGAAGGCATAAGAATGGATGATATTTTGAATATCGGGAGCATCCCGATCTCCGATGATCGAATAACAAAAGTAGAGTCGCACGGGTACAATTCGTATAACGGCGAGTCGTTGGAGAAAAGCGATGAGGTGAGAATATTCATTCAGCATCAAGACTTGCACGTACTACCGGCGCACAGCTTCCTCTACGTAGAGGGAAAACTCACTGGCGATGGGGTAGAATTGGATAATAATTGCGTACCGTTCCTCTTCAAAGAGATACGCTATGAGCTCAATGGCGTGGAAATCGATAGAGTCAGGGATCCCGGTATAACGACGACACTGAAGAACTACCTATGCCTTTCGGCCGAGAAGAGCAGAATGCTTGACAACGCTGGTTGGAGATACGAGGATGATTCGGAAAAAAAGAAAGTGGCATGCGGCGCACCGTTGAACTACAATTTTTGTGTACCGCTGAGCATGCTGTTGGGCTTTTGCGCGGACTACAAGCGTATCGTGATAAACGCTCGACATGAGCTTATTTTGATTCGTGCACGCACCGACGCGAATGCGATACACGGTCCGGTCGGCGCGATTCACGATCTCGTGTTACAAAAGGTGCAGTGGCGTATGCCCCACGTCGTCCTGGAAGATATGCGGAAACTGTCGATGTTGCGCGCATTGGAGAGCAGCGTGGCGATTAAAATGAGTTTTCGCACCTCGGAACTCCACGTGTATCCCCTGTTGCAGACAACGACGAGGCACACGTGGGCCGTGAAAGCCGCGACTCAGATGGAGAAGCCTCGTTACGTGATATTTGCTCTGCAAACTGCTCGAAAAAACGACGTGGCCAAAAGAGCGGCGATGTTCGATCACTGCAACCTCTCCAACATTCGTCTCCACCTTAATTCCGAAACGTATCCCTACGGTGACCTGAACATTGACTTTAGCAAGAACAAACTTGCGGTGCTCTATGAGTTGTATGCGAAATTTCAACAATCCTCTTATGGTTCCGGTGAACCGTTGCTCGACATCACGAGTTTCCTGCATTACGGTCCATTCGTCGTTCTGGATTGTTCCCCCCAAAACGAGTTGGTGAAGAGCTCGACCGTAGACGTGCGCATTGACTTCGAGTGCCGTGAGAACGTTCCGGACAACACCGCCGCTTACTGTTTGATAATACATGATCGCATTGTGGACTATAACCCACTGACAAATGTCGTTCGTAAAATTACATAATGGACTATGAATGTATAATCCGATAAATATATAATTATATGTATATATACGAATTTTTTAATTTACACCTACTAGTATAGGGTTAAGTTATTCAGCATTTATTATTAATTTATTTCCTTTATTTTTTCTGCATGATACTACTACCATTTTCTCTCCAGGTATCGAGTCATCAACGCCTCGCTCGCTATTACATCCATACAGAGAGTCACGAGTTCGCAATCGATCAAAGAGTGCCTCTCAAAATTTGGGGCTTCGATGATCGCGGCTCTCCGATTGCTTGCTCCGCTCGCTATCTGGACGAATGCCGACATTTTCGAGGCGACCATTGGAATATTCTCCGACAGCCACGAGAACATATGATCGATGCAGTACTCGAAACTGAAGATCTTCCGCATAGTTTCCACCGACACGAATATGGACGTCGTAGAATTAAAAATTTTTATGGTGCCCCTCGAACAGACAAAGAGGTAAGAAACTCGAAAAATGGGCTAGGTCTCTGGGCCTAGTCTGCTGCAACGAGGGCCGTACCAATGCCTGCGTGAGGAGGAACGGAGGGATCCATAATAGACATCCATGGGCTTCCAGATCCATGGCCCACAATATCAATGGATGGAAGGTGGAAAGATCCGGAGAAACACTGTCCGACCGTAGATATATCACCATGACCCTCGAGCAGGCAACGGACAGAGCGCCGGATGGTGAACCCCGAAGAGGGAACCGGGAAAGAGCAAAGAAATGGAAGCTTAAAACAATGGACGAGGACCTTTTAAACGCGGCTGCCGAAGCGGTCGGCTGGGCTGGGGGAATGATCGAAGGAAATGATATTGAGGAAATGGCGGAAAGGCTAGGAGCTGAGATGGAGGAAATATGTGATACGGCTATGGAGAGAGCCTCAGGGAAACCTGTACCACGAAAGAAGGAATACTGCTGGACCGAAAAGATAGGAGAACTGAGAAGAAACTGCATAAAAGCCCGGAGAAGTTACACAAGGGCCAAAAGGAAAGCGAATCTTCCCAACGCCAGGATTAACGAGCTGTATAGGACCTACCAGGAAGCCAGGAAGGCAATGCAATACGAGATAAGGATCGAGAAGACCAAATCGTACGACAACCTCCTGGACCTAGTGGAGACAGATCCATGGGGACGACCGTACAGGATTGTAACGGGTAAGCTGCGATCGTGGACGCCCCCACTGACACAGGTTCTAGACGCAGATCTCGTGAAGGACGTGGTCACGGGCCTTTTTCCGGAGCAAGAAGAGTTCCGCAGCCCCATCATCGAACCCGACGAAGGCCTGGAATGGACACCGGATATGGAGATAACCCTGGGGGAGGTCAAACAAGCCGCTAAGCGCCTCAAGGCGAACAAAGCCCCTGGACCGGACGGGATCCCTGACAAGGTATGGAGGACATGCCTGAGCGCAATGGGACAAAGGCTCCTGGACGTCTTCACATGTCCCTGAAACTGGGAAGGTACCCAACTAGATGGAAGAAGTCTCTCCTAGTTCTCATCCGCAAGGATGGCAAACCGGCTGAATCGCCATCCGCATACAGGCCGATTTGCCTGCTAGATGAAGCAGGCAAGCTCTTCGAGAGGGTGATCCATCAGCGGATCACACAACACCTAGAGGGGGAGGGCCCGGATCTGAATAGCAGGCAATTCGGCTTTAGGACAGGAAGATCCACAATGGACGCAGTAAGTTGGATAAGAGACTTCATCGAGAAGTCAACTGCGGAGGGAGGGGTGGCACTGGCAGTATCTCTGGACATCCAAAATGCCTTCAATTCTATCCCATGGGACAGGATACGAAGAGGTCTAGTTCAACACCGGGTACCACCCTACTTAAGGAGAATAATCGATACGTATCTTTCGGACAGGATAATTACGTACGTAGACGAGACCGGGACGACAGTTGAAAGGAGTATAAACCGGGGCGTTCCGCAAGGGTCGGTTTTAGGACCACTCCTGTGGAATATCGCCTATGATATTACCCTGATATTACCTTGGGGACGGCTCTTCCCGCCAATATGGAAGTAGTCTGTTATGCGGACGACACCATAGACTTGACCAGGGATAAAAACTGGAGGGTCGCGAAAATGGCGGCAGAGGGAGCTACGGCCCGTGTAGTGGAGGCAATAGAAGACCTCAGCCTGAAGGTATCGCCGGCAAAAACACAGGCAATGTGGTTCTCCAAGAGGGGAGGAACGGATGGACCCCTGTGGGGAACGCATTTGAGAGTGGGAGACACGAAGGTGAAAATCGGGACTCAAATGAAATATTTGGGCCTACTGCTGGATGAGCATTGGAACTTCGAGGCTCACTTTGAGGTTCTCGCTGCAAAAGCACGAGTGAGTCTCCTTTACGCACACTCCACTTTGTACACGGGCCCCTTTTGGAAACTGCACACGCGGAAACAGCGCACATTGGACACTGCACATTGGAAACAGTACACACTGGAAATTTCCCACGTTGGAAGCAGTGTATAGTGGAAACTGCACACGGTGGAAACCACCCGCAAAGGAAACAGTACACTGCTTTATATTTGATCCCGCAATTGATACCTTTTACATATACTAACCCCCGCCCCCACCCAAATACCCACCTGGCCATACGGTACCAACACGGCCTCACCTAAACCCTACCAAAACAGTTAAAAATCTGTGTTTTATAGTATAGCTACCTAACCTAACCCAAGTATTGTTTACGCTTTCCTAACTTTAATACGTTAGGAAAACACGTTTAGTTTAATGACATCGCGTGTATAAAACCCATGGAATCAAAACTTTCGTCGGCCAAAGTACTTCTTGGTAGCAATAAATTGAGCCACAAACCGATATCCTACCTACTCTAATAAGGATTGATAATAAATAACAACTCATAACCACCCGCTGTTTATATTTATTTAATCATATTCATATAAGCAATCACTTTTTTTTGCGAATAAAGAATTTTGGCCTTTCTTACAAATCTTTAATTATTTCACTGTTATTTATTGCTTTTGAATTAAATGTGTGCTGAAAATTCATACTCCCCGCGATGTACACACCTTTTTCATGTAATGTGTCCAAATTCCATTATTCGCCTTATCCCGTGTGTCCTGTTTCCTCTGATATGTGTACAGCTTCCACTGCCGATGTGTCCTGCTTCCACTGTGGCCAAGTTCCAACGTGTGCAAATTCCACTGTGTCCGAAATCCACATGTCAGCAAGGTGGAACGTGCGCAAAGAGGACACTCCCAAAAGCACTAAGGATGGCAGGTGCCCTGAGCGGACTAACCCCAAATACAAGAGGCTCTGGAGGAAGGACACGGAGGCTGTACATGAACGTGATCAAGTTCATAGTCTTGTACGGGGCTCCAGTCTGGGCAAAGGATGAGATCTCGGCCAAGAACAGGCAAAAAATCACGAGCCTGTACAGGAGGATGGCCATCAGAACCATCAGGGGTTAAAAATCGACCATCTTCCGGTGCCCCCCTTTAGAAAATCGTTTGACGGTTCGAACTAGACCAGTTAGAACGTTTGACGGTTCCTATTTCTCTCAAAACCTGTAAAAGTAGACACTAGATAATTTTTGCCTCAGCCGCGCTCCCGTGAAAAGGCGTCTACCGGGTAATTTTCTTTGTTTATTGTTAAAAATCGACCATCCTCCGGTGCCCCCTTTAGAAAATCGTTTGACGGTTCGAACTAGACTAGTTAGAACGTTTGACGGTTCCTATTTCTCTCAAAACCTGTAAAAGTAGACACTAGATAATTTTTGCCTCAGCCGCGCTCCCGTGAAAAGGCCTCTACCGGGTAATTTTCTTTGTTTATTGTTAAAAATCGACCATCTTCCGGTGCCCCCTTTTAGAAAATCGTTTGACGGTTCGAACTAGACCAGTTAGCACGTTTGACGGTTCCTATTTCTCTCAAGACCTGTAAAAGTAGACACTAGATAATATTTGCCTCAGCCGCGCTCCCGTGAAAAGGCGTCTACCGAGTAATTTTCTTTGTTTATTGTTAAAAATCGACCATCTTCCGGTGCCCCCTTTAGAAAATCGTTTGACGGTTCGAACTAGACCAGTTAGAACGTTTGACGGTTCCTATTTCTCTCAAAACCTGTAAAAGTAGACACTAGATAATTTTTGCCTCAGCCGCGCTCCCGTGAAAAGGCGTCTACCGGGTAATTTTCTTTGTTTATTGATAAAAATCGACCATCCTCCGGTGCTCCCCTTTAGAAAATCGTTTGACGGTTCGAACTAGACCAGTTAGAACGTTTGACGGTTCCTATTTCTCTCAAAACCTGTAAAAGTAGACACTAGATAATTTTTGCCTGAGCCGCGCTCCTGTGAAAAGGCGTCTACCGGGTAATTTTCTTTGTTTATTGTTAAAAATCGACTATCTTCCGGTGCCCCCCTTTAGAAAATCGTTTGACGGTTCGAACTAGACCAGTTAGAACGTTTGACGGTTCCTATTTCTCTCAAAACCTGTAAAAGTAGACACTAGATAATTTTTGCCTCAGTCGCGCTCCCGTGAAAAGGCGTCTACCGGTTAATTTTCTTTGTTTATTGTTAAAAATCGACCATCCTCCGGTGCCCTCCTTTAGAAAATCGTAAGACGGTGTGGGTCAAAGGAAATCCGTGGTTATCCGTTTCTCTATACGTAAATCTCCGAGTCTCGCCTCTCGACCCGAGATTCGGAGAAAGTCACGTGGCAGGTAGAAAAATAACTCGCGGGATCACAGTCCGCGGTGTGTGCAGCTGCGAAGGAAATTACCGCGTACTGAGCTGTTTTTGCTACGACCGGCGTTAATTTTATACGGTACAGAAACTGCGGAGAATGATTGTTTTGGCAAAAAGTGTCAGTTCAGCAGGCAACATGGTTGAAACTGCTAAGTGCCAAGTCTAATTCGTAGCTAGATCTGGCCATCACAGGATTAACGCAAATGCAGCACTCAAGAATGGAAAGGCAAGAGGTAATGTAGCTTATATCAATTATTTGAACGGTAGTTATTTTATCGCTAGATTAAAACAATGCCAGGCCACACATCTTCCAATTTGGCAATTTTTTGAAGGGTAATACTACGGTTGGCAAAGGTGATACAGTAGTACAGAGTACGTGTCTGAGATACAATGATTATTAACCACTTTGTTGCTCTAGCCGAGATATGATGCAACCACATTTTGTCCATATAATACTCTTCTCATGAGATATCTTGTTGGGCAATATATGGTTGCTTGAACTAATTAACAAAGTGTCCAAATGGTTTTGTATGATTCATGTGTTTATAATCTGTTTATCTTTGTTCTGAATTCTTTCTGTGCGTGTCATACACAGTGTTTAGGTATATGTTAAAGCTGTATAGACAGTGCCAAAAACGAAATTGCATGCGGTCTTCTGTTTTCAGAATTGAATTTTGTGTTAATATATTTACTTGGCACGGAACTGTACTGAGTTTCCTGATTTGACGCAACCACTATTATTGCTTTCCATCATCTGATTATCGTACAATGTCGCACAAGAAATTAATTTAAAGCAAAAACAACAACGTTAGGCCTTTCCTTTCCCTGCAGAAGAAGCAAAAATCAATATTTGCCATTTATAGTTTGTTATTATATTAATATATACTTATATTTTTAGATATATTTTTCCCAGGCACGACTTCAAAGTTTGAAGTTGGAAAAAGGGATAGTACACTTTTGCTAAGTAAGAGTCTCTTTGAACGAACAAACTTTTAAACAAAGGATTTAATAATCCCTGCAAACCTTCCTGGACTTCTGATAAATCAATGAGTATTGATCAGGTATAATTTTTATTATATTTCATATGTGAATGAATTTTTAACATAACTTATACAATTATTTGGATTTAAGGGGTGAAGCAATGGGACATTTGATTATTGTAAAAATGGTTGATGAGTGGGGGCGGGAGGATAAGAAGTCAGTTCATCATGTGAAAATAAGTAAGAAAAGACATATTTCATAAGAAAAGAACAAGAAAAACTATGTAATTTGTTTCAAGAAGGGTGAACTGTCAAAGTAAAGCGCAGAAATTTGGAAAATTATGGGCAAAGAACTTGACCACTAATGGGCTGATGACATGGTTACATAAATGTAAGCTAGAATTGAAAAAGAAATGGTGTTAGTTTCAGTTTATTGACAATCGTCAATAGTTTGCCATTAATCGACTTTGTTGATACAGAAAACAGTGAAGGATTCTCTGAATGAATCTGCAAATAATATTTTGAGATCTTCAAGTAACATTTCATTTTCTCCCATAGAAAGTTAAAATGAAGATATGATTATTAGCAGAGAACATGCAAAGTTAGTTTAATATTGACCTAAGATGAATGGAACATCATCAAGCTTATACCTTGACTATTTTAAATATAGATATTAGATTGTATTGTTAAGCACACTTGCTTTATTTTGTCTTATTAGACTGTTAATTTTTGCTTATTTTTCTATTCAAAAGGTATAAAGAGCGAAACAATTCTGAAGCTATATGTGCAGAAAAATATTCTACACATAACCTTTTCAAGTTCGAGACATTTGTTTTTAAGGTGAGTGAACTGTTATATAACTAACTATAAGCTCTTTCTATTATATTTCTTAATTTCATTGCATTAATTAACAAGTAAGTTTCTAATGTGGAATTTTGTAAGGAAGGTCATCAAAGTAATGAATATAATTCTCCTTTTTCAATTTTTGCATTAATACAACTTTTAAAGGCCTATATTATTTTTCAAGGTTTCCATATTTGTATTATTATTATTATTACTTATTATTACTTATTATTGCAGACTAGTAAGATGCCTCGCAAAGCTGCAGTTCCTGAGGAGGACGCGATCGCAGTGATAAAAAAATTTATCATTTATTTTGAAAATGATGAAGTCCCAAAATACAGTTCTCCAACATGGAAGGACATGAGTAAGGAGCTCGGGCACAGATGGCCTGCTGACGTGGTGTACACGAATGTACGACAAGATAGAAGAGGCATTCTATCAAAAGCCAAAAAGGAAATGGGGTTGATGGTTAGTGAGACCGAAACATCTTCAAATGAGTCTACAACTATTTTAAAATCGTCAAGCAGCACTCCATCTTCTGGATTTAGTTGCAATAAATTCCCAATTAGCCAAGCAAAGTATTCAAAATTTAACGTAATTTTGACAAAAGATGAGTGGAACGTCATTAAGCCTAACGGTATGGCTGCGAAACTTACTATTTTACTATTTTTTAATATATATTACATTTGGTTCCACACCGCAAGTAGTTCATTTTTTCTTATTAATCCAAAACTTATAGATAACGAGAAGACTCTGAAACCAAATGTATGGACGAACGTAATTGCCATGGCATTTACCAAGCAAACACACATTCCATGTGCGTTTGTCTTTAAGAGATCAAAAATATTTGGAGCCACATCCAAATATTATTTATTGATCGAAGGCAACTGCAAGTCTGTTAGATGCAGAAATAAGTTTACTGGACATATAAGTCGAAAGCCTCAAGAAGATGAACCAGTAATTTTATGTGTAAACACGCGTGATACACGCCTGGAAAAACACGATGTGGTAAAACGGCCACTAAATAAAGAGCGGCGGAAACAAGTAAAAAAGGAGTTGATTGTAGAAGGCTCGTCACAATGGCGAAAGAGGATGGCTCGCGAGAACATGTGCATTGGTGATGAAGAGCCAAACTACTTACCATCGTACGATGTTTTGCGTGAAGCGAAACGGGAAGAAGCTTATGAAGGCTGGATATTGACAAGAAAGATTCTTACGATCTAGTGAGAACAGTAGAAAACTTGAAAGTTAAGCCTGAATTTGCCGGTATGGTGAAAGAGGTCAGCAATTCGCCATTTCATGTATTTTATAATTCCGCATCGCAAACTGATTCCTATAAAAAATATTGTCAAATTAAATCAAACCCAACAGTTATTTGCATTGATGCTACTGGTAGTCTTATAAAAAAAATAGTAAGACCTAACAAAACACAAACAAAGCACATATTTTTATACAGTATGGTGATTAACTTTGAAAATTCAACTAATATTTATCCAATACATCAAATGATAACTGAATGCAATGACACAGAATTCATATATTTTTGGCTATGTCGATGGCTGAGGCAGCGCGTAAAACCGCCAATGGAGACAGTTTGTGATTATTCGCGAGCGTTGTTGTCGGCTATATCAATGGCGTTTAATTGGATGCCGATAAAATTGTGCGTAAATGACCGCTTTCACCACTTGCTTGGCTCTAAGCAGCACATACGACCGGTGCAGACATTTATTCGGGTTGATGTGGCCCATATTATGCATTTGGTTGCAAGGTGGAAGTGTTTCCTGCATATTTCACATTATGCAATTAAAGAATTTTTCTTGAGATGCGTTTCCCTCATGATCGATTGCACAGACCTTAAAGCTTTTGAACAAATATTTCTGCTGACTGCTACTGTAGCAGGAAACCCTTACATTGACAGCAAAATTAATTCTGTATATGTGCGTAATGTAGAAGAAGCTAAAAGTAATTTGGAATCACTAATTAGTGATAGAAATTTAGATTTTGGGCCAAAAGAAGAATTTGATAATGTTCAGTCGGACATGGAAGACAATGAAGATGAAATAGATTTTCAAGAACCGGCAGATAATACACAAATTCAATCCTACATTGATGAATTAATTGCAAAAGCACATGATGTTGCATGCCAGGGAAAAAATATAAACGTTTTTTATTTGCCGAAGTTTTTGGTTAAAAAAAAAATTTACTTTAAAAAAAAATTACTGCGCGTTGACGCATTCTTAATCGAACATTTGCGGGATATTAGTGGAGGCAGTCTCCTTTTTACTGCCAAATTAAATCGGTTTGGAGATAATGAAATAAAGAAGGATAGCGACGCACAACAACCAATAGCAGTAATTGATGACATCAAAAGCCCATCAAATTTTGATATGCAAAATCCAACCATGTTTTCCGATATGCAAATACCGATTATTTCCTCGGTAGTTGAATTACCCTCCTATTCGGAAAATTATAATATTTCAATCAATGATTCTGATTTAAAATCTGTCGAAAATTGGAGAGGAAAGGGAGAAAAAGAGGAAATGTACGAGAAATTCGAAGGGAGTGACCACGAAGGAGACCTATTTTTAAATAACGACTCGTCCATGGAGCATTCCTATAGTTTAGCCACCAACAAGTCTCCTGTAATAATTAAAAAAGCAGAAGAAAAGAAAAGTAAATATTTTCAAACAGTGCCCCAAATAAAGCAAATTAATAGGCAAATATTGCTGAATAAAAAAAAAGACAGTGTTTATTACCTAATGGTAACATATGTCCGAATACCATAAAACTGGGTAATAAGTCATATCTAATAAAATCGACATGCGGATTCGATTCACTAGTACAAATTTTAATGTGCGCAGGATTGGACAACGCGAATTATAGAAATGTATTACGTGATTCAGACAACCCTGTCCTACAATTTGTTTTCAAATTTATTAATAATGGCGTGACAAAAGAAATATTATACGATCGTTTAGCTATATTGAAAAATTACTACGAAGTAAAACCAGGGACGAAGACTCAAGCTCGCGTATTAAATTATTTTATAGATGTATGGGATAGTGTAGCTAATTTATTGGAAAAAATAATGAAATCTGCTCCAAGCTGCAAAAGAAATAAAGAATGTTTTGCATGTGGCAGCACAGAGGAAGTGCAAATATTACTGGCACCAAACCACGCTACTGTGGAGAAGAAAGGTTTTCAAAATTTAGAAAGTGCTCTACAATATAGAGCACATATTTATAACATTAAATGCAAATGTGGTGGGAAATATACCCTAAAACAAACATTGAACAGTCACATTTTTATCGAACTTGATATTCGCACAAAATTAAATATTCAAACAGGTCTTCAATGTAAATTAAAGGAAATGCCAGTAATATTAAAACTTTTGGCAGATGAGGAAAACTTCCATAAATATACATTATTATATAATTAGTTTTATTATTCCCCTTAGGGTTATAATTCTATACAATCCAGACTCACTACCTGTTTTTTTTTTTTTTTTTTTTTTTACGTGGGGAAATCCTCATGGACACCCCGCCGCCCTGGTGGGGGCGACGGGGTAGTGCCGGACTCTTACCGGCTAAAACCCCACGGTGGCCATCCTCGGCGCTGACTGGGGCGACACCGGGAACTCTGGTAGAACACTACCGGTGCCGCCCCGCGCCCGCCCCCTATTGGAGGCACGTCTCGTGGTGGGGGAGCGGCCATCCGCTCTCTCGCTTTCACGAGAGAGGGAGGCTTCCCCCACTACTCGCGGGGAGACACGGCTCACCGCACTCCTTCGCTAGCGGCGAAGGAGGCGGGAACCGCGCCCCCGCATTACCCGTCCCTCCTGGGCGGGTCGTGCGACCACTACACGCCCGCCCCGCCTCGGGGCCGCTTGCGCAGGCGACAGAGCCACCACTCTGCCGCCTCGCGGCCCCTTGGCAAGCACCCGGCCCGTCAACGGGTCGAGATCCGTCGACGGGTACCGGGGCTTCGCTCTACTGCGGGGGGACAAGATCCCCCCGCGCGGGTCGGCGGCGGGGACGGGCCCTCTGCAGACGGAAGGGGTCCGTCCTCTCCCGCCGCCGCTCCGCCTCCTCCTTCTGGGAGAGCACTTCCTCGCAAAAGGCGAGGAAGGCTCTCCACGACCTCTCGCTGCCGAGGATCTGTCGGATGACCGTCGGCAGCGAGAGGTCCCTTCCGATATACCGGACCAGGACACGGCGCTGTTCCCTCCAGGCCCTGCAATACTGGAGGGTATGTTGCGCCGTGTCCGGGTCCCCATCACAATGGTGGCACTGTGCCGTCGCCTCCTTCCCGATGCGACGCAGGTACTCACCGAAGCAGCCGTGCCCGGTAAGCACCTGCGTCGCGCGGTAGGAGAGCTGCCCCCTGCCGCGACTCAACCAAGCCTCGAGGCTCGGGAGAATCGCCCCGACGGCTCTGTGGCGGGAGTTGGCTGGATCTTCCAGCCTTTCCCGCCACATCTCGACAACGAGCCGTCGGGTCTGGCGCTTGAGCTCCTCGACCGACCGTTCCGTGGGTGTTCCGCCCCTGTTGCGGAGGGCGCGAAGACCCAAATAGGTCCTCGCGTCCCCCACCGCCAGGATGTCCAGGGGCGGAAACCTCGCCAGTAGGGTGGCCGACGCCAGGGAGATCGTGCGATATCCTCGCACGACCCTGGCGGCCATCCGACGCTGTACCCTGAATAGCAGGGCACAATTGCGCCGGCTGGCCGCCAGGTCGTCCGCCCAGACTGGTGCCCCGTAGAGCACCATGGAACGGACGACTCCCGCATAAAGGCGTCGGACACCCTCCCACGGTCCCCCGATGTTGGGCAGCAGGCGTCCTAGAGCGCCTGCCGCCTTCTCAACTCGGGGGATAAGCCGGCCGAAGTGCTCGTTAAAGCGCCAGAGGCCGTCCAGGGTGAGTCCGAGATACTTCATCGTATCTCTCACCTGGACGCGGGTCTCTCCTACCGCAATCCACCGCTGGGGAGGCGGCCCCGCATACCGTTGGCGATCGTAAAACCAGATCGCCTCGGTCTTTTGCGGGGCCACCCGAAGGCCCAGTCGGTGGATTCGGGCGACGACACAGGCCACCGCCGTCTCCGCAACGCGGATGGTCCTCCTCCCATCCTCCCCGCTGACTACCACGAGTGTGTCGTCTGCATAGCAGATCACCGTGGAGTCAGCGGGGAGTGCAGCCCGCAGGACGTAATCGTAGCCGAGGTCCCATAGCAGGGGGCCCAACACGGACCCCTGCGGGACCCCGGCGTACCTCTCCCTCTCATACTCCTGCGTCCGGCCCATGAACTTAATGCCCCTGTCGGCGAGGTAGTCCCCGACGACGGCCCGTAACTCAGGGGGCACTCGATGGTACTCGAGCGCCTCCCTGATGACCCACCAGGGCAGGGTGTTAAAAGCATTCACTATATCCAAGGATATAGCGATACACACCCTGCCCCGGCTTGCAGCCGACTCCGTCAGGGACCTTAGGCGCTTGATCGCGTCTATCGTCGATCGTCCCTGACGGAAGCCGAACTGCCCGTCGTCGAGGTCCGGACCTGTCGCCGACAGGTGCCGGACGAGGCGGTTGGCAATAACTCTCTCGAAGAGTTTGCCCGCCTCGTCCAGCAAGCAAATGGGCCGGTACGCGGAGGGAGAGTCCGCGGGCCGCCCATCCTTCCGGATGAGGACCATCCGCGCCCGCTTCCAGGAGCGGGGGAACCTACCGCGCCTCAGACAGCTGTTAAAAAGCTGCCCGAGGCGCGGGACCAGGACGCCCATGGCCATGGCCAAGGCCCTGCCTGGGATGCCGTCCGGGCCCGGCGCCCTGTTCGCGCGGGCCCGGAGACGCCTAATCGCGGCGTCGAGCTCGCCGCCAGTGACCCCCATGGTGGCCTCGTCCCACTCAAAACGGGGACGAGGCCGACCGGGGGTGGGGTCCTCTGCTCCCGCAGGGAACAGAGTAGCCACCACCCGGTCGAGAAACTGGGGGTCAAGCAGCTCCGTTGTTGGGGGCGCCCATGGACGTAATCGTCCCATGACGATTTTGTATGGGCGCCCCCACGGATCCCCGTCCAATGTGGCGACGAGCTCGTCCCAGGCTTTGGCCTTGGCGGCTTTGATGGCCCGCTGCAGGGCGACCGCTGCCTCGCGGTACGCCGCATACAGCTGGGGCACCTCCGCCGCGACCTGACCGCGCCGTCTCCTGGCGCGGGTGTACTGGCGCCTGTGGTGAACGCAGGCGGAGCGCAGGACAGCGATGTCCTGCGACCACCAGTACACCCCGCCGACGCGGGGGGGCCGTGCTCGGGGCATTGCGACGTCGCAAATCGACGTCATCGCGCCCCGAAGCGACTCGGCCCCCCCGTCCGGGTCGGGAGACTCGTGCTCGTCCCCCGACCCGTCCTGCCAGGCCACGGCGATCGCTGCCGCCATGAGAGCGTCCCGGTCTAGGCGCCTCAGCGCCCATCGCGGTGGTGGGTTGTCTCCTCCACCACGAGGGTTGCCCGCTGCTGGCGGGCGGCGCGTCGGGGCGACGGGTGTGGCGACCACCTCCATCGTCAGATAGAGGTGGTCGGAGAGCGTCTCCTGCTCTTCCACAACCCGCCACCCGGACACACGGCGCACGGTGGCCGGGGAGCCGAAGGTCAAATCGACGACCGACTCCCCATTCCACCGCACGCACGTGTTAGCCGACCCCCGGTTGATTAACCGGAGGTCGTGCTGCGCCGCCCAGTCCAGCAGCATCCCGCCCCTTGCGTCGTCCCGGGGGTTGCCCCACGCCACAGCGTGGGCGTTGAAGTCCCCCAGGACGAGTACCGGGCGCGGCCGTGTGCGGGAGATGCACCCACCGACCGCACCCAGGTACGCCTCGAACACATCGAGGCCGCAGTTAGGCGAGATGTAACAACCCACCACCGCGAGGTTCCCCCACTGCACCGCCACGAATCCCCGCCCCTGCTCCAGGGATGAGCAGAAGGGGGAGTCGGGCCAGTGGGTGCGAATGATCGCGACGGAGCCGCACGCATCCCCGACCCAATTAGGGTCGCTGGGAGGTACGGCGTACGGCTCCGCCGCGATCGCCAAACTCACTCGCCACTCGCGCAGGGTGTGGACAAGGAGGTCCTGGGCCCTGCGCGAGTGGTTGAGGTTGGCTTGGAGGAGGCGCTGGGACACTATTACGCCGTGTCCATGGCCTCCTCCAAGCCTCCCCCACTTTGGGCCGCTTCTGGCCCCTTGGCCGCCTTCTCCGCCGGCTCGGCGGGGGCGGCCACTTTCGGTCGTGGTGGCGGTTTCGGCTTGGGTGCCGTCTTCGCCACCACGACCTTCAAGGGCGGTACCACCGGGACGCTGGAGACAACAGCCAGCGCCGGTGGTCCGCCCTTGCCGCCCTTCGCCTTTGGCGGCGGAGCCTTCCCCGATTTCGGGTTTGGCTTCGCCGCCGCAGGCTTCTTGGAGGCCTTTTGCCGCAAGGCGCGGCAGGCCTCGCCGCCGAGTCGGTGCTCGGCCGGGCGGCCGAGGTCGCTGCAAAGCGGGCATTTCAGCCGCCCGGCCTTGCATTGTCCGGCCCTGTGGCCCTCCGCCCCGCAAGCGTAGCAGCGGCGGCTGCGGTCCACGGCGGACTTGCACTGCCGCTGCACGTGCCCCGCCTCTAGGCAGCGGAAGCACTGCAGCGGCCGTGCAGCTAGCGCCTCTACCCTCACGGAGGTCCAGCCGATGGTAAGTCGGCCGACCTCCATGATCCTCCCGGCCGCGGTAAGTGGGCACCGCAGCCAGAGGGAGCCCAGTTTGGAGGGGGCGGACGACCGGATCTCACCGGTCGTCACTTCCCCCTCCTTACACCCGCCCGCCTTGGCGATGGCCGAGATGACCTCGCCGACGGTGACGGACTCGATAAGTCCCGTCACCCTCAGCTCGGTCTTTTTCGAGGGGCGGGCGATACGCGCCTCCGACCCCTCGAAAATCCCGGCCATCGCCTCCGCCAACCTATCGGCCTTCTGCGCGCCGTCGGCACCGGGGATTTCGAGAATGAGACCCCCGGTGACGGCGCGCTTGGGCCTCACTGAGGCGATGCCCAGGTCGGCGAGCTTAATCTGCTCGCGCGCCCTGGACATCGCCTCCGCGTAGGTGAGCCTGGACCCCTCCGGGACCGTCAGCGTGACTGCTGCGGTCTTCGGAGGGCGTCCAGGCACCACCTTGGTCCCACCGGCACCTTCGGCCCACTTCGCTGCCTTGGCCGTGGCAGCAGGAGGTGGTGGGGCTTTGCGGCCCTGCCCGCCCTTCTGCTTGCGACCCACCACCGTCGCCCACGTCTCTCCCTGCGTGGGAGGTGCGGGCGGCGGTGGTATCTGTGGGCCACGGGCGGTCGGGGAGTTTTTGGGTGTTTGGGCAGCAGCCTCGACTGCTGCCCCACCCTTCTTTCCCTTCCCCTTCTTCCGCTTCTTCTTCCGGCGACGGACTGTACCGTCCACCGCCGGAGCCTCCGCGGAAGAAGCGGCGGCTCGGACGGGCTCACACCCACCCGCCCGAGTCGCCGCCTTCACCCCCCTTACTCACTACCTTAGCCTATCTTAACCCTATCTTAACCACTACCTCCCTCCATCTCTCTCCTCGCTCGCCTCTCGGCACTCGCTCGCCTCTCGCAACCCGTTCGCCTCCCGCCACTCGCTCTCTTCTCGCCACTCTCTTGTCTCTCGCGCGCCACGCTCGTCCTCTCCCCTTCCGCTCCATTCCACTCATCCGTCCATACTCTCCTCACCCTCTCGCACATTCATCCCTCCATTTCTCTCATACACACGCCCTTGGACTTCCATTTCCGCTCCGTCTCTTTCCATCCATTCGTTTCCTTCCAAGTCCTTCCATTCTTCTTCTCCCCTCATACATTCTAGCCTCCTCAGCCACCCCTCTCCCTCTCCCCCATCTCCTAGCACCTCACCCGCCATCTCCCTCCAGCCCTTTTCCTTTCCCCATCCCACGCACTCCTCCCATACATGCTCCCACGTTTCTTCCTTCCTTCCACAAATCCTACACTCCCTTTCCCTCTCGTCCTCCCAGTATCTACCTCCCCTCATCCCGTTTCCCAGCCTGAATTTCATCACCCTTTTCCACCTGCTCTCCCCCCAACCCTTCTTCAAATACCCCGGCACTCCTTTACCCTTCACCCTCCCGTACCACACGTTGTATTTTGACTCCCCTATTTTCCCCCACCTTTCCCTTTCCTGCTCATCCTTTTCCCGATTTATCATTTCCTCCCCTTTCAGCCCCTCCCCCTTCTCTCTTATTCTCTCCACCTCCTCTATCTCCCACCCTTTCCTTTCATAAAACACCTTCCTTTCTTCCTCCCACCCTTCCAACGCCTTCCCCCTTCTTGCTCTTTCCCTAATCTCCTGCCAGCACCTCCTCGCTAGTTCCCCTCCTTTCCCCTCCACCAACTTTCTCTCGAACCCCCATGCCCTCATACCCGCCCTTCCTGCCATTTTTTCCTTCTGCACCTCCTCCCGCACCATGTATCCCGGCGTGCACCTCTCCAATCCCAAAACCCACCTCATAAACCTTTCCTGGGCCCTCTCCACACCTTCTCTCTCCTTCCACCCCCAAATCTCCACCCCATAACTTATCACCGGCCACACCAATTTTTCGAACAGCCATAACCTCCTCTCCCAATCCTTCCCGAACCTCCTCTTCCCTATTCCCCATACCTTTCCCATTACCGCTACCCCCTTCCTAATCCTATCCCTAACCTGATCCTCCTGCCCCCCATCCCTCCTCACTATGTACCCTAAATATTTGTATTTTTTCACCTCCTCTATCTTCTTCCCCTTCCACCTCCAATCCACTTTTTTCTGCCCTCCACCCCCTCTCCTGCATCTCATCACCTTTGTTTTCGCTATGTTCACTTCTAGCCCTTTCCTCTCCATGTACTTCTCCAATCTTGCCATCATCCCCTTCATTCCCTCCTGATCCTCCGCCAGCAAAGCCAGATCGTCCGCATAAGCCAGAGCGTATATTTTCTCGCCTCCCACCTTTACCCCTCCCCATCTCCCCTTTTCTAGTTCTTCTTCTATGTCTGCTAAGAGCAGCGTAAAAAGACATGGACTTAGTGGACATCCCTGTCTTACACCCCTTCCCGTCCAAAACCTACCCCCCACTTCCTCCCCTGCCCGTACCCTTCCCGTCGTCTCCCTAATCACCTCTTCACACCTGTTACACAACCCTTCCCTGACCCCTCTCTCCCTCATCGTTTTTATTAACACATCCCTGTTCACCGAGTCAAACGCCGCCTTCAGGTCCACGAACAAGATCACCATTTTTCTTTCTTTCCTCATCACCTGTCTGTTAATCAGATAGTTCAGGACATATATGTTGTCAAGTGTCCCCATTCCTTTCCTGAACCCCGTCTGACTCGGTGGCAGGATGTTCTTGCCTTCTACCTCCTTTCTCAGCCTCTCCGCCAACACCCCCGCGTACACCTTATACCCCGTCTGCGTCAACGTCACCCCCCTGTAGTCCTCCACCTTTTCCCCCGATCCCCTTTTCACCACCGGGACTACCAACCCCTCCTTCCACGCTTCCGGCCATCCCTCCCCTCTCCACACTTTCCTGCACACTTCCTTTCCTTCCATACCTCATTTGGAATCCCATCGCTCCCCATTGCCTTCCCTTCCTTCATCTTCCTTATTACCGCCCTCACCTCTTCTTCCGTTAATTCCGCCTCTCCATCTCCATGCCCTTCTCCCTTCCTGCCCCTTACCACTCTACACTCTACCCCTCCTAACAATGCTCTGAAATATTCGTCCCATTCCTCCGTCCTTATTCCCTCATTCACTGGCTTCCTTCTTCCCCTTTCCCTATTTACAATCCTCCACACCTGCCCTTCCGTCCTCGCTGTCTCCACTTCTCCCATCCATCTTTCCACTTCCTTTCTCTTCTTTCGTTCGCATACCTTTTTATATCTCTGTTTTTTCCTCTTGTACTCCTCACCTCCCCCTCCTGTCTTTCTCCACCTTCTCATTTCTTCCCTTACCCCTTCCTTCTCCTTCTTACACTCCTCATCCCACCAGCCCCTCTTCCTCCCCCTTTCCCTCCCCCTTCCCTCTCTCTGCTCCATCCCTGCCCAAATTTTCCTACTTAGCCTGTCCCACTCTTCCTCTACCGTTTCCTCCCTTTCTTCCCATCTACCAAATTTTTCCTTAAATTCTTTCCTTCCTCTTTCGCTCCAATCTCCTCCGTTCTTTCTTACTTCCTTTCCTTCCTTTCCCTTTCTATCCAAATTACTCCCTTCCACCCAAACCGTTATCGGCTGGTGATCCGAGTCTATCCTGTCCTCCACCTCCAACTTCTCCACCTTCTCCCTTGTTCTATCATTCCCCAGCACCAGGTCAATCACAGACTCTCCCCTCGCTCCTACATATGTCCATTCCCCTTCCCAGTCTCCCTCTATATTCCCATTTAGTATAGACCATCCTTTCTCCTCTATATATCTACACAGCACCTTACCCTCCTTGTTTACCTTCCCGTCCTTCGAATTCCTCCCTATCTCATACTTGCCACCCTCCTCCCCCGTACCTACCCACTCCCCCCCTCCATTCAGTCCTTGCATTAAAATCCCCCCCAATCAACACCCTAACCCCTCCCTCTCTTTCCTCCATCCATTCCCCTATCTCTTCCAACTTCCTCCCCATGTCCCCATTCACATACACTCCTATCACTTCCCACCATTGCTTCCCCAACTTACATCTGACAGCCATCACACCCTCCTTCTCTTTCCTTACCCCCCCCCCCCCTCTCCTACCTCAATGTCTTTCCTGACCCCTGTCACCATACCTCCTATTGCTCTCCCTTTTCTATTCTTCCTACTGGCCCACTGTGCCTGCCACCTGTAACCTTTTGGCAGTCTAACCCTCACCCGATTCCAGCTCTTCTCATCCAGCCATGTCTCGCACATGATTATCACCTCCCATTCTTCCAGCCCTCTCCAAAAATCCTCATCCTTATTTCCTAACCCCGCCACATTCCAGAATGTCACCCTATTCCCCACCCCCGTTCCTCTTCTTTCCCCCCTCCCCTCCCCTCTTACTCGTTTCCGCCTCCTCTTTAACCCACCCTTCCTCTACCTCATCCCACCTTCTAACTCTCCCATTCACCCACATCTTCATATATCCCACTCTTACGTTCTTTCCTTTCCTTCTCTCCTTATCTGCTTCTTCTTCAATCAACCATCTAGTCCTCCTCTCATCCTCCGTCAGGTCGTCTGCTATTCTTTCTCTCCTCCCCTTCAGCTTTTCTTTCTCCCTCCAAACCTTCCTTTTTCCCTCCATTCCCCCTAGCTTCACTAGCACCATTCCGAAGCCCTTCCCGTCTCTTCTTCCTATCTCCCTTATGTCCTTTATCCCTCCTGCCTACAGACCCATCACCTCCCATAATGCCCTTACCCGCTCCCCTGCCTCCACTCCTTCTAATTTAATCCTTCTCACTATCACATTGGTTCTCTTTTCCATTCTCTCCTTCCTGTCCTGCTTCACCTCCAACCACCTTATCCTTCTTCTGTTCTCCTCCTCCTTCCCTCCCATATCCCTGGTGACGTTCCCCCCACCTTCTTCTCGCTCCTCCTCCCACCTCTCTACCCTTCCCAATATCCCTTCTATCCTCTCCCTATTCTCCTCCAACCTCTCCACCTTTCTCTCCAGCTTCTCCCTTCTTGCTTTCTCCTCCTTCATCTCCTTCTCCCATCTCCTCCTTTCTTCCCTCCAATCTTCCTCCACTCTCCTCCGTTCTTCACTTTCCCTCCTCAAGTCCTGCCTCATCTCCTTCATCTCTATCAATAACCCCCTCAGCATCTCTTCTATGCTTCCTCCCCCTTTCTCACCCCCTCCTCCTGCTTTTTCACTGGCGACCTTCCCATCTTACCACTCTTCCTGAATGCTCCCTCTTCCTTGCACCCCTCTGCTCCCTCCTTCCCCTCCTCCCTCCCTCTCTTTCCCCACAGGCTCTCCAAACTCCCTGAGCAGCTCCCAAAACTGCTCACACTGTCCCTTCTTAACTTTTCTGCGTTCGAAGGCCTGCCTCTCCTTTTCTCCTCCCCCTTCCTCCCCTCCTTCTCCTCCTCCCCCTTGCTATCCCCCATTCCTCGTTCTACTTGTTATTACTCGTACTACTAGCTTCCCTTTTCCACTTCCCTGATTCTCTTCCAGCCCGACCTTCCTTCTTCTACCCTTTCAAATTTCCCGCTCTGACACTTGTGCCTTCGGCCCCCAGATCCCACTACCTGTCACCCTTTCTCTCTCTTCTCCTACCTTCCCACTCTATTTCTGACCCTAACCTCCTACACTCTTTTTCGTCCCTTTTCTCCACTCCCCCCCCTCTTCCCTTCCGCCCTATCTCGCCCTTTTCGCTCCAACTATCCCTCCACTCCCTCCACACTCTCCCTACACTCCTCTATCACTCACTCTCCACACTTTCACTCTACACGCTTCGCACACCTTTCACACGCCTTTCTCTCGCTCGACCGGAAACGGAAGACGATAGGTTATTATATATTTTCAAGATTTATAAATAAATTATATTAAATGCGTAACTTTGTTTATAAGTGTACAAATAATTTTGATTTTTCATTCTTTGATTTATAGGTTAGCCGGACTTATCTCATATGCTTCGGGTCATTATACTTCCTACTGTTTAAGAATTACAGGCAATTGGGAGGTATATGATGACCTTAAGACAAACTATGTTACTTGCCCTGCAAAAACAGAAATAGAGCCACACCTCGCCATATATATTCAAACCGATTTTTAAGTCATATATATTATTATCAATATACGTTTGACGGTATATTTTATATACCGGAATATTTTATTTTATTACTGTGTTATTGTTTTCATTGTGTTACGATTCATAATGTAAAGCTTATATTATTTTTACCATGTTTTAAATACATATTTGAAATAAAAGAAAGAAGTATTCTTTAAAACCACACCCTTTAAGTAGAGAATTAGAAATGCAAGTTGGTAAAATTAATGTAGATTTAAATTTACTCAAAAGAGATAGAAGTTTAAGTTCTTTTTCCTCTTTACCTATCTGGGTTGACTTGGCACTTAGCAGCTTTAACCATGATGCCTGCTGAACTGACACTTCGCCAAAACAGTCATGCTCCGCAGTTTCTGTACCGTATAATATTAACGCCGGTCGTAACAAAAATCTTACTTTAAGCTTGAGGGTTCTAGTTGGCTTTAGACGAAAGGCAATAAATATTCGTCCAGCGTCTTTCGTGAATAGAAGCAGAAATCCCAAGTCGCCTTTTATTACCCTGACCACCCCGATCGTTAAACCTAATCATAAACTGGAAAACTTCCATTTTTTTTATTTTTTTTATTTAACGTCCTCTTCCGTCCTCCCATCGGAGACCAATTCGACGGGGGCCGTCGTCCTGGCTTTGGCGCCTGGACGCCCAGCCTTACGCTAACTTATTCTACCCAACACCAAGTTGTGGTTCCGAACCACCGAGGGCCAGCGTAGCAATCTTGTGATTATCATTTTAAGAGTAAAATTCTCATTGGTGACGGCTGGGCTCAAACCCACGACCCGCACATTGCGAGTCGAGTACTCTTACCACTCTGCCACTACGGACTCCGGAAAACTTTCATGGTGAGTCCAAACGTGTGCACCACGTGCACTAGCGTGACTTCCTTGAATAGAAGCAAAACTCATAATTGTTATGTTGCACCGACGAATACGCGCATTGCCGAGCACAGCTCACTACGCAGTAATTTCCTTGGCAGCTGCCGCACACACCGCGGACTGTGATCCCCCGAGTTATTTTTCTACCTGCCACGTGCCTTCCTCCGAATCTCGGGTCGAGACGCGAGACTCGGAGATTTACGTATACAGGGTGTTCCAAAACTAGGCGTTTCGGAGATGGCCATCTTGTGGGGTGGGCAATTCTAAGGACTATAGCACTTTCCGAATTTGAAAGCGCCATCGAATTTTGGGAGGTAATTGCGAAAAGGTGTAGCCAATCCGCGCTCGAGCCTGAGAGCGGTCGCTGTGACACGGCGCGAAGCGGTGGGATGGGGCGAGCCGGCGAAGACTCTCGCCGCCTCGCTGGCCGCGTCATCCGCTCACGTCGCACGCTACCGAAACCTACGCGCGAATAAGTATTGCCGCGGAGCAGGCTCGCAAGTCGCTCTAACGCTAGGGGGGCTATCCAAGGTGCCCTTTTGCGCCAAAGATGAGCGGGCGTATTTCGGCGGCACGCCTCGCCGATCTTGGGGGCGACAACCGTACTGCTGGTTCCAGGTAAACCAAACTCGGAGAATCTTTCGCAAAGGCTTCAATGCATCTACCAATTTCATTTCAGCAAGATAATGCCAAGCAAATCGGATTTATTCCCGATTTCGCCAGATAAATTAGTGTAGCGAGTATTTAGCGCTGATCTGATTATTAGAATATTTTTTTATGAAAACCTAATCCTTTGCCAACAATACGTCGCTTCCCGATTGCCGATATCTGACGCAGGTTCCGAGTTATGATTTTTTAAAGGAGGGTCGGTGTCACGCGAGCGACAACGCTGCCGGCGCGGCGGTCGTGGCCGGTCGGGCAGTTGCACGCGCGACACCGGCCCTCCTTTAAAAAATCATAACTCGGAACCTCCGTAAGATATCGACAAACGGGAAGCAGTGTATTGTTTCCAAAGGATGAGGTTTTCATTTAAAAAATACTCTAGTAATCAGATCGCCTTTAATTTCTCGCGACACTGATTTATCTGACGAAATTGGGAGTATCTCCGGATCGCTTGGCATTATCTTGCTGAAATTAAATTGGTAGATGCATTGAAGCCTTTTGGAAAGATTCTCCGTGTTTGATTTACCTGCAACCAGCAGTACGGTTATTGCCCCCAAGATCGGCGAGGCGTGCCGCCGAATACGCCCGCTCATCTTTGGCGCAAAAGGGCATCTTGGATAGCCCCCCTAGCGCTAGAGCACTTGCGAGCCTGCTCCGCGGCAATACTTATTCGCGCGTAGGGTTCGGTAGCGTGTGACGTGCGCGGATGACGCGGCCAGCGAGGCGGCGAGAGTATTCGGCGGCTCGCCCCATCTCACCGCTTCGCGCCGTGTCACAGCGACCGCTCGCAGGCCCGAGCGCGGATTGGCTACACCTTTTCGCAAATACCTCCCAAAGTTCGATGGCGGTTTCAAATTCGGAAAGTGCTATAGTCCTTAGAATGGCCCACCCCACAAGATGGCCATCTCCGAAACGCCTAGTTTTGGAACACCCTGTAGAGAAACGGACAACCACGGATTTCCTTTGATCCACACCGTCAAACGATTTTCTAAAGGAGGGCACCGGAGGATGGTCGATTTTTAACAATAAACAAAGAAAATTACCCGGTAGACGCATTTTCACGGGAGCGCGGCTGAGCAAAAATTATCTAGTGTCTACTTTTACAGGTTTTGAGAGAAATAGGAACCGTCAAACGTTCTAACTGGTCTAGTTCGAACCGTCAAACGATTTTCTAAAGGGGGCACCGGAAGATGGTCGATTTTTAACAATAAACAAAGAAAATTACCCGGTAGACGCCTTTTCACGGGAGCGCGGCTGAGGCAAAAATTATCTAGTGTCTACTTTTACAGGTTTTGAGAGAAATAGGAACCGTCAAACGTTCTAACTGGTCTAGTTCGAACCGTCAAACGATTTTCTAAAGGGGGGCGCCGGAAGATGGTCGATTTTTAACAATAAACAAAGAAAATTACCCGGTAGACGCCTTTTCACGGGAGCGCGGCTAAGGCAAAAATTATCTAGTGTCTACTTTTACAGGTTTTGAGAGAAATAGGAACCGTCAAACGTTCTAACTGGTCTAGTTCGAACCGTCAAACGATTTTCTAAAGGAAATACTACAGGGTGGTCGATTTTTGACAGTAAATGAAGGAAATTATCCGGTAGGCACTTTTTCATGGAAATGCGGCCGAAGCCAGAACTATCCAAATCTATTTTTACAGATTTTGAGAAAACCAGGAACCGTCAAACGTTCTAATTGGTCTAGTTCGAACCGTCAAACGATTCTCTATCGATTTATGTAGGAAAAAACTTACATTCACGAAAAAATAAAAAAACGGGGGCCAACTTGATGGTAAATTTTATTTTTCATTTTTCTAGAAAACTGATAACCGTCAAACGATTTTTTTGGACCGTCAATCACCGTCAAACGACCGTCAAACGCTTCCAGTCATAAAAATTCAAGAATTCGAAAATTCGGGGGCCAACTTTACGGAGGTCGCAACGGGACCTACTGCCGACGGGAGGAGAAGAGTGGCATACGCCGCCTACCAGGCGTCGAGAAAGGAGTTCCAGGCCGCCATCAAGATAGACCGGCACCGGTCGTTCGACGCCCTGCTCGACCAGGTCGAGGGAGACCCGTGGGGCAGGCCGTATAAATGCGTGATGGGCAAGCTTCGACCCTGGACGCCTCCATTGACCGAGGTGCTGGAGGCCAGCTTCGTGGAAGAGGTGATTGCCACCCTCTTCCCCGCGCAGAGGACAACAGGCGTCCCGCCCATGAGTGAAGCGGACAACGTCCCCGCATGGACCGACGACCTCGACACGACGCCGGGCGAGCTGAAACGCGCCGCAGAGAAGGGCTTCAAGGCGAACAAGGCTCCGGGTCCCGACGGCATCCCGGGAAGAGTTTGGAGCGGCTGCCTCGAGGCCATGGGCCCGACCCTCCAGAGACTCTTTGACGAGTGCCTGAGGAGCGGGACATATCCAGCGGAATGGAAGGTCGCGCGTCTGGTGCTACTGCGAAAGGAAGGGAAGCCGGCAGAATCGCCCTCCTCGTACCGCCCGATCTGTCTTCTGAACGAGGTTGGGAAACTCTTCGAGAGGGTAATCCATGAAAGGATAACCCAGCACCTGGAGGGGGCGGGACCGAACCTGGAAGAGCGCCAGTACGGCTTCAGAACGGGTCGTTCCACCATGGACGCTGTGCAGCGGCTGAAGGGTTTTACGCAAGAGGCCACTGACCGGGGAGGGGTTGCGCTGGCGATATCGTTGGATATTACCAACGCATTTAATTCCATCCCTTGGGAGGAGATACGCCAAGCACTGGTCGTGCACGAGGTTCCCCCGTATCTACGTCGAATCATCCGTGCCTATCTGACAGATAGGCGGATAGTATTCACCGACGAGACGGGGGCGTGCCAGAAGAGGAAAGTGATACGCGGTGTGCCACAGGGCTCGGTATTGGGGCTGCTCCTGTGGAACATCGCGTACAACGAGGTACTGAAGACTCCGCTCCCGGCGGACGTGGAGGTCGTCTGCTATGCAGACGACACTGTCATTGTCGCGCGCGGGATCCAGTGGAGAGTGGTACTGCAGGCTGGTAAAGAGGCCACGGCCTCAGTGGTGGCACAGTATAATACAGTAGGGACACTTGTACCACGTGACTGGCCAGTGTCGATCTGCGCTCCCCCGGTGGAAAAGCGGCATGTCACCTGTAAATCCACCAGGCGCCGACACAGTCGCTGCGAGGGAGCAAGAGGGAGATACGTTCCCTCGCAGTCACACTCAGTCGCGGCCGAGCTGCGGGTAGGGGCTTAGGAGGCCGTAAGGGGAAGCGACTTTCACTTCCCCGTACGGCCTCCTCAGCGCGAGAGGGAGCGCGACGGAGATATATTCTCTCGCAGTCACCGGCGGATTTCGGTCAGGAGCTGAGGAGGCCGTAGGGGGGGCGAGAAGGAGATACGTTCCCTCGCAGTCACACTCAGTCGCGGCCGAGCTGCGGGTAGGGGCTTAGGAGGCCGTAAGGGGAAGCGACTTTCACTTCCCCGTACGGCCTCCTCAGCGCGAGAGGGAGCGCGACGGAGATATATTCTCTCGCAGTCACCGGCGGATTTCGGTCAGGAGCTGAGGAGGCCGTAGGGGGGGCGAGAAGGAGATACGTTTTGTCGCAGTCACATGCAGTCGCTCGTAGAAACGGTGCGGCCTACAAGAATAAAGAAGGATAGAGATATGTCTCCGTCATTTCGCTCGTCGTCCCAATGCTCGCGTCTACCTGCAAGAATTGCGATACGTTTTATACGCTACTTTTCAAAGTAGCTTATCACTGGGTACGGGGCGATAACATAGTTGTTTAATACGATGCAATAATAACTATGCGCGATACGAAAGAATTCGGGGAAGAATTTATTACGGTTACTGTATACTATGTTTCTCAGTTTGCAAAAGCAGTTTGCCTCCAGCTCAGTCTCGCAAAACTATTTGTGCATGATCGTTAAAGGAATGATAATAGGTGTTATTTATCATGAGCTAATGTAATACAAATAAAAAATCAGATGAAAAGGCGCGAAAAAAGTACCGCCACTGCCGGGAACTGAACTCCGATCCGCGACATTACTGTTCAAAAATGTTACCGCTGGGCTACCGCAACTCTTGATAGTGAATGCTCTTCACGCATCTCATAAATTGTTTCCGGGGGGAAAGAGATAGTGATAGGGAGGATAATGAGGCTTGCACGGATTTTTTCAGAGATCATCAGGGAACTGATAATTAGTATTCTCTATTGCAAGGGCGACCTTTGTTTTTTGAAGGAAAAAAAAATTGTTGAAATACTGAAAGTAGAGTGGCATCCAGAGCGGCGGCTGTTCGCCGCCGAGCGATACGAACAGCGTATCTGTGGCGGTAATACGTGTACGCCGCGCACACATGTAGGCGCGCGGCGTAGAAAAGAAGGCTCGGTACCCCCACCGACTTCCAAGCCAGCCGGCGTGAGGCGGCCGCTTGCCGAGCCAAGCCAAATCGAGGCTAGCGTCATCTCGTGCCGACAGCGTGAGTTGCCGCTTAAGCTCACTTGGCCGCCATTTTGGTGGGGACACCGACATCAAAGGCGCCGACAGAGAGTGTCCCTACTGTATTATACTGTGAGTGGTGGAGGCCATAGAGAGGAAGGGCCTGAAGGTCGCTGCAGCGAAGACGGAGGCCCTCTGGTTCTGGAGGAGGGGAAGCATGACCGTACCACCCTGGAAAACCAAAATCAAGGTGGGTGACTCCGAGGAAATCAGGGTCGGGACCCAAATGCGGTACCTGGGCCTGGTCCTGGACGGTCAATGGAAGTTCGAGGCACACTTCGAGGCCTTGGCCCCGAAGGCCCTCAAGCTGGCCGGGGCGCTAAGCTGCTTGACACCCAATACAAGGGGCCCAGGCAGGAAGGCTCGTCTGCTGTATATGCAGGTTACCAAATCGGTAATGCTGTACGGGGCACCCGTGTGGGCAGCGGGGGGAATATCCTCGGCAAAGAATAGGCAGGCGGTGGATAGCCTATGCAGGAAGATGGCGCTGCAGACCATCAGAGGGTACAAAACCATCTCGTACGCAGCGGCCAGCGCACTGTCGGGGTGCCCGCTCTGGTCGATGGAGGCAGAGGCGTCGGCGGCAGCCTTCGAAGATAAATGTCGCTTACGAGAGATCGTCGCGGGGGACGAAAAGAAAAGGAGGGAAGAAGTGGCAGCCTTGAATAAGCGGACGAAGGCGGGCCTGCTTGAAAGGTGGCAGGAATGGTTGCAAGATCCGGCGGGCAACAAGGGCAGCAGAGCCGCCCTGGCGGTCGGACCAGTGGCTATAACCTGGGGCAATGCCGTGAGGAAACACGGATTGTCCTACAGGACGTGCCAGATTATGACGGGCCACGGATGCTTTGGCGGATATCTTGCCCGCACTGGGAAGGAGGCGAGCAGCGAATGCCATCACTGTGACGCCACGCTGGACGACGCGGACCATACGGTCCAGACCTGCCCGGCGTGGGAAGTGGAGAGGAGGGTGCTAAAAAGCATCATAGGACCAGATCTCACGCTCGAAGCGATCACGCGAGTGATGGTCGAGAGCGGAGAAAAGTGGAAGACGGTCGAAGATTTTGCGGAGGCGGTCCTCACGCGAAAAGAAGTGGCCGAGCGCGAGAGGGAGCGTGCAAACGCGCCTGGGAGAAGAGGCCATAGTCGCATTGGCAGAGCAGCTACACGGGGTGGCAACCCGTTCAAACTCTCCTACAGGAGGGTGTGAATACGTCGGTGTGAGGGAGGGGAAGAATCTCCTCTTTCATTCCCGTTTGACACACTCGGAACCCGGGGGGCCTGACTGAGGATCAGATACCCCCCCTCGGGAAGGGTTCGTTGGAGAGAGTACCTGCGCATGTGGCCTGCGCAGGCACTGAGGTCGAAAGACCATTGAGGTGGAGCTGTAAAGTTCCGAGAGCTCGATCAGGGCGGGAACCGGAAGTATACGTTAGTGTTCCTGGTTTCCCGTCCTGGAGGGGCTCGTGGTTGACTACCGTGGGGGTTTTAGTCGGTAGGAGTCCGACATAACCACGTCGTCTCCTCAGGATGGCGAGGTATCCATGAGGATTTCCCCCACGCAAAAAAAGGTTAGGTTAGGTTAGGTTACGTTAGGTTAGGCTAGGTTATGTTAGGTTAGGTTAGGTTCCGTGCCCTTCGCGGGGACCGGGTTAGGGAACTCGGGGCTTGCTCCGAGGCCCCGCCTGGGCCCTGTGAGGGGATGGGAGTTTGCCGACTCCCGACACGGCGCGTCCCCGGGTTGCGGATAGGGGGATGCCCTACCGACATAGTCGGGTGGGTAGCAGGACCCCGAAAGGGGCCTGCCGTGGACAGCATCGGTAAGGTGACCCCTCCACCGAAAGTGAGGGGGCCGGGGGTACCCTGTGTCCTTCGGGGCGGAGGGACTGGCACCCTGGGGATGGCGTGCGCCACCCGTCCCCTAACACCGGAATATCCGATTCCGCCTCCTACCGCGCTGTGGCGAAGCGTCGGAAGAGGCGGATGAGGAGACCGGGGGCCTGGCCTTAGGGCCGGGTCGCGAGGAGGCCAACCTCTAACAAAGTGGCAGGGTTGTTTCTCCCCTACCCTACAAAAGGGGGAGACCACACATACACACATCCATACACACTGACACTCCCCTCTGGGCACCCTGCCTCGCGGGGCAGTACATTCCAGAGGGGAACACTCACGCACACACCGTCCGGGGCGGCTCCCCGGGGTTCTCCCCCGCCACAAGGGGGATAGGGGAAGAAACCCCGAAACTAAATCAACCATGGACGGAGCTAAAAAAGAGATAAGGATTAGGGTGCAGAGGTGCGAATCCTCAGTACCGGCGTGTAAGGGCGGGCAAGCGGGCCCGAGCACGTCGTCATCCTGCAACCGCAGCGGCCCGTCGGTTGGCCACTTGGCCGACGGCACCGTAAAAGCCACGAGAGCGCAAACAAACGACGACGACACGGCAAGTCCAGGGATAAGAGAGTGGACCGATGTAGGAGGGTCGAAAGGTAGGAGGAAGCAACCCCCTCCTCCCCCCGATGACGGCAACACGACGGAAGGGACCATTGAGGTGGGGTGGGGAGACCGGGGCAGGGGTCGGGTTTCGAGTGGTGAGATGCCTCCCCCCCTATCCTATACCCGTGGAATCCCCCCCTCCACATCGATGCCGAACCTGGCTGGGGCTGCTGCCATGAGCAGCTCCGCCTCCCAGCCGGCGAAAGCCTCGCAAGGACAGGCTGCCACCTCCGGAGTCCAAGATGTCGTCGGTACGGATGTTGACATGGAGATGCCAGACGATGAGGAGTACGCTACCCCGGGAGGCAGAAGGAGTCGCTCCCCTCCCCGGTCAAGAACCTCATCCCATCAGAGGCTTCGCAGGATATTTTCCTCCAGCGAAGAAGAAGAAACGACCGCCAATCCCAGGAAGACCAGGACCTCCACTTCGGCAGTGAAGTCGGAAGGAGCTAAAAGGAAAAAAAGGAGGCACAACAACAACGATGACGAAGACTCCCAAACGGCCGGCGATGGGTCTCCTAGGCGCTCCAGCGCATACAGGGGCATCCCATCCCTGGTAGTGCTGGGGAGAAACTTCCAGGCTATGCCGGCGGTGGATATCGCCCAGAAAGTGATCGAGAGTACCCGAGACATCGAGACGATCGCTGCTGCGTCCAATAACGTCAAGGGTGATCTGATCCGAAGACTCAGGGTGGATGCTCTCACTTCAAGGGCTGCTGTGATGGAGCTCACCGAGCGTTCCGACACCTCCGGGCACTATAAGCACCTAGAAATAGTAAACATGGAGTTAAGATCCAACGTTGCTAGACTGGAACGCGAGGTTGAGATTTTGAAGGGGGAGATTTCGGCCCGCAAATTCGCCGAGGGACAAAAAACCCCATCGACGGCAGCGGCGGCGAGCGGCTCCAAGATGGTGGCAGCGGTGAAGGCCCCTCCGGAACCATCCCCCAATACACGCGGGGGCAAAGCTCGAGAGGCGGCAGTGGAGGCAAAGAGGGAAGCGACGCGATCACACGTGGACCTCTTAAAGATGATTTCGGATCTAATGGAGTCCCGCTTCGCAGAACTGGAGCAGCGGCTTCGTCGGGACCTACCCATGGTCCCCCTGTCGACTGGAAACGCTCCTCCCGCGCTCCCGACCAAAGCAAAGGCCGGATCAAAGGCGAAGCCTCGAATTACTTCGTCGGTGGTGGTCAAACCGGCGGACGACCAGCAGCCAGGAGGTTCGGGCATCGCAACCAGGAACCCACCTCAAGTCAACGAGGAGCAAAAACCTCCGTTGGGAGCTACGTGGGCCACGGTAGTCGGCAGGAAGGCCAAAGCGAAGGTGCAGGGGGCCCCGGACAACACGCGCACTCCCTCCAAAACTAGGAAGGCCCCCCAGACCTCCTCGGATCGTCAGGGAAAGAAGCCCCGGAGGATAAGGGTGCCAAAGCACGCGGCGGTCACCCTTACCTTAGCGCCTGGATCCGAGCTCACATACGCCAGAGCCCTCTCCATGGCAAAGGAGAAGATCGAGGAGAGGAAAGAGTCCATCGATGTTGACTCCATGGAGCTGCACACGAGACGTGCAATCAACGGAGGGATCATTGTGGAGGTCCGTGGGGAGAACAGCGCGGATAAGGCTCGGGTGTTGGGTGAGCACCTTCACTCCGCGTTCGCGGACCGTGAGGATGTCCGAATAGCGCGACCTGAAAAAAGCGCAGATCTCCGGCTGTTCGACCTCGACGACTCCGTCACCCCTGGAGAAGTTGTCCAGGCCATCATCAGGGAGACTGGATGCGCAGCTGACACGATAAGGACGGGGCAAGTGCGCCAGTCATCGCGCGGACTTGGCTCCATTTGGTTGAGGTGCCCAGCGGCTGCTGGAAAGAAGGTCGCCGATGCCGGCAAGTTACGCATTGGGTGGTCGGTTGCACGGGTCAAAGTGGTTGGAGGCGGCCCCATGCAATGCTTTAGGTGCCTCGAAAAGGGCCACTCGATGCAGTTATGCAGAAGCAAGGTGGACAGAAGCTCGCTCTGCTATAATTGCGGGGCGGCAGACCACAAAGCGAGTGTGTGCACAGCTAAGCCACACTGCGTCATTTGCGCGGAAAGGGGAGCCCCCTGCAAACACCGGGCAGGTTCAGCTCTTTGCAGCCCACCCCCGGTCACGAAGTCAGCGTACCCCACTACCGCTAAGGAGGGAGCTCCGGCGAGGTCAGTGAGGCCAGACGCCGCGCCCACCAACCGTGTTGAGGACGAGGTAGCCACGGCGAAGAGCGCCCCCAGTCTCCAACCTAAGAAGAAAACCGCCGAAGGCAAGAAGGAAGGAGGAACAGGCCAGGAGGAGGCCATGGACACTGCCCCTCAATGATGGGCCATCGAGCCCCCACGTCCATCCTTCAAGCGAACCTAAACTGCTCGGCCAAGGCCCAAGATCTGCTCATGCAGACCATGGCCGAGCAGTCTCTTAGCCTTGCGCTAATTGCCGAACCCCACCGCATCCCCGACCATCCGCGATGGACGGGCGACCTGCTCGGGTCGGTGGCCATCGTCCACTCCCCTCTCCCAGGAATCCCAGTCCCGCGGATCCTGAAGAGAGGCGAAGGCTTCGTCGCCATGGTATGGGGACAATATGGGATTGTCGCCCTATACGCCCCGCCAAGCTGGGATGTCAATAGGTTTGACAGACTGCTGCGGGAGGTTGGCCTAACCCTGGGCTGCTCCGGAACGAGACCCTGGATCGTAGGAGGGGATTTCAATGCCAGAAGCCCTGCCTGGGGCGACCGCAGACGAAATCCTAGAGGGGACATCGTCATCCACTGGGCGGACAACTTTGGACTGAGTCTCATCAATCGGGGCAGCAAATTCACCTGCGTCCGCAGAAGAGGAGGCTCCATAGTGGACCTGACATGGGCAAGCGGCAGCGCGGCAAGCGACATCAGGAGCTGGAAGGTCCTAACGGACAAGGAAACCCTCAGCGACCACCGATACCTGTGGATGGAAGTCCGCGCCATGACCGGTGCAACCACAAACAGGAACCCTCCCTCTAAAAAAGGCTGGGTGTTGCGGAAGGTAGACGAGGATCTCCTCGAAGCGGCCATCAGCGTCGTCTCCTGGACAAAGCTACCGGCGGACGCTCCAGTCGATCCGGATGCGGAGGCGGAACGGCTTCGCAGGATTCTCTCGGGTGTGTGCGATACCGCGATGCCTAGAGCCAAGGGCGGAAGACCGAGGAACGCTGTTTACTGGTGGTCGCCAGAGATTGCGGCCCTTCGCGAAACCTGCTGGCAAGCGAGACGTCGCTACGGACGGGCGAGAAGGCGACATCGAGACCAGTCCCAAGAGGAGGCCCTATACAGCGAGTACAGGCTTGCAGTTACGGACCTTCGGCGGGCAATCGCAGAGGCCAAATCCAGAGCCCATAAGGAACTGGAGGAGGACCTAAATAGGGACCCGTGGGGGATGGGATACCTTCGAGTGTTGGGTCGTCTCCGACCAAAAGGCCCCCCTCTCACTGCAGCCATGGACCCAACTGCAAGAGAGGACTCCATCTCCAAACTTTTCCCGGCAGGCCAGGATCTTCCGCCGTGGGATCACCCTGCTCCTCCCTTACAAGAGGAGCAGTACATCACCCTCGGAGAAATCCAGGTAGCTGTCGACAAGATGCTGACGAAGTCGGGCGCTCCTGGACCGGACGGCATCCCAGGAAAGGTATGGGGCAAAGCGTTCCAGCAGCTAGGCGGACGAATAACGCGCCTATTCAATCGTTGCCTCGAATGCGGACGGGTACCGAATATATGGAAACAGGCCGCCCTGGTGCTGATACCGAAGCCTGGAAAGGACCCGAACTCACCCGCGGCTTGCAGGCCTATCTGCCTCCTGGATGAGCTGGGCAAGCTATTCGAGAGAGTGGTGGCCTCCCGAATTATGGCCCACCTGTCCCAAGACGGCCCGGACCTTTCCGAAAATCAATTTGGCTTTAGACGGTGCATATCCACCGTGGACGCCATAAGTAAGATGAGGGAGATCTCTGACCCGGTGGTGCAGGAAGACGGGGTGGCGCTGGCTGTGTCCCTGGACATAGCCAATGCCTTCAATTCCCTCCCATGGGAGCTGATTATGGAGGCTCTGGATCGGCACAAGTTACCGCCCTACCTAAAGGCAGTGATCCGCGACTATCTGGATAGTAGATCGATCCAATACCCGGGATCGGATGGAGAAGTTCTACGAAGGAAGGTAAACCGAGGTGTCCCCCAAGGATCTGTCCTAGGCCCCCTGCTATGGAACGTAGGTTTCAACACCACTCTAGAAGCAGCGGTCCCGGAAGACATAACCGTTCTGTGTTATGCGGACGACACGCTGGTACTGGCAGCTGGACAGGATTGGCAGCGCACCCTCAGGAAAGCCGAGGTTGGAGTGGCGTGTGTCGCCAACCACATAAGTTCCCTTGGGCTAAGGCTAGCGTCGGAAAAAACCGCGGCCATGTGGCTCCACGGCCTCCCGCTCACTTCCTCCCCCCCGGAGAAGTTCCTGTGGGTCCAAGGAACATACATACGGATTCAGGACACCCTCAAATACCTGGGATTGACGCTGGACGGTCGCTGGAGATTTGTGCAGCACCTGGAGCGGCTAGTCCCCAGAATAGAGAGGACGGGACGTCTCCTGGGCTCCCTCCTTCCCAACATAGGAGGCCCTTGCCTCAATGTACGGCGCTTGTACGCTAACACGCTGAGAAGCATGGCATTATATGGGGCCCCGATATGGGCGACAAACCCGCAGGGCGCCACAAGGAGGAAGACTCTCTTGCGAAGCATGCAGAGAAAATTCGCCACTAGGGTGGCTAGAGGATACAGGGATCTCCCGTTCGCGTCGGCAGTAATCCTGGCAGGCCAATTGCCACTAGATCACCAAGCCGAGGTAGAGGCGGAGATATATAGGTGCGGTAGACTCTATAAAGAGTGCTGCACTCTGCTCGACGAAAAGGACAGAGCTGAGACGAGGCATCTCTCACAGCTCTCCGCCAGGTCCAAGTGGGAGAAGGAACTATCCTTGGGATGGACTCGAGTGAGGCAGCCGGCGGTTAAAGCCATTCTCCCTCATTTCGATGAGTGGATGGATAGGGCGCATGGGGTCACTACATACCGGATGACCCAAATACTAACGGGCCACGGATCGTTTGGGGTCTACCTCGCAAAGATAGGTGCAGAAGTCAGTGCCGAGTGCATTATGAGCGGGGCGCCAGAGGACACTGTGATCCACACCATACAGGAGTGCTCAGCCTTCGTTGTACAGAGGGACGAACTCAGAAGGAGGGGATATACTGGCCCTCTATCCACAGAACCCTTGGTGGGGTTCATGCTAAAGGGCGAAGACGAGTGGACTGCGGTCCAAGAATACTGTGAAGCGGTCATGACCGCCAAAGAAGAGCAGGAGCGGACGAGGGAAAAGAATATCCCGAGACGCGTCGAAAGAAGTAAGTTAAGGAAGAGGAACCGGAGGGCAGCCCTTCGTCGCTAAGGGTCTCAACCCTCCCCTCTCACCTTCCGTTAAGGTGTCATCGCCGCCATCTGGCAAAGGACACGAGCCCTAGAGATTGGACTTGGGGGTCCAGTCTGCCATAGGGCCAAGAAGACACAATAATACTCATAGAGGGTCGAGCAGACGACAGCTCCCTCGATAAATAGGGGGAGGGGAAGTATGCGCTGATATCAGCATGCCTCAGGGGCTACTGGTTGCGCAGAGGATAAGCCCCACATAGCGCGAGCCCCACATAACCCCATTCTCCCCCCAAGGAGAGTGGGGTATGCGTAGGCATTTTCCCCTCTTAAAAAAAAAAAAAAAAAAAAAAAGGTTCCGAGCCCCTCCCAATAAGACCGCAGTCAAAACTGCTACAACTGTGGTGTAGCGGGGCACACTGTCCGGGAGTGTAAGGCGCCTGCTAAGTGCCCACTGTGTGAAGATGTCGGCAAGCCCTCTGCTCACCGTATGGGTGGCAGAGCCTGCACCGCACCACCCTGGGCGACGAAGAAGAGCGGCAAGGACTCTGCCGACACGCCAGCAGTTGATGATGCGACTACTATTCCGACGGCACCAGCGCCGACGGCAAATGGCCCGGAGGAGGCCATGGATGTAGGGCCCTCCAATGGCGAATAGACGCCAGAGCAAGCTCATCCAGGCCAACGTCAATCACTCCTTCGCTGCCCAGGAGCTGCTCATGCAGACTCTTGTGGAGCGGGGAGCTGACTTGGCCGTGTTTGCGGAGCCATACCGGGTGCCCGATCGCTCCGATTGGGTCGGAGATGTTGGGGGCGCGGTTGCCATTACGTGCTCTCGCTCGGGTCAGGTATTTGGTTTCCGGATGCTTGCACACGGGCAGGGTTATGTCGCTGTGGAGTGGGGCGCATGTACGCTGGTTGGCGTCTACGCCCCGCCCAGCCTCCCCCTGCGCTGCTACTTGGGGCTCCTGGATCAAATCCGGAGCTTCCTTGAGCAGGTACAGCCACGTCCCATCCTTCTCCTCGGCGATTTTAACGCCAAGGCTCCCCTATGGGGTAGCCGCGTCACTGACGTCAGAGGGGTTGAGACGGTGGACTCGGCGGCGGCTCTGGATCTTAGGATCCTTAACAGGGGTTTAGAACTCACCTGCGTGAGGCGCGGCGGGGGATCGATCGTCCATCTGTCCTGGGCAAACGCCGCTGCCGAACGCATGGTGTCCGGCTGGGCGGTGCTAGGGTCCGTAGAGACCCTGAGCGATCACAAGTACATTGTGTTCGCTAACGGCATCGGCCAGCGCGGTGGAGCCTCTGGATTGAACCTGGGAACGACTCAGGGACGTCCTCGGTGGTCTCTGAAGAGCCTCAGCACCGATCTGCTGCAGGCGGCCAGTGTTGCCACCGGATGGCCCAGGGAGCCGGATGAGCCACATGGCGACGTAGATGCTGAGGCGTTGCGCCTGCGTCAGAACTTGACGCGCATCTGCGACGCCTCTATGAAGAGGGTCGGTGCCGTCACTAAACAGCAGGCCGTGTATTGGTGGTCAGAAGAACTGTCCGATATGCGCAGGGACTGCTGTTCCAAGCGTCGCACAGTGGCCGATTTGAGTACAATATGCGCGCATGGCCAATATCTCAGGTTCCACTGAACCGATTCTCAACTTTTTTGGTTTGTTTTCATCCTTGTGACATAAGGATTAATAATAGCCCATAATTAGCTTCTTAATAAATTGTGACGGTTAGGTTAGGTTTGGTTAGGTTAGGGTCGGTCCGTGCCCTTCGCGGGGACCGGGTTAGGGAACTCGGGGATTGCCCCGAGGCCCCGCCTGGGCCCTGTAAGGGGATGGGAGTTTTCCGACTCCCGACACGGCGCGTCCCCGGGTTGCGGATAGGGGGATTCCCAAGGGGCATAGCCCGGAGGGGAGCGGGTTCCCGAAAGGGACTCGCCGCGGACAGCATCGGTAAGGTGACCCCTCCACCGAAAGCGAGGGGGCCGGGGGTACCCTCTGTCCTTCGGGGCGGGGGAATCGGCACCCTGGGGATAGCGTGCGCCACCCATCCCCTAACACCGGAATCTCCGATTCCGCCTCCTACCGCGCTTTGGCGAGGCGTCGGAAGAGGCGGAAGAGGAGACCGGGGGCCTGGCCTTAGGGCCGGGTCGCGAGGAGGCCAACCTCTAACAAAGTGGCAGGGTTGTTTCTCCCCTACCCTACAAAATGGGGAGACCACACATACACACATCCATACACACTGACACTCCCCTCTGGGCACCCTGCCTCGCGGGGCAGTGGATTCCAAAGGGGAACACACACGCACACACCGTCCGGGGGCGGATACCCCCGGGGAGTCCCCTCTGCCTTAAGGGGGGGTCGGGGAAGAAACCCTTAAACAAAAATCAAATATGGACGGAGTAAACAGAAGGTTCTCGTTTACAGTACAGGGGTGCGATTCCCCAGTACCGGCGTTCGGGGGTGAGCAAACGGGCTCCCGTGCGTCGCCATCCGGCAACCGTAGCGGCCCGTCGGTTGGCCACTTGGCCGGCGGCTCCGTCACAGCCACAAGCGTGCCTATGAAGAAGGGGGGGAGGACGGACAGATCCAACAGCGACGACCAGGCAAATGAACCAGGACATGGGAAGGATAACGGGAAGCGAGTGGAAGGCATGTTGGTCTTCAACGGGCCAGCGGAAATAGCAGAACCCAGAAATGATAATGATAAGGATGTGGCTAAGGAGCAAGAGTTTGCTATCCCCGACGTGGGACAGAACAGCAGAGGAGCTCAAGTGATGTCAGGCCTGAAGAACCTACCAGTTGTGAGGCTCGAGAGGTTGGCGGCCGCGAAGACGCCCTCACGACCTGGAACCCCGCGCTCCCGAGCCAACACCGGGAGTTCTCGAATGGTCATTAGTGACGATGACGTGTCAGAGACCTCTTCCGATTCGTCAAGGTACTCATCCGCCTCCTCTCACGTCAAGAGGCATAAGAGGGGTAGGAAGACGTCCACAGAAGGAAACTCCAGCAAAGAGAAAGCGAAAGCGAAGCGGATGCACATGGAGGCACCTCAATTGGAGCCTGCGAGTTCGCAGACCTGGACCCGGTCCTGGATCCGGAGGCGGGCACACCCCCGATATCCAGGAAGTGTAAGGCGCTCCCGACGGAAGAGGATACTGCTGCGGAAATGCGTACACTCCCATCGGCAAACCTTGGGGCCGATATAATAGGACACACGCGAACATTGGAGAAGTTAGCAGCAACTTCTTCCAACCTAAAGGGAACGTACGTCAGGCATCTCCGACTTATAGCGCTCAATGTTAGAGCCGCCTCCACAGAGCTGGCGAAGCGAACGAATATTTCGGGCAGCAACGCGTCCCTGGAGTCTGCAAACACCCAGCTGAGAACGCGGGTCCTGGAGTTGGAGGGAGAAGTGGCGGCCTTAAAAGCAGAGATGACTGCTCTCAGGTCGCAGACTACCCTGAAACAGCGACTGGAGAAGGAATGGCTAGGCACTCCACTGGATGACACTAGGCAGACGCGCACTCGAAACAGCGGAGCAGTAGAAACTTCAGCCCCGGGGAAAAGAGAAGGAAATGTTAGTAGCGACGATGCGCTCCTGGCGAAGCTAAACGAGTCGATACGTTCGCAGCTTCAGGCCTTTAAGCATGAGATGCTCGCCGAACAGAACCAGCGCGTCCATCGGGATCACCCATGTGAACCCGAGGTAAACAAGAGGCAAGTCCCTCCGGGTCAGCCAGGAAGGAGGACTGGTGTTCCTATAATCAGATCGTCAGTAAAGGTTTCCGGGGATCTACAAGCTGCCATAGAGCAGGCCCGCGAAGCAGAGGATGCACCAAAGTCTTCCTGGTCTAAAGTCGTGGGACGGAAGAAGGGGAAAAAAGGAGAGTGGGGAGCCTTGAAGCCGCCTCCCTCCCAGAACCACCCACGGGCTCCGGAACACGAGGTCCAGACGAAGAAGGAGACATGGTCAAACAAGGACAGGAGTTCCAAGAAATCTGCCCCCAAGAAAGCCCCGAAGGTCAACGCCCCCAAACACGCCGCTGTTACTATCACGGTGACCCCGGGGGGTAAGACCACGTACGCGGAAGCACTAACAGCAGCGAGAAACCGCATAAAGCCGAAGGAAATGGGCATTGAAGATATGCGGACCCGTCGCGCCATAAACGGCGGAATCCTCCTTGAAGTCCTCGGGGAGGACGGGCCGAAAAAAGCGGACAACTTGGCAAACTGTCTTCGTTCAGCCTTAACCAACATAGAGGGGGTGCGCATAGCGAGACCCGTTAAACGCTCTGATTTGCGCATTACCGGACTGGATGACTCGGTCACCGTGGAAGAAGTGACTGAAGTGGTTGCCCACACTGGTCCGTGTAGCCCTGAGGAAGTCCGCACGGGGAACATCACATTCCCCCCGCGTGGAATGGGCTCTGTCTGGGTGAATTGCCCTGCGACCGCTGCAGCGAAGCTGGCAGCACTAGGAAAGGTTAGATTAGGCTTGGCTACGGCATCGGTCAAAGTCCTGACACCTCGCCCCCTGCAGTGCTTCAAATGCCTGGAGGTGGGTCATGTGAAGCAGATGTGTACATCACAAGAAGACCGCAGCAATCTCTGCTACAACTGCGGGAAAGCAGGACACCGTGCCAATACCTGTTCAGCGGCCCCTAGATGTCCGATATGTGCGGCAGCTGGGGTTCCCAATGAGCACCGCATGGGGTCGAAGAAGTGCTGCCCCCCTAAACAGAGGATCTTAGAACGGCAAAGGGGGGAGAAATCCGCCCCTAGCGCTAAAAGCAACACTCTGAGTGCTTCTGAGAAGGAGCCCCCCAATAAGGAGACAGAGACTCTGGGAGTGTCCCCTAGAGAAACGCTGGGCCTGGAGGAGGCCATGGACATAGCCCAATGATGGGCCCGCGGGCCCCTACCAAGATCTTGCAGGCGAACATCAACCACTCGGCCCGAGCACAGGATCTCCTGATGCAGACAATGGCCAAGTGGTCGATTTGCATTGCCCTCGTGGCGGAACCCTACAAGGTGCCAGACAGCCCCAACTGGCTTAGTAACGACGAGAGATCGGTTGCGCTGGTATGCCGACCGCTTCCAGGACTACAAGCGCGCTTAATGGAGAAAGGAGCAGGTTTCGTCACTGTTGAATGGGGAGAATTTAGCCTGGTGGCGGTTTACGCCCCTCCCAGCTGGCCCATGCTACAATTCGAGGCTTTCTTGGCGGAGGTAGGAGAATCCATCACCAAACAGGGATCTCGACCTACTCTCATCGCTGGGGATTTCAATGCGAAGTCAGAGGTTTGGGGCTGCCCCAGGTCAGATGCTAAGGGCGAAGTGGTGTTAGACTGGGCCGCGGAGCAGGACCTCCGCCTCGCAAATCAAGGTTCAAGTCTGACCTGTATTAGAAGATATGGGGGGTCAATAGTAGATCTCACCTGGGTTAATGCCGGGGGTGCTGCCAGAATTACTGAATGGCAGGTGATGAAGAATTGCGAGACCCTAAGCGACCACAGGTACATCACCTTCAACGTATCTATGTCGACTGGGCACTTCCCAAGGAACTCGCCCTCTCAGACTCGCGCAAAAAAGGGATGGAAAACGAAAAGGCTTGACGAAGATCTCTTCGATGCAGCGGCTCAAATCGCGGCATGGATATCAGACACGTTCGGGGAGGTACTGGACGTAGACTATGAGGCAGACAGGCTCCTGAATTCAGCGACAGAAATATGCGATGTGTCGATGCCACGTGCTAAAGGAGGGAAGCAAAAAAGGGCGGTCTATAGGTGGACACAGGACATCGCGACCCTCCGAATCTCTTGTAACCAACGACGCCGTGACTACACAAGAGCCCGACGCAGACGAAACCGGGACTTAGCGCGGGAGGATCTCCTCTACGAGGAATATCGAGAAGCGACAACTTCACTTCAGCGTGCGGTTCTCGAAGCCAAGACAAAGTCCAGGACGGAACTAATGGACGATCTAAATGGAAATCCATGGGGACCGGGATACAGACTGGTGATGGGGAAGATTAGACCCCGCGGTCCTCCCCTCACAGAGACCCTTCAACCACGTGTGTTGGAACAAACGGTAGATCGCCTATTCCCAGTAGGGGAAGCCTTACCGGCCCGGACACGGGAGAACAGACAAACGTGGACGGAAGATCTCTCCATCACGCCCGCGGAACTCGAAGAAGCAATCAGGAAAATGCGATCCAGGGCTGGAGCTCCGGGTCCCGACGGTATCACTGGAAGCATCTGGGCCAGAGCGCTAGGCACACTAGGGCAAAGAGTGAGGATCCTGTTCGACGGTTGCTTTAAAACCGGTAGGATCCCAAGGCGCTGGAAGACGGCCAATATGGTCCTCATCCCAAAACCGGGCAAGATTCCAGATAGTCCGACCTCCTATAGACCAATCTGTCTGCTGGATGAAATCGGCAAGCTGCTAGAAAGAATCGTCTCATCGAGACTGACAGAGCATCTGGACAAAGAAGGTCCTAACCTCTCGGATGGCCAATATGGCTTCGCGCACGTAAATGAACTGGCTGAGGAGGTCATCAATAAGGGCGGAGTGATGATCGCGGTGTCACTAGATATAGTGAACGCCTTTAACACGCTCCCTTGGATGACTATAATGGAGGCCCTACGATTTCATAGGGTTCCGTCATACCTCCAGGCAGTCATTCGAGATTACCTACAGGATAGGGAGATAGAGTACCTGGGTCCCGGAGGGTATACAGTTCATCGCCCGGTAAACAGGGGAGTCCCACAAGGCTCAGTACTTGGTCCATTGCTGTGGAACCTGGGCTACGACTATACTCTAAGAACGGCGTTACCTCTCAACGTGAACGTGGTGTGCTATGCCGACGACACGTTGGTCTTGGCGGGTGGAAGGAGCTGGAGCAGGACCCTCAAACTGGGTGAAATGGGTGTGGCCTGTATTACCTCGGCCATCAAAGCCTTAGGACTGAAAGTGGGACCAAGCAAGACTGAGGCAATATGGCTGCATGACCTGTCGTTAAGACGCAGTCCTCCTCAGCTTTGGTTTAGACTGGAAGACACATTCATCCAGATCGGGAACACCATGAAGTACCTGGGATTGGTGCTGGACGGGAGATGGAGGTTTGAAACGCACCTCGAACGTCTGGCTCCCAGAGTGGAGAAGGCGGGGAACCGTCTATGTTCCTTGCTGCCCAACATCGGAGGACCGAGCACAAAAGTTCGGGGACTGTACGCAGGAGTCATTCGAAGCATGACCCTTTATGGCGCTCAAATCTGGATGCAGGACTCGAGATGCGGCCGAAAGAAAGTGGAGATCTTGCGGAAAATCCAAAGAAGGATGGCCGTCAGAGTCATTAGGGGATACCGGGACATCTCCTTCGAGGCAGCCACGGTCTTGGCCGGGGTAGTACCATTTGATCTGCAGGCCGAGGCGGAAGCTAAAACCTATAAGACGATCCGGCAACTTAGGGAAGAGGGAGTATCCCCCTCGTGGGAAGAGAGAAAACAGATCAGGGCAGGATTTCTCCTAGCGGCCAGAGATAAGTGGCGCCTGCAACTTTCCTCTGGCAGAGCGCTGAGACAGAAAATTGTTCAACATATCCTCCCTTGCCTAGACAAATGGCTGGACCGCAAGCACGGGATGCTTACCTACAGAACCACCCAGATTCTCACCGGACACGGAGTCTTCGGCGACTACCTGGTTCGAATCTGGGCAGAAGAGGATGAACGGTGCTATATGTGCGGAGCGGATGAAGATTCGGCCCGTCACACTCTTGAGGAATGTCCAACTTTCGACGTGCAGAGGACGAAATTAAGCCTCAGTATCGGAAGGGAGGTCACACTACTCACGATCATTGAAGAGATGATCGAGGGTCCTGAGGCATGGGCGGCGGTAACAACCTTTTGCGAGGATGTAATGCGACACAAAGAAGCGGTCGAAAGAGAACGCGAGCAGACGGATCCTCGACGCAAAGAGAGGAGACGCATGCGCGCTCGCAGGCAATGGATAGCGACGCCAGAAGTTGGAACTTCCCGACACCTGGCGTAAGAGCTGCCGATCAGACCGGTGGGGGCCTGAGCGATCGTAGAGCAGCTTCAAGGTGGAGCGATGGAGAGAGTGGCCTCTGCTCCATCCTCACTTCAAAGGATAGGGCCTGGCATAGGCAAACGCACTGAGGACAACGGTAGCGTTCTTCGGAGATCCCGGGGTCCGCAGAACTGCGAATGGAAGGCCACCGCAGGGGTTTTAGTGGGTGCAAACCCCACATAATCCCGACTCCCCCCAGAGAGCCGGGATACTCGTTAGGAGTTTCCCCTGCGCAAAAAAAAAAAAAAAAAAAAAAAGGTTAGGGTCGGTGCCGTCACTAAACAGCAGGCCGTGTATTGGTGGTCAGAAGAACTGTCCGATATGCGCAGGGACTGCTGTTCCAAGCGTCGCACAGTGGCCGATTTGGGTATAATATGCGCGCATGGCCAATATCTCAGGTTCCACTGAACCGATTCTCAACTTTTTTGGTTTGTTTTCATCCTTGTGACATAAGGATTAATAATAGCCCATAATTAGCTTCTTAATAAATTGTGACGGTGCACAGTGGCCGATTTGTATTTAATACGCGCGCATGGCATATTTTCCACGTTTGATCACTTTAATAATGTGATTCATTTCTGAATATTTTTTACATTAGTTTTTAACAGTCTTTCTCATCTTTAGATTATAAAAAAAATTATTTATATTTTTTTTAGCAAATTGATAGAATGCCCGTTTCTTACTAATGATGCAAAGATATAAATGAGTGTCTACTAATGATTATAGAATTTTATAATTCCCTAACATCAATGTAGAGAATAATAAATAATAAAACAGATGTTGATAGACAAATTGTTTTTATTCGTCGTCCGAAATCGGATAATCATCTTCGGATTCCTCCTCGTCGCTATCACTTATACTTGAATTCTGTGGAAATAAAAGAACAGACGATTGAGGTAATTGCATTGTAAAGTTTTGTTTGTCATACAATATTATAATTGTGCTGTGACGGGGCAGAATCGCCCCGCCACAAGAACCGCTCGTCGCTCGCACATACACGCGCTCGCTACGCACGTCCGCCGGCTCGAACAGCCGTCACTCCAAGGGACACCTCCTAGATCGAAGCCCGTAGACTAACTCGCCTTCGGGCAACGAGTCCTCGACAGCGAGAACGAGACGAGGTGGCACCAAGGGGCAAGGAGTATGTTCCATTGGCATAAGGAGCGACAGGGCCGATGGAAGCTGCGGAGGGAAAGGTCGAAGTCCAGCGGAGGCGCTCATCCCCTGTGACAGCGAGACGACAAAAGCCACGATGCAGCCTGGGAGAAGGCCGGCTTCGGCGAACGAAGATCGGCAAATGCACCAGCGACTCCTGCCCTACCGACAGCGGTAGAGGCCCAGGCCGAGGGACTTAGGCGCGCTAAGTTACCCGGCAACCCCTTGACACGGCGCGGCGCTGCAGGACTAGCGGGAGGGGCGCGGGGCGCGCGCGGGGCTAGAAATTAGGGAACGCGTAGGGACTCGTCACTCTTGTGGTGACGCGTTTTCCGTGCGGACGTGCGACTTCCAGGCGACCAGAGCGACTGAAATTCAAAGCGAACGTGCGAGCGAGCAGAGCCCAACCGAATTGCGGATAGCGATTCCCCGGACGAGTGTCCGAATATCCCGGAGGCTTCAAGTATCTCGGAGAAAGGCGAGAAAGGCGAAGCAGCGAACGACCGGTAAGCCCCGCGCGTCCCTTTGTTCTTTGTTTCTTTGTACTTCCCGTGCGAGTCTCGGTGCCGGCCGTAGGCTCTCCTTGTTCGAAGCAGCGATAGGCAGCCCGCGGGCCAGCCCGGTGTCCCTTGAGGTGACTCTTCTAGTCACCAAGAGTCAACTAGCATAATTAGATCTTAAGGTTTCGGTCGAGGAACGGACGTACGCCGTCATTGTGGCGCAGCCCGTCCGAACGTGAATCACACCCACGTGCGAGGCATCGGGGCCTTCTTTGTAACCAACGAACAGCTGGGTTTTCGTGCGAATCCGTGATCTTTGCCGGAATATCGTAGCTATTAGAATCATCCGCGAGCGCGCTTCATCTCACGTAGAGTTAAGATTTAGATTGTAAGCGGCGGTGGGAACGCCGAGGTGCCGGGCCATTCGTAGGTCCGGCTATTGTGTGATCGGCCGAGCGACGGCCTGCCCAAGCGAGGGCCCATGAACGAGCATTCTCTAACGTGCAATAAACAATCTTGTCACCCAACCGTGTGGGTTGTAGCTTCGCCTCTCCTTCTTCCCGACAGGAACCCCTCTCTCTAGCTAGCCGGGAGGATCCATCTCGAGGAGTACCGGCGGACGAGCCAGCTGCCCTCGATACCAGCTTTTCCTCGCGCGAACGTAGAAATTCGGTTCCGTCCGCGGAACCTGGCGCCCGATTCGCGTTTCAGGAAGTCGAGGACCAGCGGCCGATAGCCAGGCCGGCTATTATGCAGGCAGGATTTCCGAGCGGCCAAATCACGGACGGCCGAGGAGAAATCCCCTCATAGTGCATTGCACTCACATCCGACTCTACTTCATTCCTAGAAACGAATGCTTCGTAGGAGTCCGGAAGAGAATATATTATATTTGCTTCCTCAATCTGTTTTGTTTTTGGCAGATATTTGGAAGAAATGACTGGATTTGAACTTACCAGAAATCTCTGCAATGTTAGTACATATAGTTAATAATAATAATACAAATAATGTAATACATAATTATGTGAGTAATGATAATACTTGATATATATCCCTCAAATTCAATAGTCGCGAATTCTTTCGGGCGAACGAAAGGCGATACTGTTTAAAATCCTTGTTACGTGCCTCTTGCGGTTCTTCAGATAACATACCTGCAACACAATTGTAAAATATATCATTAGATTACTATGATGCATACAATTATGTTATGAATAATTACCTAGAGGCAGTATAGAGTATCGCATAAAATCAGCACTATGCACCAACATTTTATGCACAGTTGGAGACAATTGGTACGATGGATACAATTCCTCAAAGATACTTAGCGTATTGGTGGTATATTGTTGGAATTCGTCGTGTTCCACCGCACATCTTCGGGAACTAATTACTGCCAGTATATTCGAAAATCTTCTTATAACGCGTTCCTCAATGCAGGTAATTTGAGAAACTAAATGAAAAAATAAATTTAAATTAAATTTAGTCAACATTTAGTTTTTAAAAGAAATACCTTTTTCGATATTACTGGGATCGAAAAATCTTCTGGCTGTATTCCCTGTGTTGGAGGAACCATAATCTAAATGAAAATAAAATGAAATAAATTCTCTACATCTAAGTTTTATATATAGCTTATATTAGATGATAAATTGTACAATTCACAATTAGTTGCGTATATCAACTAATTTCAATTGATGCTACTTACTTTGCTTCGGAATATCCACCTTCATTCCTATTTCACTTTTGAATAAGTCTTGCACGTGTTTTTTCTTTCGCTCTTCTTCATTTTTTTGGATTTGTGTTAAACGGCTCCCTTTCGGTGTGTTAAGGGGTCATATATGCCAGGCACGTCATGAAATAAGTAAAGGTTTGTTAATTTATTGTCCTATTAATACATCCTGTTATTAAGTTTCTATCATGTGTCCGTTATTGTACATACTTTGAAGTATTTTCTCCGAAAAATACAAATAAATAACTAGGTTATGTACGACGTAACTGGCATCGTCTTAATTCAAATTGCAACATGCGGTGGTCAATGTATCTTGGTCAATTGTTATCCAAAAAAAATATAAAAAATTGAGCGTGAACTAGACACAGAAAACTAGTCCTCAACGAGCCAGAATATTTTTTTTCTTTTTTTTCACAAAGTTACACGCGAAAAAGTCACCAATTTCGTAGGAACACTTAGAAATAATGACATTTTCGCGTGTAACTTTGTGAAAAAAAAGAAAAAAAATATTCTGGCTCGTTGAGGACTAGTTTTCTGTGTCTAGTTCACGCTCAATTTTTTATATTTTTTTTGGATAACAATTGACCAAGATACATTGACCACCGCATGTTGCAATTTGAATTAAGACGATGCCAGTTACGTCGTACATAACCTAGTTATTTATTTGTATTTTTCGGAGAAAATACTTCAAAGTATGTACAATAACGGACACATGATAGAAACTTAATAACAGGATGTATTAATAGGACAATAAATTAACAAACCTTTACTTATTTCATGACGTGCCTGGCATATATGACCCCTTAAGTCCTCTGTGACAAAAAATTGAATACGTATTAGAATGATAAATTTTGTGGAAAGTGCAAAAACTTACAATCATTTACTCACATTCGGTACGACAATTTTAATAAGAACTCCATCATTTTTGTCCGAGTGTGGAGCGGTGAAATCCCAAATTCCAGTGCTTGCTCGTTTTTAATATTTGGAATATAAGTTTTCTCACCAGATGGACGAGTAAGGCAAACTGGACATTTCTACAAAAAATACAGGAAATATGGGGTTGGAAAAATGTACAGAAAAATAATTTATTTTCTTACCAAAGTTGATTTATTTCCTACTATAGCGTTCACGACTTTGCCGTCTATCATAGTTAGATGGGGAGTGTGATTTATGACTATTGTACGGCCATTATACAATAACTGTAAATGAAGAAATAAAAGAAATAATTAAAAAATTGTAAACACACTAAAGAGAATACAAAAAATTGTAAAATCACCTCAGTTGGAACTAATTGCTCTATTTCATCTTTGACGCGGGTATATTCCTTCATAATGCTTGACAAATTTTCTCTCTCGAAGCTCATGCGAAGTGGACGACAAAGCCTAAATGTAAGTTTTTTTATAAACGGTACAGAGACTATGAAATGCATCAAGATTACATTAGTTTTTTTAACTTTACCATGTTGAATTTGGCGCTTTGTTTTGCCAGATTATATTTCCTGTTCCATCTCCATCCGTTATTTGAAGAGGAACCATGGACGAAATGAAAATTGAAGCATCCGATGCATTTGACGAAGTACTTGCGTAGATCTATGTAAATGGTCATTTAAATATTAAATCAGAATGGACTTAATCATACAATATATATAAAGTGAAATATTGTTTAAAAGAAAACCTGATTAAATTCAGTATGGCCGGAGCTGCCATCCATACCCCATTTCGATATTAACCGGATGTTATTGGTGTTCTCAATTGTTCTTTGGGTGTCTTCATCCATCCTTTTAATTAAGCGCATTGATGTTGCGTTCAACAAATTCTATACAGAAACCATAGGGTATATTATCACATAATTTATGCAAAGTATAGTCTGGGTTTTGCTAATGATACCCTTGACACTCGCATTTTTGCAACATTACCTGCAATGGAACACGTACTTCCAATTCAGAAACTATTATGCCCTCTGGATATATAGTATCTTTCGCCTCGGTAATCTTGTCATAACGAGGCAGAGCATCGAATCCTATCGAAATTATTTAAAGTATATAGACCAAATTAATAACTTTTAAAAACCTACTATTAAAACTTACCGTGTAATAATAACGTTTTCCTTAAAATTTGATATGACTCTTTTGTGATATTTGCCTTTATTAGAAGGGCCAATGCGTCTTCAGGTGTTAGTTGTTTCGTAGGCTCTTGATCATGCCCCATTAATTCAACGATTTTTCTGGCATGATCGACATCAGCAGCTGCCTGGACTAATTTTGCAGAGGGAGTTTTACCCTCTTCTCTCATGACAGAAGCAGTGGCAAATGCCAGAATGTTGCTATCATTTGTTCGTAAATCTACAATCAAGAATCTTTTAGTATATTGTTAATTTGCTATATTTGATCCAGACTATAGTGTATTGTTAGAAAAATTAAAAATAAATCTTGCCTGCGGTTCGTCTTCTTTTTTGTGAATGTGAAATTTGATTGAACTCTTTCACACTGGTTTTCGGAGCACTTGTTGCATGAAATGTGTTTGATCTATTTTGTGATGGAAGAACTGTCACTATCAGTTCTTGATCGAGCCAATTTTTATTGGCGTTCTCCATAGTTTTAATGGATCGAAAACATTTTTTCCATCGAAGGAAGTACTGATCCACAAAAGTTTCAATTTTACTCCGATTTACCTCTTTTCCACTACTTGCGATGTAAGATGTGACAGCATCTATTCCCGTTTTTCGCAATTTATTAATAATTAATGTTCCGAGGAACCGCTTTGTTAAATTTATATTATTATTAGACATGGTTATACACCAAATATGTGCAAAAGAACGCACTATTTTCTGGAGGAGAATACAAGGGGTCGATGACCACGGGCGACGAAAAGAGAGAGAAGAAAGAAAAAGCGAATAACGCGTGCCGAAAAATCAAGCAGTGTCAATTGCTATACGTTCTCAATATTTTGTATGAAAATACAATACTCGCGCGATCTGCCTCTTTCAGAAATCGGTTAGGATCTGAGTTGGTCTAAAATTACTAGCGCACTTGCATTCGCGTCGAAAGAAGCGGTTGTGTGGGCGTGTGTGATTGGCCGTTTAGTGAGCGACAGGTCGCGGAATGTCTCGGAGGATATAAGTGGTCGATGATCACGGACGACAAAAAGAGAGAGAGAGAGAGAGAGAGAGAGAGAGAGAGAGAGAGAGCAGAGAGACAACTGCAATCTAGCCTATCCCAAAATCCCCATAATAAATTGTGTCATTATTCAGTGTAACTCTCTAGCGGAAAAGACCAACTTATAAAACTTACGTTACAAACAGGGATGGGCAAGCATGATTACTATAAGGTCATGATTACCAATAATCGTGGAGAAAAAATCGTGATTATTTGTAATCGTGGAGAAAAAATCGTGAATATTTGTAATCGTGGAGAAAAATTCGGGATTATTTGTAGTCGTTTATATTTCCCGACAAATTCTCATTAATTTATTGATTATGCCGGTATGTAGGCGGTTACAAGGGATCCAATTGTAATGACTTTGTACCAACTGGTCCAATTTGAATGATTTGGCACCAACTGGTCCAATTTTAATGACTTTGTACCAATTCATCCAAATTTAATGATTTTGTAACAATTCATCCAATTTTAATGATTTTGTAACAATTCATCCAATTTTAATGATTTTGTAACAATTCATTCAATTTTAATGATTTTGTAACAATTCATCCAATTTTAATGATTTTGTAACAATTCCTCCAATTTTAATGATTTTGTAACAATTCATCCAATTTTAATGATTTTGTACTAACTGGTTGTACCAAGTTGGTACAAAATCATTCAAATTCAACCAGTTAATACCAAATCATTAAAATTGGATGAGTTGGTACCAAATCATTAAAATTAGACGAGTCGATACAAAATCATTAAAATGAGACCAGTTGGTACGAAATCATTAAAATCCGATCCCTTGTAACCGCCTATATACCGGAATAAGCAATAAATTAATTGGTGTCTAAAATTACTTGGCGTCGAGACTCTACCGAGTCTCCTGATGACTACAAATAATCCCGAATTTTTCTCCACGATTATTTGGAATCATGACCTTATAGTGGTAATCAGGTTTGCCCATCCGTGCACTGAGATATGACAATGGAATATTTTACGTTTTCAGGTGAATTTTAAGTGTATACATTGATGTGTAATATTCCTACTAATTTATATCACGAGTTCCCGCAATTTCCCGCAGATGATTCATACATCAAAATTCGCGGGAAAAAATCTATTTTCAGAGGGGACAAAAATCATTCTGATGGATCATGATGGACAAGCTGTGCGTAAAGTTAAAGTTCTCCATTTGAACACATAGGAATGTATCGTATAAAATTCTCGTTATCCTTGAAACTGTTTGAGGAAAAAAAAATTGTTACTAACATTTTTTATTCGTTAGATTGTTTAGAATAAGCATAGAGTGATAAATTTTCATTTATACATTTTTATTTATTTTGGCCAAAAAGTTGGATGCGCGCCTTTAGCCTCTAAATCGGCCACTGTGCAACGTCGCAGCAGGGTAGCATCCCCTACCGCTCGACCAACCGCCAGGCCCCAGCAGCATCCCCAGCGCCACCGCTACTACCCTCGGCGCCCAGCAGTCGACCTACTCCACTTTCCTGCGGCCCGAGTACCCACGGCTCCAGCGGAGACGACGGGCCCCCGAAGCCACGCCCACTACCCGGAGCAGCTACCTACTTCGCTTTCCTGCTCCCCAGCTCCAACCACGCGGCTTAGGGTCCCGGGAATCAAACCCCGTGATCAATTAAACGAGGATTATCGAGCGATCCAACAACGCTACATCGATGCTCGACCACTCCATCGATTCACGGCACTTGCAGCCTGAAACCGAAATTGCCTCCTGGCTTGGGACGAATCCCCTTCCTCGTTAAACCCACGGATAAAGTTAGCGTAACCGCGAAGACGCGTAGTATCAAAAGCGCAACGTATTCCTAAGCATTTATTGTAACTCAGCATCGCCGGAGCTCCGCTCCATGTACTCCGCTTCTTACTTAAGCATAACTCTACTCTTACGAACTCAGCCTACCTCACGGCAACCAGCGACTCCGTCAAATCCGAACCGGTTGCCGCTATGCAGGCGCCTCTATCATATTCATTCATGCGAGCGAACACACGTGCCGCGGCTAAGCCGGCACGCGAGCCCAGCGAGCGCCTCGCGGCGCGCGATCCCCTCCACAAGCCGGCACGCGAGCCGAGCAGCGAGCGCCGCTAGAGACATAAGACGTCACGACTCCCACTACTTTCTACCGCTACTTTCTCCCACTCAAAATGCAAGCCCCCACTGCATCTTTGACCTATAAAAGGGCTTGCATCGTCCTAATTCTTCAGTTCTTACTTTGGGTTCGCCTACAGCGAACAACTCTCCTGAGTTTGCTAGATCCGCTCTGCTTCTCAGATTCCTAAATCTCCAAAGTAGACTCACTCTAAATCTTTCAGTCAGTTAATAAGACTTAGTCTTCAACTGACATTCCCAAATCTTACCAACTCTTACTAACTCGTCTTAGATCCTACGAACATATTATAAGATCACTGTATTAATCCTTGTAATCATCATACTACTTAGAATATACCTTATTTTAGTGTTACCTGTTATTATTTGTATTTCGCCAAGAGGCGGGAATACGTGTTATTAAAACATATTATTAAGTGTTGTATAAACACATATGAAACTTATTATATTTAACACATACCTCAGGAATTAGAATCTTAGATGAATATACTTTTATTGTGCAAATTAGCAGAGGTGATATAATGGACATCCATACGTCAGTGAAACACGTCAAAGTCACAAGCTCAAAATCAATAAATTTAACAACGAAGCATCTACCTTCATAAGCTATTTGCACCAATCTTCAAATTACAAATCTAACATTACCAAGTTTACCATTTACTCTATCCTTATTTCGTTAGACTACTTAATTCCAACGACGATCGTTTGCAACCATTCA